>JAOXYF010000003.1:20988707-21006516 GCA_028565775.1 Sternarchorhynchus goeldii
ACATATATATATATAAATAAACAAAAGAAACACTGAACACAAACCAAACACATAACACATAAGACATGTTAATCAGAACACCTAAAACCCATACAATAAAAAGCATGCACTTTGAACAAAGAACTGTGATCAGAAAAGCCTCCCACTTTTCTTTAACAATCACATGACTTAGAACCACACCAAAAACATCTATATTCACAGCAAGCATCACATCCACACAAACGATAAACCTTAACCATGTTTTAAACTGTTAAAGCATTAAATCATACGAGACAGCACTATCCCCTGCCCCTTCCTCAGGAACCCTGAACTACTTTGCCCTCTCAGGTTACCTCCAGGAAGCCCTTGCAACAGAATGAAAAGGTAAAAGTACTTGGTATGTGTGGAGGGTCCCAGAGCCTGGCGGGGCGGGGGGTTGGCACAGCATGCTGGACATACTGAGGCGGTACTGCAGCAACGCCAGCTGAAGGACCCATCATCACAAAGAGGGAAGGAGGAACACAGAAGGGGAGGAGAGGAGAAAACAAAGAGAGAGGAAAGGAGTAGGAAGGTGAACATGAGAAGAGAGGGGGAGGGGGAAGGATAGAATGCAATCCAAGAAAAGGTTGGACGAGGTAAGAATCGAAATGGAAATGAATAAAAGAACAAACAAACAAAAAAACAAAAACAAACAAAATATTGACCACAGAGACACAAATGGCATGAAAAACGATGCAGCAGTCCTTTTCACATACCAAGGTAAATTCTCAGTGGCTTTTACAATGCCTTCACTACTGACAACTTTGGAGGAAAAAGAAACACACACTACACAATATAGGACGACAGCTCTAGTTAATTTTGGCAAAAGAAGAAAAGGAGACTGCAACATTTTTTTTTACAGATGAATCATAATGAAGGCAGTCGCCAATTTGATAATTCATAGCTCCATCATATACACTTCATAAAACAGGCTGTCTAACATAAATGCTATGAATATTCTAGATTAAACTGGCGATTACCTATTAATCCCTGGTACACAGTAAAATGCACATAAAAGCAAAGCACCTTGAATGCTTAGGTGCTTAGGGCTGACTGGAGGCAGGTCTAATTTTAGGAAACACTGACTAGATTAGCAGACTCACAGAGTGATGGTCGCAAAATCCAAAGCAGCAGAAAACCTCAACACAATCCACAGCCAACAAGACAGAACAGGTCAAGGAGCCAAAAGAAATCATGCTTAAGAAACGTAAAAGCTCAAGCAGAATCACATGCCAAATTTGTGTAGTACAGCATCACTGCTATGCCTTTGTCCACAGGACCCAAAAGGGGGAGGGGGGGAAAGCCTGGCTTTAAGTAATGGAAAACGTTTTGAAACTCCAATAACCAGTCCACAGCTTGGTTATGCCCTCTCCTATAAGAATGTGTTTCATCTAATAGCAAATGAGAGAGCAATGAGAAGATACGGAGAAATAGTCTTTAAAGGCTGAATTCAGCACAACATGTAAAGTAATAAATAAACAAGAAAACAGTCTAGGAAAAAAAAGGCTCCTAGTAAATGTATTTGACATTACATTTGTCTAGCAATGACAAAAACCAAGTCAGCCGTGGAGCAGACACTTTGTGTGCGTAATGTATCTTCATGTAGCGCATGAAGTGAGGAGGAGCGTGGATCTGTGGAAGGTACTCGTGCTGTGACCCCCATGTAGCAGAAGGGGCATGGGGGGGTGGAGTAGGGTGGAGGTGCTCAGCCAGTCAGCCGTGCAGTGCAGGAGGAGCAGTGGAGGGAACTCTTACCTTCACCTGAGGAGACTGCAGCTTCTGGTACATCTCTAGAGAGTAGTGATGGAGCCACATCTCAACAAAGACCTGAACAGACAAATAGGGACAAGATGATCTGAAGCTCACTTATTTCTCCGCTTGTCAGAAGGAACAATACTAAACTGCTCAACACTATCTTCATTTATAACAGAACAGTCTAGGATTCCTCCAAGATATCACAAGAGTGTTACTTTGTATTGAAATTCACTACCAACAAGCTACTGTTCACACGTTTATAAAGTTTGCTTAAATAATAAAGGTGTCAGGATACGATATTCATAAGATTTTACCTGCAAAAGAGTTTCTGACCTCCAGATCTCTTGAGCAGCAGGGTCAGCATTCACTGAGGGCTGATGAGATATGTGACGCTTGAGGAGGCTGGTACTGTGCACACCATAGCCAACGTAAGGTACGCTAGGAGGCCTGGGACACAGCGAAACCATAAATATTCAACCCCAATCATCCTGATATGCTGTGTTTCACATGTAGTTAACAGTGCACCTTCTAACAGCCTTATGTCATATAGTATCCATACAACTAAAATTACCATAGTTTAAAACTAAAGTACCTTTAGTTTACCTTGGAGCTGGTGGGGCCACAGACCCCCTCAGATCAGAAAAAGGTGATGGGGGCACATTTCCCTCTGTAGGTAGGAAGTGCTTGAGGTAGGCATCAACCAGAACAAAGTAAGCACTATCTGAATAGCTTCCTTGCTGGCCAGGAGGGTAGTTCTGCAATTTGACAAAGAAGTCTTATTAGAGAGTTAATACAATTCTGCTGTTGTTTTTTTTTAAGGAAACCTTAAATGTTAACTCAATTACTCACCCACAGGTGTCAGACAAACTTACCTTTGGTGCTATGAGACTGGAGGCAAAGTTGAACATGTAGTATTCAAACGGGTCTTGGAAAAATAAAACAATGACAGCCATTTTAGAGAGTAAGAATCAAACTTGAAATATTAAGTATTGAAAAGAACAAACACTAAGAGACATACTCAGTGTTAGCAAGCCTGACATGGGGAACTGCAGTTTGTTGTGAAACAGAAGGCAATCAGGAAGAACACCCTCCTGAATGGATGCCTTTACAGGACCCTATAGAGAGCAGCACCATTACAGCAATTTTTGAGACAAACTGAATATATAACCAGCAATCTATTGTCCAATATGTAGGCTTTAGACTTACTGGTAGATAACTAATTGGGATATCATATTTGTAGTCCTCTGCTTGCAACTTGTACACCAGCTTCATCATGGGGCCACTGTTGGGCAAATATTACATATCCAGTCTTTATTTACACCTGCTCACTAGCATTCAACACTATATTTTATAAATCCATTTCTGGCAGGCAACAGTAACAGCAGCTAGCACAAAACAATCACTCCTACATGCATGGAGAGCTGACCTTGGGTCAAGGAAGTCCATGACAACATTATATTCGTTCATGCGGGTGTGCAAAAATCGCAGGTTCCAGCCCACAATCGCCCCATCTAGGCTGCCAAAGATACTCTCAACCAGCCAGGGGAAGACAAGATGCAACTCCTGATCATACAAGAGATAAAAGAATTTAGATATGAGAATGTGTGCTATGGCCAACAATTCATCCACTTAGGGCAGAATCACACACAATTATTCAACAGTTCATATAAGGGATCAAGCATGTGCACACCAAGCACACATGTCCAACTAATTATTTGAAGCACTACTGAGAGGATAACAATTTGACAGGTGCATTACTGCATACTAAAAAAAAACATTGTTAATCCAGGGTTCCCACTGGACTTTTCAAGTCAAATCTTTAACTTCCTGACTTTCAAAGACTAAAAAGCTGAATCTCTATGACCTATAATAATAGAAAAACAAGCTAGTCTTGTTAAATGGGGTGAGAAAAATAAATTAACTATAACACACACAAGAATTGGAATGTGTGAAAATAGCATTTTGATAAATGGCAACTACAATGTAAAGATGCTACAAAAAAAAATCCCTCAAATTCCATCACTTGAACCTAAAAATGATCAAATTCCGTGATTTCCATGTCTGGAAAATTCCACATAACAGAAATTATATAACCAGTGGGAACCCTCTAATCTAAAAAGCACTGTTAACTGTGCACATCGACTGAAAGGAAATACTACGAAAATAAACATACAATGCACTTTTATATTTAAGAGCATACATTTCAATGACAGTGTCATGTACCTTGGCAGGATAGTCATCCATCACCTTCACCAACTCCTGACATCTCTGAAGAAGTGGTTTGATGGTCCAGTCAGCTTTAAGATTTGCCTGCAGGAAATGTAAGCAAAGTAAAAGAACTGTGTAACTCGCCATAAAGAGTTATACTATGTAAATAGTATTTCACAAAAACCGGTATTTGCTAACGTTTACCAGAAGATAACTAGGCTGTTGTATTATGGCTGGCGCAGTCATTGCTGTTCACGCTGCAGACGAAGCTGTAGTGCTCACAAATTGCAAACAACGCCTCACCTAAGAACAAAAATAATTAGCTAGGTTAATTATTATGCAGTAATTCAGAGAACAGTCGACAAGCACATTAGATAGATAGTTAGCTAGCTTTCTATTTACACTACCAAAGTTTACATCAAACTGTCACGTTATTGGTGGTTACCTTTTTGCTATAACAAAGTGAAATGTAAAATACGTATGCATACTAAATGTAAGGCAACATAGGCCTGTTTATTCACACATAAACTCTAAGCTAGTAGCACAGAAGTATAACCTAAACTGAAACGAGTTATGTTTGCCTAGCTAAGTTAGCTAGCTAGCGTAGTCATACCGTTACTGTTAGCTAGTTAGCTAGCTGAGTAACCAACTACCCCAGTCTTGGCCAAATAAACAAACTAACGATTAAAGAAATAGCATGTTCAGTTTATATGAAAAATAACATATGAAAAATACAATATAGCACCAATCAACGGTAAACAATTTAAATATAGAAATCTAAATACCGCGTTCAGATCCAAAGAATTTTCAAACTGAAGGTTTTATTATGGCGTCACTTCCGCTGAAAACGACCATACAATGCAGAACCACACAGCGACACTGGTCGATAGTACGTTGAAATACAGAACTATCGCGATAACAGGTATGCGTGGTTAAAAATAAGTTTTGTCCATTTATTTTACATTACGACGATTTAAAAATGGCGTCTTTGGACGACTACCAGTTTTTAGATTCCTTTAAGAGAAAATTAATTAAACTTACCACGAAGAGTTGTGCATTTTTTGGCGTAGTACAACGCATTAATCTTAACAAGACAATAATTTTAGAGGATGTGGTTGAAGTTAAAAGTGGTATAAAGCTTCCCGGAGCCAAACTCTTCTTTGGGCACGAAATCCTGAATGTGGAATTTCTTGACGTTTCTAAACAAGACCCTGTAAGCAACAATGGAGAACTAAACCTGGGACAACTCAATGTGGCGGAGTTTCAACCATACAGGAGCAAACTAATAGCTGATGATGAAGAAGAGCAGTATGTAAATTATGTGGTCATAGATGAGTTTCATGAGAAGTTTGGTCCTGCAGTGATGCATATTCGGAAACAACAAGCAGTTGGAATTGGAATTGATGGAATTGGTGTATTTCAGCATGAAAGACTTTGTTGGTTGCAAATTGCCACTAAAAACAAGGTCTACCTCTTTGACATATTGTTGCTTGGGGTTAGAGCTTTCAAGAATGGACTGTCCATGATTCTGGAAAATGATCACATACTGAAGGTCACAAACGACAGTCGCCGAATTGCAAGCTGTCTGATGTCTCAGTTTGGAGTAAATCTAACCAATGTGTTTGACACACAGGTTGCCGATGTCATGTGCTTCTACACAGAGACTGGAGGGTTCCTTCCAGACAGACTCAGCACACTGGAGGAGGTGGTCAGCCTTTATCTGAAAATGCCTTTATCCCACCTCTCTTCTCTCAGGATCAAAGCCCAGCTCACTAGTGAGGATAAAGAGGTTTGGTTTGTGCGTCCTTGTTCTGCTCCATTGCTGAAGGTCATGGCCCTATCAGTCATCCATCTGCAGTCCCTGCGGCTGGCATTGCTTGATGCTCTCATGTCTGACTATTCCATCATGGTGAACTCCTACTTGGGCAGCGGTCGAGATGAACCTGTGTGCACACAGCACATTGGCAAAAGTGGACTGGCGCTCCCCATGGAACTGCGGGAGCTGGAACTGATATGGCGGGAGCGGCAGGACTGGGCTGTAAAACATTACCCTGTTACAGAGGATGGCCTTCTGGAGCGCTACAACTTTAAACCTTCTTCGGAGCTTGACAAGCAGAGTCTGAAGCACTCTGGTCCAGAGCACCATCTTCTGGAAGGAGCATTGGCCTCACCAGAGCCATTTGCAAGCCCTCTCACCCCAGCACCTGAGTCAACACAAGATAACATCGATTTCACTGCACTGGGGAGAGGGAGACTGACTGGTAAAGACAGTGCCTCCACCATCACAGTTGCTCCTGGGTTAGGGAGAGGGCTCACACCTCCAGTACCAGTACTGGCTGCCAAAAAAGGCCTGATGCCCATGCAAAGTTTGCCCTTGCAAAGGTTAGAGGGAACAGATACTCATGATCTGGAGTCAGTCTCTCAATCTCTGACCATCATGGGAGGTGTGGCACGCAGTGCAGCATATCCACAAACACTTCTGACCATGGGCAGAGGACTCTTCAGCTCCTATATGAATCATTGTTAAAACAACAGGTTAGGGCAGTTAATAGTTAATAATAAATATCTAAAGTTGGTTTAAGCTCTCACAATGCCTTCCCTTTACCAGAGTTGTTTTGGTTATAAATGATTCATTTGGGTATTTGATGTTAATTATAATGTTCATTATAAAGTTCACAATGTGCGTTATAAAGTAAAAAAAAAAATGTTATAGTTTTGTTTTTGAATACTTTTGATTTGTGAAGTCCTTGTTGAAGTCATACTTGCAATTTTAACATAAGAACATTTAAAAACATTTTTCACTGTAAAATAAGGTGGGGGGGAGGACTTTTTTGTTGCACAAAAACAGCTTGGCATTGCATTTAACATTGTGGTGCAAGAGGTATGGAGCCGAATGTTTCAGTTCATTTAGGTTCATTTGACTAAACTGCAATGCCCTTTTAGGTTGATGGATGGCAGTATTGTCTACAAAGTAAACAAATAGTGCATGTGGAAAGTTTAATCACTTTAATTAACGAGTGACAGAATAATAATTTGTTTTGACTGTTGCTATTAGTTGTCTGAGCCACATGACTGTATGGCATGATTGTTGTTTTATACCCATTTACATTATAGTGACTTGTTACAATAAACATTTGCATCACATTCAGTTATGTGCTCTTCAGTTATGGTAAATAAGACCGGTGGTTTGTACCTACTTGAAGAAAGATGAGTTTTCATGCTCCTCATCACCTCCTACAGATGGAGGCTGAAGAAACAGACTCTGTTATATCCTGAGCCTTGAAGATGCATATTGTGCAGCATTTGGCTTTTTCACTAAAAAGAGCATCTGCCCTATACACTTTACATCATATACTAAGGCCTGTGCTCAGCTGCTGAGGGCCTGTGAAAGAACTCGGTGAGCAGGCACTTTACCTTTTTAGTTCAAGTTCCTTAAGTCAAGTTTATTCATCCTTGGAACCCTCTGTGGAGCTGGAAAATTAGACACTATCAGAATGATTAATCAATGACTGTTTAATTCCGTTACATTACATTTCAGCTGTTTAATTGTAGCTTTTCTATGCTTCTGTGTGATATTCTAGCTCAATTATATACTGAATACTGTGGGTTTGAATGGACTTTTAAAATGAGGAACCTGTAGGTATTCTCCCTTCCCACAGGGTCCTTTGTTATAGGCTGATTTGCTTTGAGCACTTTAGTCTCACTGTAGGGGGTTAAAAACTATGAAGAACACAGCAAATAGTGATGACAATGTAGCGCTCAGTACTGAGATGCGCACACTGTGTGACTGGTGTGATGCTGCTGTCATATTGTAATTCATGTATGCAATATTGAAGTTTAACTTTGATCACGCTCTTCTGTTGTCATTATCTCTTGGCTTCACCATTATTGGAGTATGGTGCTTAATTTATGCAGTATATAGAAGCCGTGTTGAGCTATGGCTTTGTAAAATGCTTTTTTCATAAGTTACTTTTTATGTTCTTAGGCATTGGTTGGGAAAAGCATTGCTATCATGAAATCTACTCCAAAGTGACCATGCTGTGCTGAGCTTAATGAATAAACAAAAACAACAACAAAACAAACTTTGATGCAAATGAGCAAGTTCTGAAATAGAAGGAGACAAGTGTGTGAAAAGTTTTGTCAGCGCAACGACAGCCTTCGTTATGCACTTGATGCAGTGTCAGTCAAGCTGATGTCATTAACAAAGCTATTGTCTACACCACACAAGCCTGTCAGATCACACAAAGCAGAAGATGGAAACAGAACCTGGTTAAACTAAAAAGGCTTAATATTCATAAAGAAGATGACAAATATAAAGTTTGGGGATACATTATTATTAAATAATTAGCACATCAACATCTACAAATCTCTTTGTATAGTAATGCATCTTAGGCTAAACAGGTGGATCCGAAATGAAACAAAGTGGTATGAAAAAATAAAGAATCTGTTTAAATTTAAAAATGAATATAGTGTGCTATTCTTAAAAACTATTTAAATGTCATATTCCTTTTTGCAGTTAAAAGGTAAAATGTTGTCTACACTATGTATGAGCAAAATGGTTATAAAATAGCAAGAAAAACATATATATCATTTTGTTCTTAACAATTATATGAGAGTAGCCCCTGTAATTTTTTTAGGGGAGAGATGGTTTGAGAAAAAATGATATGCACAAAAGAATATTTATGTTATCATTAACTATTCAGTTTTTGTAAATGCAGGCTATTTGAAATCATACTGTATACACAGAGAGTAACACGGCAGCTGATGACACATTGACTATCTCTCTTCCACTTTGTCTTCAGAGCTAAAGGCATTTCATGTCCATGGCCTTTGTCCTCCATTATGATCTAATTAGGAAGATAGGAAATTACATACCTCTGTGCCAGCATGTTTACTCCTCCATGACTCGTGCTTTCTAACGCAGCGTGATCCCAGAAGATTTCCACTGAGAAATGTGCTATCGGATGGTCTCACTTGCACAACACTCTGTTATTTGTTTGCCACGATCCCTTGTGCTGAGGGTTAAACGACTGAGAAACTCCCCACAGACAAGACACTTATTTAATGAAGAGATAGCTTTATCTCTGGCCCTGATAAGAAGACAATTGTAATTTAAGTTTCTTCTCCCTCTGACTTTGTGTTATTTTTCTCACTGCTTTTCACCTCTACTTCTTTCTGAATTGTGGGATGGACCAAATAGAGGCGACTGCGGCAATTCCATCCCCATTGCCCCTGTGGCAAATTGGCCCTTTATCAAAGGCAGGCCTCATCTATCAGTGCAAAGACAGGTATTGAAATTGCTCTGCTGCCCACAAATCAGGCCAATGGATCGGACCCTTATCTGGAACAAGGCCGTCATCACTCTGTTGCTGGAGAGAGAGGAGGAGAGCATGAAGACCTTTTTCACTGGAGATAGACGTGACCTTACCTTGACCCTTGGTTGGCCAGATCACTTGATGTAGAAGCAAACCTTTGGTAATGAAGACTATCCACTCTTTTTCCTGCTTTATCTTCTGCTTGTCGATGCAGAGAGATAAAAAAGGCATTTGGAAAAGAAGGTGTGATGGGAGTGTATATATCAGTCTATATATCAGTCTGTAGTATAGATCAGTCTCTTTTTAATTGGGTTATACTGTAATTAATTCATGATCTATTCCTGTTTAGCCAAAAAAAAAATCTATTTTATGCATCCATCAACGTAAAGTGTAGCTGAAAAGAAAATTAAAACATCTGAAATTTTGGAAGTTCAAAACAGATTAAACTTTGGAAACTACAGTGTATGCAGACACATGCCAATACAATGTTTGTCACAGCTATCCGAAGTGCTTCCAGCTTTACTACAGAACATTCATGCACTCAGAGGTGCATGATGTAGAACGGATTTGAGTATGATGTTGAAGACAAGCAAACCATTTACTTCTCTAATTTCAACTGGTTTCCCATCTGAAACCAGAATACCTGTGCCTGTCATGAATCTCTGTCTAATGATTTGATCTCATGGTCACATTTAGCAAGGTAAATGTAGCAAGAAACACATACAATCATGTGAAAAATAAGTAAATTTATTTATTTAAAAAAAATTATTTAAAAACCATATTTAAAAATGTGGTTCTTTCATTTTAATAATAAAGAGGGATGGTGGTAATATAACTAAAGAATAAAAAATAACTAAATACTGAATAAATATATATTTTAAATCATTTGTAAAATGTAATTATTAGAAATACATTTTTGTGAGGAAGAAGTTAGGACATCCCCACATTTATTACTACTTAAAATGGCTAAAATTAGAATCAGGTTGGAGAGGATTTTGGAGGAGGCTCTTATTTAAATTTCAGATATTAGTTTGGTTTGCTCTTGATTGTTGAAGTTAGTGGTATCACCATGGCATGATCTAAAGAGCCCTCTGAGGTCTCCAGAAATGTTGTAGATGCATATTGGTCTGGGAAGGGATCTCAAAACAATTAGAAGTCAAAAAATTTAGAAGTCAATTAGATCTCAAAACAATCAGAAGTCAACCTGTCCAGAAAAAAAGGACCAAAGATAAACATTTAAAACAACTGCCAACATGGTTAGGTCAGGCCTTCTTAGCAAGTTCAGCCCAAAAACAGACCACAAAATGCATAAAGAAGCCTCTAAAAATCCTACAATGACATCCTGGTGCCTATGTGTAGTTGTTGCCACAGTTGATATCAAAGAGCATGCATCTACCATCAGAAAGAGACCTGCACAAGGTTGATTTTCATGGGAGATGTGCAAGGAGGAAACCCTTGCTGTCCACAAAAAAAACATCATGGCAAGAGAACACTTAGACAAAGACTAGCACTTCTGGAAGCGTGTGCTTTGGACAAATGAATCCTCCAAACTTTAATTATTTGAGCACAGTAACTGGGGACATGTTTGGTGCAAACCAAACAAAGCATTTGAGCACAAGAACCTCATCCCAACTGTAAAGCATGGAGATGGTAATGTCATGGTTTGGGGCTGCTTTGCTGCAGCTAGGTCTGGCAAGCTCTCCATCATAGAATCCACTATGAATTGTATACTGTATTAGAGGGTGCTTGAGGAAAATGTGAGACCCTCTGTCCAAAAATTGAAGGTGAAGCAGGGATGGACCATGTGACATGACAAGGACCCAAAGCATTCCAGCAAATCCACCCAGGAACGGCTCAAAAGAAAGAAATGAAGAGGTCTGGAATGTCCAAGTTAAAGCCCTGATCTTAATCCTATTGAGATGCTGTGGGGTGATTTGAAACGGACTGTGCATGCAAGAAACCCTTGAAACACCACATAGCTGAAAGAATTCTACATGGAGGAGTGGGAAACTCTTTCTTCCAGTCTATATCAGAGACTGGTAGATGGTTATAGGAATCGTCTAATTTATGTTATTTCAGCCAAAAGGAGAAATACCAGCTATTAGGGCATTGGGTGTCCTAACTTTTTCATCAGTAAGAACAAGCATTTTTTTTCATTGTTTATGCAAAGGCAGTTACTTCACCTTTATCTACAGATATTGTTTGAAATAAGATCAAATATTGATACATCCATATTTTTCAGTAAAGAACTAGACATTTGATGGGATTTTTTCACATAACTGTATGTAATCTCACAAACACATTTAGCAAGGTGTATTCCTGAAATCAATTTTGCTATAAGATGTACTTATCTAGAACTTTAAATGATGTATTTTCAGGGTGCTCAGTTTCATTTGACTTGTATTTCATAATTTACATTTATATTTTTAACATTCAACAAATGTTATTTAATGAGGATACTGAAATACATTAATTACATTTGATTGACAATTTTACAATAACCAACCAATAAAAAACAAACATTAGAAGAGCTTCCACAAAATGCTCAGTGATGATCAATTAACAGACATGGCCATCACCGGTTCCCAATCTAAAGTCTGCTGATGAAATATGTTCACACCCCACTTTCCAAAGACAGTTCTAGCCAGCCATGGTAGAAGACTGCTTGAACTAGAGCAGTGAAGTGTGACAGGTCCCTCACTTGCCCTTGGTGCTTAGAGATCACTGGAATTATTATGGAAATTCAAACAGGCCATTCTGGGAAGCTGTAACCATTTCTCCTACTTTCTGCGAGGTGTTATCAGTCTCGTGGGATTGGAGAAGGACCTTCCCTCTTTTCAGTCTGAATGTGGCTGGCAGAAAAAGTGTGTGGGGCAGAATTTGACTGGCAGTGGTGCCTGCAGAGAGTTACGTGGGTTGTGACTCAAACTCACTGATAAGAGTAGGATTCATAAATGAGAACAAGGCTCAAAATACATCTATTTTCCCTTTCAATTCTCTTATCAGCACTATGGCCTGCCATTGAAATTATCTTCTGGAGACTGATAGTAGTCCATCAGGAACTCACTTCTCCACGTATTTAAAATGAATAAGAGCAGAAGTGCAAAAGAAACTATGACATAATGCTGTCACACTAATATGCAATGTATAGATGTAATTACATTGTTAGGAAGTGTAAGATATTCTAATTTCTACATTTAGCCCCAATATTATAACTTTATGTGAGGAATTGTGTTACTTATCATGACAATAGTAAATTTATATTGTATTATTCTTACTGCATATGCAATCATACAAGTAGACAATAGACAAATGCAATAAGGGAGAGCTCATGGAAAAAGGGTGATAACTGAAAAATATGGATTGCAAGGTGTGATTTTGGGTTCAGCCTCTACTTTAAAACAGTAGTCTAGACCTAGCATGTGCCACTAGAGTATTCTCTTGGTTTTCCAATAAGAATAGTGCTAGGTAGCTTTATTATCAGTATTCTGTTATAGTATGCCAGTATATAGTGTTTTAATCTCACAGGGAATAGCTTTTGTTTTCATATAATATCAAAATCCTGTGTTGCATCAAACATTCCACAAAGTTGGAATAAAGAAACAACAACAATAGAGCAAAATGATGTTACAGTAATGCGCCTTGTTTCTGTGTGTCCATCTTGGTTTAGTCTGTGTCTGTTTATATGTGGTTTGCACACATTTGTTTGAGTTCTTTGCTCACTCCCTGCTCCACCCCAGTCTTTGTTGTAGTCTCGGCTGTAGTCCTTCCTGGTAATTGTCTCCAAGTGTTCTTAGGTAGTCTCTTCTGTATGTGTACCCCTGGTCTGTTTTTCCTTGGCTAGCATTACATATATGTATCTATGTTATGCACTTTAGTTTTTATCAGGTCTGCATCTTTATATAATATGTGTGTTTCTTTAGATTCCCATTTTCTTGCTTTGTCATTTATGTTTCTCAGGATGCACTTGCATCCATCTGCCTGGTTAAATATGATAAAACGCTGCTCCAGACCCAGTGGATCACATGTATCTGAGAACTGCCTGGTGGTGGATCACACATGATACTGGGCATACATGACTGGCATGCCTAGGCACATGATACTGGGCATACATGACTGGCATGCCTTGGCACATGATACTGGGCATACGTGACTGGCATGCCTTGGCACATGACTCTCAGGCTGCTTCAGTGGCTATCAAGCAGGACTCCACACAATAGCACAAGTGGTGTGAATCAGGACTGGAATCCTCTGGAATCCTCCCAGAATTCCTCTCCTTTGCCAGAATTTCTCTCCTCCAAATGTATATTGAGGAAACCTAGGAATCTTAAAACTTGCATTTCAAAATAGCAAAACATTTATGCATTGAAAAGTTGCTAAATGTTCATCATTTGTATGTGTGTATTTTAAACTCATAAACCCAACCATATTACAAATCAATCAAGGATTTAAGTTGCCTTGGTGATGAAGATATTTTTTATCCAGTGAAGATATAAAAAGAACGAGAGGATCTGAGATGCTGAGCGATAAATATGTTATTTTGTGAGATTATCTGCCACTTTATGAGGTACACCTGTTCACCTGCTCGTTAATGTAAATATCTAAGCACCTACTGGGATTTTAACACACCTATCAGGTTTGCTGAGAATAGTAGAGTGTGAACGGCAGAGAGTGAGCAGCAGAGAGTCAACGACAGAGAGTGAACAGCAGAGAGGCAACAACAGAGAGTGAGCAGCAGAGAGTGAACAACAGAGAGTGAACAGCAGAGATTTTTGCAGGGACATTTAAATGGTGGGGACAGAATTTTGCATGAAAGCATGGATCCATCTTGCCATGTTTCAAGGTTCAGGCTGGTATTGTTGCTGTAATGGTGTGGGTTACTGATGTTAAATGCAGTATGGGCACACACCACCACCTTGGGGTACAAAATCTTTGAGTAAAAACAACATACATTATCAAAATACATTTTTAAAACACAATGGAAGTTTGGCATGGAAAGCAAGCCTGCTTGCTAGGTAGCCTGTAGATAGTAGCCAGTAGGGATAAAAAGGATACTAGAAAGCTTGATCGATAGCTAAAAAACTTTTTATAATAAGCACCATATCATTTTATTTTATTTTTAGTTAATGTTAGTTTGCAGACCAGTGTAAATTTTACATAGGTAGATTTAAGCTAGGTATCAGGCACTGTTACATGCTTTTGTGATCAAAAATGCACAGTAGCAACCTCATAACTAAATATGACTATAAACTATAAAGAAAGACTAAAAAAAATGGGACTTTAGACTAAACTCAGACTCTTATCAAGAGACTCAACACTGGAGGACAGATACAAATACTAAATGTTCTGCCAGTCAATAGATGCCCAGCAGGCACAGTAAGCTGGCCAAGAGAGGAACTAGAAGCTGCTGACATCCAGACCAGAAAACTCCTCACAATGCATGGGGTAATCAACCTAGGATCCAACTTCCAGAGGCAGGAAGGAGGGGGGGAGGGAGCCTACAAAGAGATGAAACATCCATGAATACATCCAAGCAATTGACCCCAAAGACGAACTGATGAGGGAGTTCCTGAGTCAGACATGGGAGAGGAGCAACTTGGAGAAGATGTTATTGTAGATGCTATTGCATACCTCTATGGAATGTACCACCATCTACCAGTGGTATATTCCATGGAATTACTTATCATGCAGTGGAGGAGAGCAGAGGAGGCTGACATAAGATAAACATACCAGTGCCTGGAAAAAGCATGACTGAAGGACAACATAGTGTCACTAATCATGGCAGGATAAGAGAGTGGTGGCAGGGGAAATGTGCACTGAGAGACAAAACCAAGTGTCACAGATCATATACTGGAACATATGCAATGCATACGAGCTGGAGTGGTGGAGAAAATCAAGGCAAAGATCATGTGGGACCTCCAGATCCTAATTCCAGAAGAGCACAGTGATAGGAACAGCAATAATATTGTGCTGTACCTTCAAATTCCCAAACCTCTGATAGAAGACGTGTGTGAGGAAAAATATATGTCTACCCCTGAAAGTTTTTTTTTTTTTAAATAGGAAGTTATCTAGAAGAGAGGTAGGGACAGTCGTTCTCCCAAACTTATTGCAAAACTTCACACAGCATACATTACAAATACTACACGATATACTACAGAGTGAAAGTGAATTATTCGGAATACACATGTAGACTAGTCTCAGGTTGTATCCCAACTGTCCACAGCTATTATTAAAGAGTAGAAGTGGAAAGCAGAGAGAGGAGACTTTTAACACTGGTCCAACATCTAAGAAGATATTTTTATTACTAGTCATTACATACTGCATGCAAAGCCTGTAAAAGAGACAGCCATCCATACTTCTAAATCCAGTTATATTAAATTGCAATATCAAGATCAAATTGTGACCATAGAACAATATATTCCTCCACTTCACCGAGCACTGAATAAATGAAACATTTATCTTCATAAATTTATCACCGTTTATGAGATTTTCATTTCTCTCTGAAGAAGCAGTAAAAAAGTTGATGTTTAACAGTATCAACTATTTCTAATATTTATTAGTGATACATTAATGCATGTATGCTTATTATCCAGACAAAATCCCCATGCAAGACAGATCTCAGACTGAACTGAAAACCTTTTTTTTTTATTGTTTCTTCAAAGAGACATGAAGATCTCAGCATCAGATCAGCATGCAGCACAGGTACTGTGCTGAAGAAAGCAGAAGAAAGGCGTTCTGCGCCAGTACATGAACCACAAGAATACCGCACAAGATGCACGGAGGGCTAGGACAGTGCTGAGAGTATGCAAAGGCAGACTGGCTACCCTGATAACCTGTATACACACAACATAATGACAAAGACAGTGGGTGCCGGGTGTCAGTGCTGAGGTGAGGCGGAGCCAGACCGCTAGGGCTGCGCGGAGATGATGCTTGGTGTCTCGTGTCCCTCCCCCCCCGGTGGAAAGGTGAGTGGCTGATAATGCCGTCCAAATGGGACAGAAGAAGAGGTGTGGAGGAACAGGTAGTTCATCTTCAGCATGTCGTGATTATTTTAGCTGAGTGCAGTAATTGGGTCAGACACTGCTGTGTGCTTGATTTGACCGGGCCACGGTTGTCTGAAGGTTGCACGTAACGGCAACAAATCTAGTCCATAAATCTGTTCTGTCTCAGACTGTATAAACCAAGAGGAGATGGAACGATTGCTGACTTCGGTAATTGGGGCAGCAGTAGCCTAGTGGGTAGGAATTAGCGCTAGTAAATGGTTAGGGTCAAAAAATGTGCTTTGTGATCCTAAGTTCTGATATGCAGATACTGTTGGGCAGTATCTGCTCCACCCTTGAACAAGGCTTTTATTCCGTAAGTTCCAGGAGCACTGACCCCAGCTTCCAAACAACCTGGGATACATGGAAGAAAATTTGTATTGTACTTGACATGCATATTACAAAAAGGCATTCTGTCTGCCCTAGATTCTTGTTGATATTATAAAAAATTTTAACACCAACAACTGAAGTTTCTTTTCTTTGGACCACAACAGATATGACATCACTGCATGAAGGTATCCAGACATTCTAACAAGCATAACCTGTATAACACCTGAACAGACAAAGTAAGAGGTCAGTGGAGGTTGATGTAATTGTGGCCCTTTGTTCATTCTACATCATAAGACTTCTAAAGATTGAATTCTGTATTCAAGCTTTGTTATGCATCTTCTTTTCATCAGTAGATCATTCGATTAAAAAACTGATGTGGAATTCCAGATAAACTGGGAACAGATGCTGCCTTGTCTGTTCTGTTTCCTCTACAGCTGAATATAACAGTAATAAACAGTGGAATTACATTATTCCAGTAACAGTGTGCTTGACTGCCTCATATTCCTGGGGACCGTTATCTCTAACATTTTATAACTATGACATCTTTTTTGGCATGCACCACACCCCACTCTTTGGAGGACTTTTATAAAAATTAAATATTAAAGATTAGATATCAGTTTAGTCAACATTAACAATAGCTTACAGAATATCAACAAGGTAGCAATAATGTCAATTAATATAACAGGAAATAAATAAGACAAACAGAATGTCAGAATGTCAGAAAGATGAACTGACCAGAAGACAACATAAGATTAAACAGAGCTAAGGATTGTGAGATAGGGTGAGTTTAGGTGAATAAACTTTATATGTTGGAAACTAATCAGTGCATATAATCAGTGTATATGGACCTGTATAAGATGTATAGAGCGTGTCATGGGAACGCTCTGGGGCACTACAAAGAACGGAGGTAGGAATGCCGAGCACGGAAAAAAGAGTAATGATGGGTAATCGGTTCAACACTGCAGCTGGAATCTCTCACCAGGTCAGCACAGAACAGGGTGAGGATCTGTCTCGTCATACAGTGTCTCGACATTTAAGAGCATTTGGACTGAAAGCCCACTCTGCAGTAAAGCAGTTCCTTGAAACTGAAAACATTGAAACAATGAAATGGCCAGCCCAGAGTCCTGATCTAAACCCAATAGA
>JAOXYF010000003.1:21008871-21033381 GCA_028565775.1 Sternarchorhynchus goeldii
CCAGAGCAGTGTGAGAGACTAGTGATGTCCTGTGGCCGCAGATGTGCTGAAGTCATTCAAAGCAAAGGCCTGTACACGTCCTACTGATTACTGACTGTTGTGACATTCAGAAAATTTAGTTGTAATCATTCTCTGTGCTACAGTCATTACTGTTCTCTAATTATGATCATCACGTTTTTTGTAAAATAAAAGTTTCATGTTGATATACTTTGGTTATTTTGTAAAACACTGTTCTGGTGGCATGGTGTACCCCTTACAAAAAATCTTTCAAATGTTGATCAATGTAGATTACGTTATTACTGAAAAAATCAAGTGTTCATACATTGTTCTCTAATTTTGATCTCCAATGTATAATCACTAAGATGTGTATATATTGGTCTATGTATATTATAACTGATGTAGATATTTCTTTAGAACGGAGCAATTAGCATCATTGGAAAAATAAGCTAAAAACCTCAACATTATGTACTTTATTTTTATTTGGTCAGTCTTGACCACCATTTCAATGGAACATTTCATCAATTTCAATCTGCTGAGAAATCATCAGCTGCAGCCACCTATGCAGAGAAAAGAGGTTTGTATGTTCTCTAACTGATGGCTGCTCTGGGAACGCCAACAGCATCATATGACATGTACAGCTCAAAAAAAAAACCAACAACAACTCGAATTCTAATTCAAATGTTGCCTGTATTACTTTATAGACTTTATATTACTTTGTAAATGCATTTAAGTGAATCTCTTGTAATCATCAAGAGAACTTCAGAAGCATAGTGAGAGCAAACAAAGGAAATTTTGGAGTTTTAGAAGGTCATCTGGGTCTGTCAGCAGACAAACAAAGTGGGGCCAAGCCTGGGGGGCATTATGAGTAAACAGCCTTTGTAATGGGCTCTTAATCGGACCGGGCAATCTGGAGAGGGCCCCAGGCAGCACGGCACCAGCGGCGAGCTGGAGGTGACTGCGTGGCGGTTATTATTAGTGCTATCATTGATCAGACAGGCTGAGCACTGTGGATGAAGAGCAATGATGGATTCTGGGCTCCAGCCCCAGTCACGGCAGCTGTCAGGCCCCAGCGAGGGTTCAGGGGAGGAGGGGAAACAGAGCAGAGCGCTGGCCTGGGCACCAGGGAGAAGACACCTTTCGTAAGGTGATGGTGCAGTCCTGTTAAACTTTAGAAAATGTGAAGTGTCTTTTTCAGAGGTTATCAGCTGACAGATTTTATTCTCTTTTTTGACACTTAAAAGCTATGCTGTTCAGTTCTCCTCTGTTTCTGTGTAAACCTTTGCAGAGGCCTTTGCAGTAGTATTATATAGTTTAGGACAAGATCAGCTCCCACACCTTAGGACACAGTATCATTATAAAAGGTACAAATAGAATTACCATATTTATGAGATTATTTTAACTGAGGCGTCTTACAGATATCTTACATTTCTGAATAAGATCTTACATCTTTTACTCCAACACAGTTTCTGTCAGTATCACGACCAAATTCTAGCCATTTGATCACATAACTGTGATGCTTCAGTATTTATAAAATATCCAAATACAGGTACTGCGTGTCATGTGTTACTTTATAAATTAATAGCTATAACCTGTTATTAGTTATACCCTAGCTATAACCTCTTAAATGTATTGTATTTGAGATACAACATTGTGACAAAAAAAAATAAATGAACAAAAACATGACAAAATGGAGGTAAGTGTTTAAAATAAATGGTGATTTAAAAGGTGTCAAAGCTCCCAGGTATGGATTTACTTTAATTTCATGCATTTAATCAACAAACACAGATCCTGTTCTTGACCGTTGGTTTATTAACTTTTGGTCAGAGACTCTTGGTTTGCCTGATACACTCCAATACAGAAGAAAATCACTGAGAAATTCCCATTAAATATTTATAACTGAAAACTCCCCATCCATGCCAGATTCACTAGAGTGAACAGTTCATTTATATTAAATAAATATCAGCTCAGAAGTACAATTGGTTCTGACGTAGATCTAGGATTTCTGGCAATTGAGCAACAGTGACTCAGTGACTCCATGGGTTTTATCTTAATATGCAAGGCTGGACTCTCTTACAGTAAAGCTAAAGTAAATAGTCAGATCTGTTGTATACTATGATTTATTCTCACAGATCATGCCTTTTAAGAACTTATGTTTCAAAGTGGAAATGTTCTCTTCTGCTGTTAGCCAGGTTTAGAGCTTTTACTCCATTGTTTATACTAGGGATGGATCTGGGCATGCATACTGTATAACCGGTCAATTCTGCATTCAGAGTTTAGTATGGGACTTTCAAAAATCAAACAGACCAACAACAGACTTTTAAAAAGTATTTTTAAATGAGACCTCAGTGACTGGACTGTTTCCAGACTGACCTTGCAGAATGCTGCAGTATTTTTAAGCTTTACTTTTTTAACGGTAGTTTTGCATAACCTGATAGTAATTCACATTCAAATCAAATTAATATATAAAGTTTTACAAGATAAATCCAGCTGATCACAACAGTCTCAATAACAGTATTTCGCTATAAGTGCCCACTTTCAAAAGATCTTTAAAAAGCACACATGCATTAGTGCAGTCAGTATGAAATGAAATTAGGCCCATTAGCACTGAAAGAGACATCAAAGTGTTATAGAAACATATTTATAAAGGGAGGTCCATTTGATAGAGAAAAGAGCTGCTTTTATTTGCATGTAATTTCCATTTTGAAGGCCACTTCATTATTCCATACAAGGACCTCCTCTTGTCATTCAGTTGAAGGGATGTTCACTGTGATGAAGTACCTTAATTACATGACAACTTATGAACCAAATTAATCATAAGATACACTGAATTATGTGTTAAGACATCTATAGATGAATAAACACTGGGTGTGATTAGCTCACTATGTGTAATGGTGATCAGAGTGTTTGCATGTGCACATGAATGTATTGTCAGATAGAATGGATGCAATGCTGTTAGCACCTCTGTGTATTGTATAATGTCAGGCCTGATTAGCCTAAATGGTCTCACAGAGACAGAAAGAGAGAGAAAGAGATAGATAGATAGATAGATAGATAGATAGATAGATAGATAGATAGATAGATAGATAGATAGATAGATAGATAGAGAGATAGATAGATAGAGAGAGAGAGAGAGAGAGAGAGAGAGAGAAAATAATGTTTCCATGAAGTACTGTTCTGTAGTTGACATATATAGACTAATCTTCTCCTAACATCAGGGCAGATTAACTGTGGTTGTTCAGAGATGAAAACAGGAATGAAGATGTTATACATTTCTGCATTGATTAGATTTTCTTTCAAAACTCTACGCTGCGCACAACCAATAACACACGTTTCCTCTCAAATGTTACAGCTGTATATTAGTCCACCGACATCTGTTGCTATTCTAAAACACATCGTTATTCAAATTAGTTAGAATGTGTACATTTTGTAATAGACTAAACAGGTTTTGTCTATGATCATCTATAAACTGCTCTATCAGAGAAAGACTAGGGGTTGTGATCTAGGCCTCGTGAAGGTTTGAAGGATGGTATTTTCTCTGTGAATTTGATTAGCCAGACAGAAGTTTATTACCCACTGTAAAACATTCAGCAGCTTAATGTGCAATAGACTCTCTTCTTTATGTTCTGCAGCAGTTCGCTCTCCTCATTATAAACATGCAAGCCCTGCAGTTCAACACCCATTGGGTTCCCTCCAGTTTCTTCAGCTCACCAAGGTTAAGCGTTTGCATATTTCACTCTGACAGCTGCCAGGACCAGTGTGTAAACATCTCATCGAGGCTGTGTGTAGGATACAGACCTCTAATGAATTTGCTTGATTGTTGAAGGCATGAGAGAAATCAAGGTGTGAAAGAAAACTCCAAACCTCTAAACGCATCCCTGGAGTCAGGAAATGTTATGGTATTGCATAAAGTAAAAAAAAGAAAAAGTTGGTAAAAATCTAAAATATCTTTTATACAGTGGTGTACATGTGCACACTTGAGTTCTTTTTAGGGTTATTTCCGTAATTCAGCTTCCTAATGCAGGACTCTAAAGTGCTTGGCAGGAAAAGAGGCAGCCATTCCATGGTTTAAGAGATGTCTCCACTCTGAGCGTTACTGATTGGCTTAGTGAGGGAAAGATTTTTAGATGTGAGGAAAGGCTATAAGAGGCTCAATGCAGTCTATTTGTGTATGTATTAGTTAACTATGTGCTGGGTTACAAGCTTGGCAGAGTGAAGCAGAGACCACAACTGCTAGCTCAGAGGAGAGCACTGATCTGCTGTTCTGCCTTTTGACAAGGAAAATTAAAAAAAAAAAACCATGAAGATCTTCTCTGAGTTCCTGAGGCCTTATGGTTAGCTGAAAGCAGAGTGTACTTCGTCTATGTTATCTGTTTAAATGCATTTATTACACTGGGAATATTTTCTAGTTAGGCTAGACAGTGATCAGCTGATTTTCAGACTGACTGTACAGTAGAGAGTACAAGCGTAATGGTTTAGACCATTTAGGTTACATATGTAGTTCCACTGAGAGTGGAGTTACAATTATGTTGAAGCATCATCTCTCTTATATAACAAGCTTTTTCCTCATTAACATTAGTAATTGCTGAATGACCCTGCTATCTTTGAAAGCATGTTGCCTTTGACTAGTTCAGACAAGTGCATGGTCATTATTCTTGATTTTTATTTACTTAAAAAACTTAGGAAGAGATGAACAATAATGATACTAACTTGCATCTAGAGTGACATCCCAACTAAACTACATGCTCCAATGATTCGCTTGTGTTTTTAAAATCCCTTTAGTTCTTGTAGTTGTCATTTTTGTCGTAAACATTTTTTGCAGTGCTTTTGCAGTACTAACAGCTGTATGAAAAGGTGACGTTTCTTAACAGATATCATGCTCGTGTTAATTATAACTGCACTTATTTTTCCATGAATGCTTTTCCTCGAGTTGTCCCCAAAGGCATCATGGTAATTGGCTGGTGCAAGTTAGATAAAAGTGGCTTCAGGGAGTGTATATTAAATCCTGAACAGGACAGCACATTAATTAGCTAATGTCATTAATGTCTATTTTTTATAAGACACTGATAAAAAACAGCTTCAGATGCTGGGAAGCATGATGATCTCAGTAATTAGCTTAAGTTTGATTCCACTGAAATCACACCATAATGAGATCTACTCAGTGCCTATAAAACTATTAAATGGATGAAAGGGTTGGATGAAAAATGACACAAAGTCTAATGCCTATTGTAATTATATTATCATTGCCTTAACATGTAGTGCAATATCACAATCAGCCTCATAAGAGCTGGTGTGTAGGACTAAGAAGCTTCTCAGCAAACATTTATGGGAGTTAATATTGTATAAATGATCTCAACAAAAACTCATACAAAGGCTTTTAATATTTAATATAGATTATTTTAATGGAACATTTGCATAAGCATAAATTACAATGCTACATCTGCATGAGAAAATTCTCAAGTTTATGCCTGTAGATAAAAGAAAAGCAACAAAAGAATGCAAAGAATAATCAATGTAAAAAGGTTTAATCCTGTAGGAGGTCTAGTATTAAAGATTTAACCGTGGGAATTAGTTCATATTTTACATTTATAAAATGAGAATTATGTCAACTTTTTTACTCCCTATTTTTGGTCATAGTGTACTTCTCCGTTATGAAATTCTCTGCCAGAGCCATCCAGAACCGTATAATGGTTCTCCATACTACAGGTGTTAATAACACGGCTGTGATCTCCTATTGGTTCACAAAACACTCCCAATGCAATATCCTTACAAGTCGTTCCTTAAAGGTGACTAGAACAACACAGTAACCAAAGCCCCGGTAGCTTTACTGATCACTGCAATGACCTGCGGTGACTCTTTGGGAAAACAAACAACAAAAACAAAAATGTACTCTATTGTGCATCGAAAGAGGCGTGACATGAATAATAACACCAGCAGCCTTAGCCTTTGGATTAACAACATCACCTGAAACCTGAAGTCAGACCAGCACTGTCATCCAGTTGACCACCATAATGTGTGCATAAGACAGTTAGCAGGTCACTTCACTCAGACCAGGACTGGTAACGAGTGAAACGCAGGCGCAGGACGCTGGAAAAGAGCAGGTCAGTCCAGACGTCTCTTCTGGAGAAAGGTCTTGCTCGGAAACTGATAAATGTTAATTACCTGACATTAGCGTTTAGAGACAGGGGTCATGGCAATCAGCCTGAGGAAGGTGCGGAGATGAACAAGAGACGATTCGGTGGTGGGAGTTCAGGCTGAGGTGTGCAGATACTCAGAGGAAACTGCCAAGTGTATGAGAGGTTAATTTCTTTCTTCATTTTCTTATGGCTGTTACTGCCAATAAGTGCATACACTCCACACAGTGAAAAGTAATTCTTTTTATTTCACATGGGGCCATTATAAGACAACCAATACTATAGTGCACTAAGTAGCCTAATTGTTACATCCATGGGAGAAAGCTTTCTGCACCCTCCTTGTGGGCTGTTTAAGCATGTCACTTTTTCTAAGTGACTGCTTGAGAATGTGGTCCTTTTTAGATACCCTCTTTTTGCCCAAATCTAGACACATCCTGTGACCTGACAGTAATTGTTGCCTGGTTCCGTGCTTGTTTGTGCTGGTGTGTTCAGCACCATCTGAAACAGTACTAAACCCATGTTCAGCAGGACATTCTAAGCACACAGGCCTGTTTCCTTTTATAAATGAACTAAATGGGCAGTTAGGGCCACACAGAAGACGTTTGCTGATTCATTATAATAAATAAATAAATAAATAAATATATTTAAATATTACACAAACCTCCATTTGAAAACTCCATGCTTTTCTTTTCTTAGATCTTTTCTTACATTGTTTTCAAAAATATTCTTTACAAATATTTGATTTATTGAATGAATAAAGAATATATTTTATTTTCTTTACCTGCAACACAATTGAACATAGTGAGATGCAGACGCAATACACGCTATGGTTTGTATGGCAGGAGAATTTAAATGCTTTACAAAATAATTATTTGTAAAGTACACTAATAATAGGCATGGCAAGGCATGCAAGAATGAGGTTTGTGATTTTTTTTATTATTATTATTTTTATTGTTTTTACACTAGATGGCGACATCGTTTCTTAGTGCATCTTCAGTCGGTGCCCTAAAGGTAGGCTACCACAGATTATCAGGAAGAAATTGTTTTAAACCTCAAATACCAAATATCTAAATGACAAGAAAAGTGCTTTAACCTGAAGAATATAAGATGTATTCATGCTAGAATGCCTGAAATTAATATCGGCTTACATTTACTATTTTCCTAAACAGTATTTGCAGCGAAGTGTTTCAACTGATGTACTAACATGTGTAAATTACAAATTAAAGGCTAAGCAAATTATTTTGCAACCTATAGAAGTATATGATTTCTTTTTTTATTGGAATAGTCTATTAATGCCATTATTCATCGATGCGGCGTGTGGTCCCCTTGACGTGACGCCCCCAGTTGAACGTTCTCCAATCCAAGTCGTCAGGCGCGCACTCGGCTAGGTTTTATCACAGCGAACCCCCCCTATCATGACTCACTGTGGCTGTCGCTGCGGAGCAGAAAAGCCAGGCAAATGTGTTTGGAATACTCGGTGTGGACTTCATGGACAACCTTACAAGAGTAGTGTATTTGTACAAACTTTCTGAACATCTTACATTCATCCGTGCCATGTACCTGAAGTTTATTCCACAACGCGAGACGGGAGCTGATAATTTCTTGAGATATACTAAATGAATGAAAATCAAAGGACTACTTTTTTGAATGTCTTTTTTTTATTATAAAATATGATATTAAGTATGTAGACTATTAAATATGTTTCATATATACTCTTCATCATCCACATATCCTGCTGGCGAAAGTCTGGAATAAACATCGTTTTTTTTCCCATTCGAGGACGTTTCGTCGGCTAACGGGATTTGTAGGTTATATCGCCTACGCATGACGCACTGGCCATTTTAAATAATTGAGCTGGGCAGTTATCTAATTTGTGAAAATTGTACCGAGCAGTGCACATTAACTTTGCGCTTAGGTCTTTCAACCCCTCCTCGCGCAAAGTCTCATCATCCAGCCTTGGAGGATCAGTCCGGAGCGCCTTTCGGATGCACTTGTTTTCATCAAAAGAAATTGCGAACACTTGTGGCTTTGAGCGATTTCAGACGAATACTGCTGCACGTAAAACGAAGAACTAATTCGTCTTTCGAATCAATGTACTCGCTGCTTCGGTGGCGCAAGACTTCTCTGCATCTTTATCAAACACTAGTCTTTAACACAAATAATCACCGTCAAAATCTTGCAGTTTAAATAAACACTAAATTCCACGCGTCTGCTTAGCATGAACGGAATATTAAACTACTGAGTTTAATGAGAAAAGCCTTTTAGTCACCGAATCAGAAATGAAAGCATCCCACATTGCCTGAGCGGGATTCATCGGTGTGAGAAGGAGGGATAAGGTAGTGATCGGAGCCCTCTGACTTCTTCGAACTTCAGGGTGAAGACGATGCGCTTCTGCATAGCCTGGTTCATCCTCTCTCTGCTCTGCAGAGGTGAGTCTACTTAATTGCTTTTCTATTGGAGCGGAATTAGAGCCTCCTAGTTATAGCACGGCCTGCTGCACTTGTAATGTGCTTCAACTTACCAGCTGCTGTACAACATTTTAACGCATGTTTGCTTTGTAGTATAAATTCGGACTGCATGCGGTAAATAGGCGTAGCGACTTTTGGTTTAAAGTGCTAGATCACCATGATCTTTACTTTAAAACGAGCGAGGCATTACGTTCTGATTATGACTGTTTTCGTTGGTGGTGTTCTGCCACTACATGACGTTCTGTTTCACAAACTGCTGTTAGGACATAGCAGGGAGTACAGGTGGGAATTCTTTTGCTCAACTCAATTAATGCCAGCAATAATGAGACGAGGTGAGTCACCATGAGTAAGCACTGATAGAAATGTTCATACTTTGTCATTGTTAATATGCACAGTAACGCAAGGTGACTGATCCTTAATGACGATGTGGCATAATCATTTGTAATAATCAAACATCATCAACTGGGCTGGAGCTACAAGTCTACATAGAACTTTGAAATACCTCAACATATGATATGTGCTTTCCAAATAAACATGCCTTGCCTAAGGTGAAAGGCATGCGATTTTAATGAAAATGTGAATTCGGTGTATGGGAAGATCTAATGTAGGCAAAGTGGGTTAAGGCAATGTACACAAGTGGGATCTATATTGCAAAAACTTCCTTTGTTCCGTGACTCTCTCCAGAGGTCGTACTGCAAAAGCTGGATTTTCAGTTGATGTTCTAGTGAAACGAGGGATAAGAATTCAAATTCTTAAAACGAAGAAATATCACCTGTAAACCTGTTTCTCAAAATGAAAATAAGCAGGAGCTCCTTTCATTAAAGGAGCAGCCTGGATATAGTGAAGATGACAAATATTTGGCAGTTGAAGAGAAAGAGCCTCTATATATTTTCCATTAGACATCATCATTCCAGAAATAAATGTGTGAATCATTTTGCTGGGGTTTGAATCACACTCACTTTCCAGTCCTCATTTCCTGTACTGGGCTTTGATTTATCAGCTGCTCTGGATTGGCCTAAGACCAACACATTTGCTGTGTTGCAAAACACGACTGGTTAAATACCAACCACAATGCTTAGACAAAATGGGCAGTAACTTAAAAATCATAGAGGTGGTTTACAAGAGACAAGTATATAAAGCAGCAAGAACGCAGGCAAGAAAACGATTTGATTCCCATCATTAATTTAGCAAACGGCACTACTTACAGTAGTGAAACAGTTTATGAGCTTCATAATATGGAAATAGAGGTCGTAAACATGGGATACAGAGAATAGAGGAGAACATTACTCTGATTGGTCCTCTTCAGATTAATGCTGGATCACAGCAGGTCGTGTCCCCCCCCCCAGCAGTGAGTGGTGATGAGCAAGGTGAGAATGGAAAGCACAAACGCATAAACAAGCCAGCTCCATGGATGCATGCATGCAGAAAACGAAAAGCCAACCATTGTGTTGGCTGCCCTAGTGCATTGCAGAGGCACCTGTTGTTCGACGGGCAATAAGGTGACGAAACAACAGTGGCTCCCCTGTGAGCTGCAACCGGGGTGCCTGCGTCATTACCCACACGCGCTCACAGAAACAACAAGGCTATTAAGAGTGATTACAAGAGCTGTCTGTCTCTGTCTCACTGATCTTTGGCTACGGAGAGACGGGGGCCGTAATCGCCTTCCTCATAATGCAGGGCAGCTGCCAGCAATCTTCTGCTGCTTCCTGTTCGGTACCAATAAAAATAAACACATGGACAGTGTGTGGTTGGACCTGGCCCAAGCAAATCAGCAGCCACCTGACAGCCTCTTTAACAACCCTGCTAAGCAGAGCTGCGTAGTTTGTTTGCATCACACGTTTTCCATGGCTGCGTTTTAGCTATGTCCAGCCCTTCTTGTGGGCGGAACATGTTGGTTTTCACCATAAATCTTTTAGTTATTTATTTTTGGATCTTGAGAGTATCAAGTGAAGTCCACACAGATCAGTCTTCAGAATTTGCATTATTATATCAGAGAATAGCTTCTCATTTGTGAAGAATTTTTTTTCTACTGAATTTTTATCAAAAGATATTCCCTGTCTTGTTGAATAGAAAGAGCTGGGAATATGCGTGCATTGGCGTGAAAGTGTGCACGGACCTCTTCCAGATCGGTGTAACCGGTGGGAATGGTGCGCACTGCTCCTAAGGAGCAGGAGTGCTTGTGCACACAGGCATCGCCACTACAAGACAACATCAGAGCCAGTGAGACAGGCGGCACTCAGCAGGCAGCCTGGACACATTACCATAGCTAACTCAGCATTAGTCAGACAGCTTAGCTTTTGCACTTCCCATGCCCACATCCAGCATGGCCTGGGAGTGAGGTTATGTTTGCCTCTCTGTCTGTCTGTCAATCTGTATGTCTGTCTGTCTCTCCCACTATTGAAATATATCCTCCCATGCTCCTCTTCCTCATTGTGATTCTTCCCTCTTTCTTCCTCCAAATCTCCAGTGATTCCAGTTCAAATATCTTCCTTGACTTCCCTGGGGTTGTGTGAGTTTAAAACAGCATCTGTCAACCTTCTGGCAGCAAGATGACACACTAACATCTCAGCATCCCTTGTTAAAGCAAATTAAGCCACCTCAAAAGTCTTCCTAAATCCTCTGTAATGAGGAAGGGGGGGGGGGGGGGTAAGAAGATGAAGATGGACACAAAACAGACTCAGAAGGTTAAAAGTAGGTTATAAATGCAGTGGTGTTGGTGAGGCATTATGGTGTGTGGTGTTTTAAATGTATTGTGTCAAGGGATTCAGTCTTTTTTCTGGGATTTAAAATGATGGGCCCCTATATAAATATATCGTCAACTTAAATTAAACGATTTGATTAAACTTCTAGCCTTATACTTAATTAAAAAAACAACTCAACTACCACTCTGAAGTCATGTGTCCAGTATAAAGAAACACAGGATAGTGCAGATCTAACACAAGAAATAACAAATCTTCTATTTGCGAATAGCTCAAAAACTAAAACACAGGAAACTACATCAGAGTATTAAAAGTGTTTTCCCAATGTTCAGCAACACTGCCTAGAGGAGTAGGAACGCAACTAAAGCTCCTCCACTTTAATCTGGGAAAAGAGGATTTCACTCACTAAAATTATACAAATTAATTAACTCTCTTACCCCCCAAATATCTGCTATTTTTGGTATATTTGAACATTTAATCAAAACTAACTCTAATTTAGCAGACCTGGGAGAAAATGGAAGATTTCATGTAGTCTGCAGTGTCTGTTTACACAATCCATACCGTACATCTAAGAGTGGAAAAAAAGATGTAGATTTCCTTCGTACTTTTCTACTACATTCCGATTCGGTACTCTTGAGAGCTCGTGTGTTCGTTTGAATATATGTGCGCATGCATACATATGTTTGTGAACACATGTATATTGTCTAATGGATTTCAGATTATAATTTGGACTTGACTGCACTCAAAACACAGAGCAATTGAGGCTACATTTGATAGCCACACTGCAACTGATCTTTGGCTCGGTACAACGATTCAAAAGTTCACCCTTTAGCTACACCCACTGGGAAATCTGGCTGAGGTTTGTATCATTTATATATTCTATGTGGTTCATTGTACCTTATAAAATATGCCTCCTCCTCTTCCCATTTGCCCTCATCTCTGTCCTTCCCCTGTTTGTTGAACTGAATGAACAGAATGAAGGAAGCTGATGCTAACTTGTAGTCTGGCTCCATTTCAGTGGAAGTGGATGGTTTGTCTTTCTTTGCTCTTTCGAGTTTGTCCTCTCATATTACATCCAACAGACACAACAGCTCAAGCAGCATGGCATCTCGCATTGCAGCATGCAGGCAATTTCCTCTCCCACCTGCTTCCTCTGGATCCCCCACGGTCAGTGCACCTCTCACTCACTGCACCTAGTAAAACCTCCAATCAGGACTAGCCAGGGTTTTGTTGGATATTTTTCTACGTCTTGCAGTGCAGCGGAAGCCCCAGGTGTCACTTTGGTTTTCCTCTGTGAGCCTTTTTGGTGTTTGATGTGTTTGCTTTTTGTCCCCTCTCGGTTCATCTGATCCACTCGCCATAAGAAAATGGGTCTTTCCCCTCGGCAGGTTTCAGCCTAACTCATTAAGTCCTGGATGACCCCCAGAAGCTGTACTAAGCACCAGGCTGTGGTGCCTCTGGCTTGCCTTCAGGTCTGCTTTAAAACTGGAGAGATAAATCAGATTTTAAAAGGCCCACGTAGAGGGGCTGGAGACAGGGCCAAAGCCCCTGGATTTAAATTGAGCCGTAAAATCCCTTTTGTTTCGCTGTGGGCCGTGGTGGGCTGGCGCTTCACGCAGTGCATTTGCTGCAGGTAATTGGGCTCTCTGCACCCGTGTGTGTAATCTCCATAAACACAGCTCTTTGGTCTCTCAGGAGGATGGACGATGGGGGGTGACGGTGGTGAGTAGGGGGGGTTCTAGCAGGTGGAGAGACGGTTCAGTGGCTTTGTTCATGCTAACTGATGAAGAGCATGCAGGCCACTTATCCTTGATTTTCTTGATTGCTTGGCCTTAAACAGCTGTGGTTGGTTTAATTGCTATGTTAGTGTGTCTTACATGCGTAGGTTGTAGTTAGTGTTCATACTGTCATAGGCTACATGTGGGAAACTATTCATTTTCTGTTGTTCGCCCATATGGAGAATTCTGATTGAGGCTTCAGAGGTACAGTAAGAGAGTAACCAGAATAGAAAGAAATGTTCTATATTCACTTGATGATTTATGGATAGATAAATACTGCATCCGTTTCATTTTTATTCATTGCGCTGAAGTAAGACACTCCACATGTGCTCAGGGGTAATTAGCTTTTTTCCCCATCCCATTGTCATAGCTTTCCAAACCTCTTTCATATGCTAATCTGATTAATTTACCCCATGGTGACTTGTCAGGTGAGATTTATATCTGTAGGAGATTGACTCATCTTCTTCTGAACACTGTTGAGTCTGCAGAAGCAGAACACTGGTCACAGATCTTAGGGCTGCATTAATGTCACACCAGTGCCTTTTTGATATATGCAAATGTAAAAAAAAAAAAAAAAATTCCTGTAGGGAATTTTTTTTTTTGCAGTTAACATTAGTTAAAAAGTAATTTTTAACTAATATTGTGGTTTTTATTTAGTGGGCTGTAACGAGCATTTCTTTGAACAGTTATTCAGTAGTGGAGATTAGGCACATGTCATGCAGTCAATTGTTATCATAAAAGAGAACTGAGTACTGAAATCTGTTTTCAAAGTCGGGGATTCAGCAGACTGTTCACCTCCCTTTACCTAAACGTCAGACGTGACAAAGGAGCCAACCAGTTACATTAACTGTTCAATTAACTAGCAGTGATTACAAAATCGAGGACCAGGCCTTGTAAATTAGATTGTAAATGAAAATGAATAGAGAGACTGCTGATTGGGGTACTAAATCATCTCTTTTTATGCCCACTTTTTCATTCAGACCGCCGTCTCACTTTTAAGCCAATATCCCCAGTAGCTGAGCATATCACGAATATAACTGAATAAAAGCATGGATCAATTGTAGTGCATGGTTTGTCCAAAACCAACCAACTAACCAACCAAAAAACACTTCAGATTACACAACTTGCATGTGAGCAAGGTGTCTGGTTAGCTGGACTATGGTGGAAGTCTTACTTGCTGTTTACAGATTCTGGGGTCATTATTTAGGGTGACTGTACAGCCTCTTTTTGGGACTTAAAATGCCTAAAATGTCAGGGGTTTGTCTTCCTTTTATGCTAACCTTCGCAGTGTCCATAGTGTCCATGCTGAGCAGCTGAATTTCTTTGAACATTCTTGCATGGCAGGATTGGTTGACCATATTCACGCCCTACACATAACCATGACTCAGGCTGCCTCCCAGCACGTGTGTAACTGTCTGACAGAAGCGTATTGCCAGAGAAGGTTTACCTTCTTTATGATCTTTTGTATGGTTCCTTAACAAGGCTTAAAAATGTCCAAACAGAGCTGCTAGTGAGGCTCTGAGGGTTGGACTCTGGGTGCTCTGATGGGCTTTTGTGTTTTGTTTTGTTCATGCAGAGCATGCATGCTGCAAAATAACTCAAATCAGTCTCCTTACACCCCACCACACTCGGATTAAATGTTTTGTTTAAGATTGTAAGTCTAATAAATCAGAATTAAAAACTGACAGAATCTGACAGAATTACAGATGTGAAGTAACCAGAGTTGATGTGGAACTTATACAATCCTAGAAAACTGGCAAACGAGGAAGACTACTAACATTACACACTAGAAAAACTTGCATATGGATTATATATCAATGGAACACCTTTCAACTTCACTCAATCAAATCTAGTGACCTCAGCTTTACCTGGTCAACACTTGCCAATTTCCTACATCAGAAAATCGCAAATCTAGAGCAGAAAATCTCCTAAATCTCAAATGCAACTCAGCCTAGTCTAGTCAAGAATAATAACCATCCCTGCTACCATTTATTTAATAAGAATTTAATCAGTGTATGTAGCTTTCTTATTAAGTCATACACAACTACTCTGCATAATTTCCATGAACTTCGACCTCTCACAACACCCTAACACACACACACTCACTCAATTAATGGTGTTGTAGTTCTCATCTATAAACTCAATATGACTTTATATTTAAGTGCTGAATGTTGAATATGTACCCAGTATGTAGTTTTGTTGTTGTTGTTGCGTTTGGTCTTTTCCCTCTTTCTTTGCCAGATGTTGTTGTCTGTTGCTGTCTTGGTCTCTCTCCATGTCAACCTTCATATAGAAACAATTCATACTGAGACATCAGTCATGTATTTATGAATGACAAATAACAAAGGACTTACAGTCCTCCAAGGTGGGGGAGGGGGATCTGTTTACTATATAAATAATAATATTAGTAGTCTAGATTCCTGCATGTAGACCTGAGATAGGTTAATATTTTTTCATAATATAAAAACAAGAATGTAAAATGATTAAATTGGTGTGTAATTCATTGTACATAAAATAAAATATAAAATGTAAAATATAACATTAAACATTTTAGGTTATATATTATTTATTAATTATTGCTATGGTGTAGTCTGAGTCAAACAAACATTATAACTTTATGTAAATAAATAGTTATTCTGTATCCCACCTTAAACTTATTCAGAAGTCACCACATAACGTTATCTAAATAAAGCAACACATCTATGTGATTACAAAATTAAAACATACAACATTTTAATCTACACTCAGAGAAAAACAATTAAGCTGTCAAAGATATAGATCCTCAAGCAGCAGAACAAGCTTCTGAACTGTAGAGAAAGTCCCTAGGCCAGTCTCTCTGTGAACAAGCTTCTGAACTGTAGAGAACGTCCCTAGGCCAGTCTCTCGCAGTGAACAAGATTCTGAACTGTAGAGAGCGTTCCTAGGCCAGTTTCTCACAGTGAACAAGCTTCTGAACTGTAGAGAACGTCCCTAGGCCAGTCTCTTGCAGTGAACAAGCTTCTTAACTTTAGAGAACGTCCCTAGGCCAGTTTCTCTCAGTGAGGGAGTCAAACTCCCCATACTCAAAAACAAACTATCAAACTGTAAAAAACAAAACTTGAAACTTGCACAGAGATTTGAACAGACAAATACTGATGGTCTGTTACCACACCTAACTTTAGTAGCTTGGCCTTGACCTGTAGAACAAAGAGGTAGTAAGTTCATACCAAATGTGATAAATTGGTGCCAGCTCGAACTTGACATTCATCACCACTCTCATCATGATGCCCTCTGTGGCACACTGGTGATCCTGCAGTCCACAAATGTGTGTGCACACGAGGAATGCCAGGCTTTAGTGTTCCATTTCTTATTTTGCCAATCAAAGGGTCTTTACTGCAGACTTGGGGGGGGGGGGGGGGGCTCATGAGCCCCCTCTAAGGGTACTTACTGCAGACTTCAGCAAGGACCGCAATAATATTTTTTTACCCAAGATTTTCTGACCTACAGGTGAGGACTAATCAGTAGCACAGTCCTAAATTGCACCCTAAGCCAATGCCTCCTCAAAGTCCACAATATGGTGATGTTAACAATGTGTAGTTTAATCGTACTCATGTATGTAGGACAGACACTGTTGTGTCTGATAACTGCAATTATTCTCAAAGACACATTTTTATTTATTCAAATAATATATTAGTAGAGAAATACATTAAACTCACATTTGAATATTTCTCTTCTGTGCCGTGATGTTCAGACTGCTTGACACAAAACGATCCAGTCTGATTTTGTCCTTGCCTCACAGAATTATGGATAATGGGCGTTGTTGTGGTAATCACTGAAGGTCACAGTAAATGCGCACAGATCTGCATAGAAATCAATGGTGTTTCACATAACCAGGGAGTATAATTCTGGATTGTTATGTTACACAACAACTGAACAAAATGCACATTTGCAAACTTAACTTTAGACTGTTCAAAATAAAACATGTTTATTGATTGTATTCTGTAAGAGCATGACTTGTTTTTTTCCTGTTAGCCAATCTGAGTGCCAATTTTATTTTAGCATGTAGAGAGAACTTTTTGTTCTATTTCAGATGTATTGTAGATATTCAGTAAAGCAGTTGCTAATAACCTCACACACATCTAGCCTTACCCAAGACTGAATTCAAGTGATGCGGCGCTGGAGATGAGAAGACTTTTAATTTGCAGTCTCAAGACTTGAGTATTACAAAACCAGCCAACACAAACATGTTAGATATTACAATGAATATTTCAGTTTACAGACTATGTATTTTTGGTGATCTAAATTAAGACATAAGATACCTGGGCAAGGTTTTATGGACGAGAAGTACCTAATATTAACCAAGACCTTTATCCATCGAACGTCTGGTTCCTATTATGTGAGCAGGGAACAGTGATGGGTGGTGATGTACAGCCCAGCCAGGTCTGCTCTTGAGCCAGTGTCCCTCCTGAGGTCTGAAAAGGCCCTTGTAACCACTGAACTGTACCAGATGTACCTCCAGTGGGGAGCGAAGCGGTAGGAGGTGATGGGCTGTTCTCAAGGGAGCAGGGCTGAGAGCACCGCCTCACAGAGCAGACTGACAGGAGGCGCGTACCCGATGCAGGTCGCCGTGACTCCAGCCGCCTTCTCAGAGCCACACGGAAACAGTGGCCCTTCTGCCAAGCACCAGAAAAGCAGAGCAATTTAGAGAGGCAAGAAGGATAAACCAGAATTCAACACTGTATTAAAAAGGCCCATACTGTGTTAAGTATACTGACGCCAGGGTTAATATGATATTAGTGCATAATTAAAACTTTCCATTAGCGATTAGAAGTCTCGGTTGTGTTATATGTGACTGGTTGAAACTGAAAATGACTGCATGACAAGGGAGGAAGCCTAATCAGGTCTAGCTGTTTAATGATTGCTAGAAGGAATATAGACAACAGTTATTTTCTTCCAACAGTGTAATAGTCTCCATCATGTTTCTGAGCTAATAAGCATGAATGTAAAAATGAAAATTATATCATGCATGCCAGTGTTTCTATGCCCCTCTTATTTATGTGTTGCTTTTAGGCAAATATTTGGCATTACAACTGTGTGCAGCATCTTTACATGAGGCAGCATTTGTTACTTGCATATAGACTAAATGTTATTGTCATTTATTACTCCTGGAGGCCAGTGAGTCAGTCAAGGCAGAAGACAAATGTGTACAGAACAATGTTAGGAACCTTATTTAAATAATCTCGAAGTGCATCAATTATTTTTCAGTAGCATAAAGGTCTTCTGACAATAAAAAAAAACTTAAACAGAAACAGTAGGAAAAATAAAAACAACTCTAATACCAAACAAAACAGCACTATGTTTTCATCATATCGTAATTATATTTCAATCATGCAAATGAGTCACTTTTGGTAGTTAGGGGGGTGTTCATGTGTGTAATTGAAAACTGGAATATTGTCTCGCATCAAAATCTCAGGGAATGCAATTGCTGGCACCTAATCAGAGCAACTACCATGAGCAGCTTGGGCCCAATCGGCCTCCATCGTCGCAGAATTGAATCGTTTTATCTTAATTAACTGTGCAGAAACAGTCCAGGTTTTCTGAGCATGCCAATTCCGGGTCCCCCCCACACACACGGTGAAATCTTTTCTCCCCCATTTAATAAACATGTCTAAGGCTCGCTGTGATATGGACTCACGTGCGCTGCGAGGCTGATGGAGAGTGCACGGCTCTGAGTATTCTTTCTATCAGAAATAGATTATCTGGTCCTGTCAGCCATGGGGAAAGGAAGCATGTGGCTCTGCTTGCAAACTGCGAATCATATTTCTAGCACCACGTTGGCACACCTTGGACCCCTTAGGCAAAACACCTTGCAGGAAATAAAGACAGCCAATGTATGCAAAAAAGTGGTGTTTTTTTTAGCTCAAATAAATTTAGCAAGCTTTTGTGACGTGGCTCTCTTTCTCTCTGTGTGTGTGTGTGTGTGTGTGTGTGTGTGTGTGACTGAAAAATGATGTGACGTCCCTTATGTCCAAATTAAAACAAAAGAGCTGCAACCTGTGTCATTCCTCGTTATTACTGTACTTTTCATCTATTGCCCCTTTTCATTTTTTCCTCTGTTTTTCTCTGTGCTCCCTGTATTGACACGAAATGTCACCTCAGTTTTCCTCCATCCTGCCTTTCTTCACGTTGAAAACCAGTCACAAGAAAATTGATCAAAATTATTATAATTTTAACTATTACTCACCTTCTCTACTTCATAAAACCCATTGCCCACATACCCAAGATTATTTCCCATTTAATGAAGGCCAATTATATAAATTATGTTCATACTGAGATCATGCGGGCCGTGTCTGTGTGGACATAATTCTCCAGGGTAATTGCTCTGGCCATTTAATTGCCATCACTTTTTGCTCCATTAGATCCATATTTGTACATAATCAGTGTGAATATTAGACAGTTTTTACATAATTCAATTGTACATGATACATGTAATACGTTTAATGGGATTTTTAAGGTAATAACCAAGGCATATAATTTGAGTGACATTTCACCTGTCAAAATAGGTTTTTGCGTATAATTGAGTATGTGTTAGGGGGTGGGACGTAATAACACTAATAAGATTATACAAAGCCTGTCCCTTTCAGCACAGTGGTGGTGAGACATCCACCTGAGCCTTCATCCTAGTCTGATGCCACACGGGTGATGGACAAGTCCTGCCTCATCCTCAGCTCCACCCAGTTGTCTATGAGCGAGCGAGGAGGTGAATGAATGGCTCAGCTACTCTCTCTCTCTCTCTCTCTCTCTCTCTCTCTCTCTCTCTCTCTCTCTGTGTGGCATGGGGATTGTCTAGCCCAGCAGATTTAGGCCAGCTGGGCCTAGAGCCACGGAACAGCAGCCCGCTCCTTTCATTTTTAACAGCCTCAGATTGGTGTATGAGTGGCTGGGGAAGAGAGCTACTGGACGTAATAAAGCTCCTGGCTTTGGGTGTCCTGTCCTGGGTTTCAGTACTGGCACGGCGACTAGTGGTGAGGTTCCGCTGGGTAGGTTGGATCTGTTACTGGACTTCAGTCACCCCTAAATGAAAGACAAATGCACCCAATTAGTCAGGCAGGCTGTGCTTGCAAATGGTTGACTTTGGCGTCTGGCTGCTCTGTGGGCATCCTGTAAATATTGACTCTTGCTTGCTGATTTGGGGAATGTGGCATTCCAAGGAAAGCAGTTCATGTATGTGTGTGCATGTGATCCTGTGTGTGTGTGTGTGTGTTTGGAGATGCCACTGGAGGCAGTGAAGTGTGAGGGACACTCTGAGCGTTGGCTGCAAAAACATGGCATCAGAGAGCTGCTGCAACAGTGCTGATGCCATCTTCACTGCTTCCTCCTGTTCATTACACTGCCACCAGCTTCTCCACATGCATGAGATTGGTGTGCATGTAGGAGTACAAAAGTGTGTGTGTGTGTGTGTGAGAGAGAGAGAGAGAGAGAGAGGGAGAGAAAGCATGCCTGGGCATGTTTGTATGTGTTTCACTACCTTGTCTACATTCAAATACACACTCACCACCCAAATTATTGGAAGCATTGTTTATTTGATACTCCTTGTAGGTTTATAATTGGTGACTACAGCCTGATGGTTGCTATGGACGATTTGTGCTGGTGCTATGGACCATTTGCACCATCGCTTCGTCGATGGTTGGTTGGTTTCCGTCTTTTTTTGAGTGGCAGTGTTACTTTGAGCCTAGCAGTGACACTGACACATGTAATAACTCCAGCAACACTGCTGGGCCTCATGTACAACACCCAGAACCATGGCTGCACCATGACCGTATCCATGTTATGTTCAGAATGACCCAGAATCCACCTGGTAACTGGTTCTGTCAACTGAAACTGCCTTAATGTTCATGGTAGAAAGTAGTTGCAAGACAACCATGTTACTTTATTTCTCTAAAATGCATCTGTACTACGGCTGTACCTTATTATGTGAGATCCAAATAGTGAAGGTGCTCACCAGGTGTTTCTAATAAAGTGGGTAGTGAGTCTGAGATACTCGGTTTGAGTGCACCGATATGTGCGATTTGTAAACGTTTTAATTTCCTCTTCTCGTCATTTTCCAGCTCTTGTATCTCTCTCTCTCTCTCTCTGTACTGTATGGCATTGCTACCAGTCTGGGATGTGGAGGTGGCACACACACTTCCTCTGAGCTGTCTGTATCCTGCCACGTCGTTCCGAGCCGTCAGGAGCACGGCATCGCTGTCTCGCCGTGTCACTCTGAGTAGAACAGAGCGATTTCTGCTGCTCAGGTTTCCTCCAGGGGGCATTAACACAACTCTCTGACTCCCACAGATGGCACATGACCCAGCTGAGATTCGGCCCTAGCCACTGGGCACATGACTGCTGCCTCTTTTCATTTGGCAGCACTTTTACCAACATGACACTTGGAAGCCTTTATATTTACCCTCTGTTTACAAAAAAGAGCTCGCCCTATTCACATCATGAAATGATTCATGCCTTCACAATCCATGCATTTGTGCTGTGTAAACGAAGTAGCAAGACAGGACAGCTGGTCTTTTGAAGTCAATAATAGTTGTCAGGACTCACCAAGACACCAGCACTGATTGGATATGTGAATATGTGACTTTATTTAAATTAAAGGATAAAAATGGCTCTATCCCTCTTTCTCACAGCACTTCTGTACTTGCTGTGCTACAAACATGAATGTCTCGGCTTGAAAGAGAACAGCCATAATGCCGCGTGGCTGCCACTCACTGCGGAAGGAGGGCGGGCAGCTGGAGCTGTGAGCATGACACGGCAGCGGAACCACTGAGCTGGGAGGAGTGTGTTGTCTGTGAGGATTTGCATGAGACTCTCGGTGTGCTTATGATGAGAAATCCAACAGCCGGAACCCAGAAGGGTAACACCCTGACCCTCTTTTCTTCCTGAGGAGAGAAGCAGAACGGGAAGACTTCAGCACCTGCAGAAAGGTTTGGGATGATCTGTACGTGTCCGTGACCACATCAGCCAGACTCAAACACACCAAGAACTTTCTGGAAGGCGAGACTCAGAATTGCTCACTAAATCTGAATGGAAAAATTCATGGTTAACTTGTGCTTGGCTTTATGTGATATTACAAGGCTTAGGCATCGATCTCATAATTAAAACCTTTAATGGATCTTTGAGAGCTTGTAGAGGTTAGCAGAACAGAGAAGGTGTCTGCAACCCACTGGTGGACAATAGCACCCAGTCAATACTTGATTTGGGCTACAATGTGAAATAACAGTAGCTGAGACACAGTTCTATTATCATCACTGGTTCCTTGTCACCTTAACCATGGCCACTTTCTGCTCTTTATTCCCTTCTGACTAATACATAGGAGGGAGGGAGAAATTCGGTGTTGTCCCCCCCACGAGTCCCACCTACCACATCATTTCTACCTTCAGAGAAATAGAATAAAGGCAGCCTATTGTGGGCTTAGCTATTTCCTGATAAGGGGCTGTCATTTTAAAACCATTTTCAAGTCATTTTCTGTTCTTTGTAGTGCCATTGTAGTTCCACTTGAACACCCACTCAAGCTCACCTCCTTCCCTGCAGAGTGCAACTTTCTCTCGCCGTTGTGGTTGTAGAAGGCACCTTATATAAGTGCCAAAGAGTGTAATTTCTAATTGCCCTGCAAATGATATAGATGTGTCAGCAAGGTTTACACGAAATCCTGTTCTTAAAACTAAACTAAATCCCAAAGTAAACTTTGTGTGTATAGCATAAAGTTGTGAGAAAAGGCTTGTGAGTCCTTTGAAACTATCAGGATTTCTACATAATTGGCTTCTAAAGTGTGAGCTGATCTTCACCTAAGATAGAAAAGTAAATAAAAGCGCTGAATATTGTGCATGCAACACACACAAGACTTTGCTTGACCATATCTATGTAGAAAAAATGGTTTAAATAATCAGAGTTATTGATGAAAAAGTTTGTGAACTTCTGGTTTAATGAACCCTTGAAAAAAGGTTAATTGCAGTATAGTGATTCAGTCAATTCACGCCTAGATTTGACCTGTCTGGTTATAAAACTAAACAACAACAGAAAAACCAGCCACACTCAGCCAGATTCTGTTCCAGTGCAATTTGGTCTGTTCAGATGTTTCTGAGGACATCAGAAGAAAGGTTCTTTTATACTAGATGGGAAAGGTTTACAAGGTTTGTTTTCTAAAACTATGGCCATCGTCAACCAAGCTAATCTTTCAGCTGTGATGGTGATTTCCTCAGAAGTTTGTTTTATTATTAAATTCGACTGTCTTTATTTAATGTATGACTATACCTGAACATCAGGTCACATTTGAGACCCTGCCAATCACGCAGCAGTTCTGGTTATTTAAAATAGGTTCACAGACATTTTCTTTATTTGCAGTAAACATTTCACTGCCTTATATGTTATAATGTATATTTTGGTGGGCAAAAAAGAAATGCTTTTTAAATAAAGTGTGGCTTGCACACACTGTGTTGGGACTTTGATGGAATGAAGACTCTTATCTACAAAATAAAGTAGCAACAAATTTTACTGAAAAAATATCCCGAAGCGATGCTGACATGCAACGCTTCTGTGTGGGTCCTCTTCAGGTTTATGAGAGTCGACTGCATTTGTTAAAGCACAGCTCAATGTAGAGGTGAACTGAACATTAAAATCATAAGTCAAATAAACAGGCTTAATTGCACCCCTGAGGCACAGGGGCATCACAAACCGCACTGTACTTGTTGGGCTCCATTTGGTGGTGTTATTATGGTTCCGCTTTCAATAACAGACTGCCTGAGCTTTTTTCTTATTTGCATGACGATTTTGCCTTGTTTGAAAGTCCCACAGATGAAAGTATTAAAATATTATGTACGGAGGGTACAGCTGCGTTGGTTATCACTGTTCCCGACACTAGAGCCAGCTCGTCTGTTTATCTGTCCTAATCTTCCATGCAGAAAATGTGGATGATCTCCCAAAAACCATTGCCGTTATATTGTACAGCTATGCTTCTCCAGAGTCTATGAGAACAAGCTCTTTCCAAGGGGTCACAAGAAGAGCTTCACTCCCGACTGTATGCTGGTTAGTTTGCCAACCCCAGCTACAGTTCCAGCAAGCTTGTCTTTCCATGCTGGAGGGTGGCCACCCTCTGCAATGTCTATGATAAATTTATCTGTCGCCTATCTACTCGGTGACCTTGGGTGAGGTGCCCCTATAATTCATGTTGGATTGATGTTCAATCAAGAGATGGGTTTTTAAAGAATGCCATGGCGATATAGAGACATTTTATGAGGCGGTGCCCTATTTTATGACTTGCAATAAAGAGAAAGAAAACTCTGAAAAGCTTTTCCTCAGCAAAACCTGAGGCACCAAGAGATAATTATCTGGCTGAACTTTTTTCGCTCTTACTTACAATGTCTTCAGGGTTGGGGGGGCGGGGGGGGGGGGGGGGGGGGTAGATAAA
>JAOXYF010000003.1:21033481-21046156 GCA_028565775.1 Sternarchorhynchus goeldii
GGGCTGGTAGATAACGTTATCCATGTAGTCCAGTTCCAGTGGAAGTGGGTTACCCTGGAATAAAGAGAGTCTTGAATCACTGTGGCACTGTCTCAGAGACCAACACATGTCCCCGAGCACAGGGTAAAGCATGCTGGAGACCTGGAGGTCATCTCGTGTCTGAGAACAGAAATGCAAAATGCTGTTACTTCATCTATCCCCACTTTCACTGTTCCTGGGGCTGATGCTAAGTTACTGAGGGCTCTCTGAGCCAGGAGTGATTGTACAGGCCTTCGCATCAACTGGCTCACCATCAAAAGCACACATTAAACACAGGTTCCCAGCAATTCACTTCAAACACTTCGAAGTCAGAAAGCGGACATGTACTACGTTGCTACAAATTTTCTGCACTGTTTCAGTGCTTAGTTTGTAAAATTGGGAACAAATTATTCTGTTTTCCATCTGTACCATTTGTGTGCAAATTCTGCCAAACTAACATTGGAAAGGAAGAATTAGCCAACAGCAGGGTTGCACAGTGAGTTTTTTTTTTTCTTTTGCCAGCCTACACACTTCACTGGAGTACAACCATGTCCCAGTGTGCAGGTCTGATTTATTGTGCCCTTTGCACTTTTTGTTGGCCGATCAAATATCTGAATAAACAAGTTATGCTGTAAACAAAATCCTGTCGGCCATCTTCATTTATGCTACCGCTAAGAGCTGAGTGCGCGATGGTGCCTGGCTGACCCCGCTCTGTGGGCTCTGACCAGCACGTGCCACGGCACGGGTGTGTGTGTGTGTGTGTGTGTGTGTGTGTGTGTGTGTGTGTGTGTGTTACCCAGAGGCCCTGTCTAGAGCCGTTACATGAACCAGACTGAGGCCTGGGCTTGAAGAGGCTGCAGCAGTTTGGAACTGAATTTTCATGACTTTGCCTTACTGACTAGTTGCTGGCAAACAAACAGAACAAACAAAAAGTTTGAACAAAGTCAAATGATCTGTATGCTTATTATGCAGAATGAGTTGGCAAATCTGTAGAATGTGAATATATATCGATGTAAATAATTAGGACAGTAATTATCCATTATTCATCTTAGTAAATGTGACTCATTCCACTTAGTCTCTCAAACAAGACTTAAAGACATTCAGAAAAACTTTGTGTTTTATGTTTTGAATTCAGAAGAGCAGTTTAATTGTTTCAAAATATGCCCACTGCATACACAATCTATTTGAGGTCTCATCAGCATTAAACTCTCAAAATTAGTTTCTCAAAGATTTAGAGCATTTTCTCAGTCTGAATAAGCCGTTCATGATGCATGCCTGATCTTACGGGCACAAAAGATTTCCATTATTTCCCCAAACTATTGCCTAAGAAAATTTTCTTGAAGAATAAGAATCTTCTGATATTTCCACAGAAAGACTCCCCAAAGTCTTATACTGCATGGTTTCCATATGTATATACATCCAACTACAGGAATACCATAATCTACAGCAGAAATAAGCAACAATTGAGTACATTCATTTTCACTTGATTGGTCCATCAGCCTGTTTTCGCCATTCCCTATTTTTCATTTGGGAAAGCTGTCCCTGGAGACATGATCGGAAGTGAACAATTTCCTTCTGCAAATATACCTTAACACATTTCTTTATACAGCTGTTTATGTGGGACTGTCGGCTCATTCAGACTTTGACTGTATCTGGTCGGTAACCTGAGCTCAGCACATTTCCACTCCGTGTGTTTTATTCCTAGTAAACGAACAGAGTCCAGAGTCCATCCCTTGTTTCTGTCCGCCTGTACCCACCACACCACAATAGATCAGCACCCAAGATCAGCAAACAGCACATCGCGCTGAAGTCTCTTAAATCCTATTCTATTCTCAAATGCGTCTTTATGTCAAAACGAATGAATGAAGTTACATTTATATAGTGCCTTTCAAAGAACCCAAGGACACTTTACAATCAACACACACCTTATGTGAAATCCAGTATTTTGTCCCTAGTTGCTGGTTTAAGGCATTTTGTTCAGACATGGGAATGAGCTCCCTGCTAGCATTAGCGCCCAGCGCAATTGCTTCTGTTTTGATAAAAAAAAAAAGTGCCTAAATAGGAAGATAATGGGGGGGATGGATTTTTAGCATCCTGCATGAAAAGCAATTACCTTTGAGACTTAATTGAGATGAGTTGCGATGAGATCATTATGAACAGCACTGATGTCAACACAATGGCCTGGCTATTTTATGTTTTCCCCAGTCATTTCATTTAGATTCATGGTAGTTGGCACATATTACTGAAGGTAAACATTTTAAAGGTTTTTAAAGATGTCCTCAATAATAGAAAAGCAACTATTCAAAACTCTTAAGATGGCTTTATATGCAGAGGATAAACGATGAGCCACATAACTAGGTTATGTTTTTTCTATTATGCATTTGAATATGAGACGGAGGCTAATTCATTTTCTGAGATATATCTGTCACCAGCATTCCTCTGCAGGCTAGCATTTTTTTAATTTTTTCTTTTTGCCCATTTCACATCTAACAACATTGCGGTTCAGCTTCATTTTCTCCCCCTCACTCAATAGGCTTGTCTCAAACGAGGCTTACACGCTCAGATTCCTGCCCCTTGCTACGTAGCCAATTGGAGCTGGGTGTTTGATGGCTGGCTGGCTGGGGTAATGGGACTGTGTCTCCCTCTTACTGACAATTTGCGAATGGAAGCGTATGTGGCAAGAACTGATGAAGCCATGCGGACCAGCAGGGGCCAGTGTCACAATAAAAACAAACTGAACCATAACACTGTAACCAAAAATATCTGGTGACTTGTTTTCCATGTCCATAAGAGATATTGTTTTGCATCTCATCCATCATCGTGCTTGCATAGCATCTGATATTCCAGACATGTTGTTTTCCAGACAGGCTAATGTATGATTTTGCTTATTGATTGCACTTTTAATCTGCATCCACAAATGGAAAATGTAGAGTGTACCACTGCTTGATGTTATTGACCCAATACAGAGTATGGTGTTTTCTGATCCACCATGCCAGTGTGCCGGTCTAGGGCCTCTGAGTGATTACCATTATTACCTATTAGCTCAGTGGCTGGCCATTATCCAGAGCAACTCGCACGTTCACTTACAGTAAGATTATATGGATTTTTATTGAGGCAATTGAGGGAATGGTAGCCCAAGGGCACTCCAATTACGCCGGCCCAAAACTCAACTTGTGATTCCCCGAAGACCATCGGCAGCAGCTGGAGGCAGTGCTCCCCTCGGGAGTGTATCTTAAATTAGTTAATTGCTCCCTTGCCTCCACTTATTCTGCACTCGTTTGCTGTTGTCAGCACATATTTCAGCTGCTTTGTAAGTGTCCTGGACGGGTTTAGCATGCAAACTCTAAAAATAGATCTTGGGCCATGTGAAATCAAACACACGGCATGTGGGTCTTAGGACAAGTCCTGCACAACAAACACGTGGGCTACCAATGCTACAAAAACAAACATCAAAACCAAATATATAACTTAAAGTTTTTTTTATTGTTAGTACCTGCCTAGGCAACAACATTTGCTCTAGACAGTGAATGCTGTGGCTAGTCATGTTCATATTATCTGTGAATTAATCTACCTTGAGCAAAGTAGACCTTATGTCTCTTATATTAATGTCAAAAATATATTCTTATTTTGCCTAATTTACACAAGTATATGTGCCTTTCATGTCTTGCTACTGTGACACTGCAGTTTTCTTCAGGATCGCTATCTGTGTAGCGGGCTGTCCGTCGACTTATCTATCTATACACAAAAGAGTCTGAAAAGGCCTGTGATGAGCAGGTTTCTTAAATTCTCTTCCTAAATTGTGCATCCTTACAGTTATTTAGTGGAGACTTTTCTTTGAATGATTATCTGTAGAAGAGATGAAATGTAAATATTGCTGGGACTCAGTGTTTGTGTTGAAATGCTAATTTCAGCTCCACTGTAACCATGTCTTCCCTTAGTACATCAAAGCCTTTTTTATTAGATTTTTTTTTTCAAACTTCATAGAAGAAAACAGTTCTTTTATCGTTAGGCTTCGCTTAATGTGAATGAAATGGGGAGTTGCAAGGAGAGGATAATAACAATGAGGTGGTGAAGAGCAAATGAGGACCCCCCCCCCCTCACCCCCCGGGAAAATGTGCACTGCGGTCTCCTTGGAGTTTTGCCTTTTTTCCAGAATACCCTAGCCACTACAAAATTCAACTACTCGTAAACATTTTATCCTAGTTTACTCCAAAATGCTTTTCATTTGAATGAATGGCTTGTGCCCCTTTGCCCATCTATTCCCAAACAAAATATAAAAATATCAAAATTGTACAGAAGCAAAGAAGTGTCCTTCAGAGAGAGGCTGTATAATCATAAAAGGCTTCACTCTTCCTAACTACTACTCCTCTTTCATGTTAACAGCTTCCATCTTAGCTTGGTAGGGAGCTCGTCTTTCTTTGCCTGGGCCCTTAATATGTGGTGATTGTAGAGTGAGTACAGAGGCGCTGCAGAGAGATGGCAAGGCCTGCAGATGATCATTTAGGGAATAATTCCTAATGCACTGATGTAGTACTTAACATAAAGGGAAAAGATGTGAGCATCTGAATCTATCATTTAATTCTGACTGCTAGAGATATGGTTTCTGGCCAAGGCTGCTTATTAGGTGACACAACAAGCTACAACGCCCTCGTGCCATGGAAGACATGAGTGCTCGTAATGATGAAGAAAGGTGCTATTAAGAAGGAAGACGTGAACGCCCCCTTATATCCTACAGAATCTCAATGGCTTCAGGATTGTTTTTCAGCAAGTGTGTGTGTGTGTGTGTGTGTGTGCATTTACAAATGTCTGAATCCAAATCCCCTATAAGCAAGTAAAAGCCAGTACTGTTGAGGGAAAGCCTCCTGAGACAGCGAGGAAGAAATCTAACCCTAACCCAAACCCTACATTAGCATAAAAAAAAAACATGGTAGCCAAACGCTTGTACAAATAAGTACATTTTCAGTCTTGATTTAAATATTGAGAGTTTGTCTGAAACCTGAGACAGGGAGGTTAAACCAAAGATGGGGTGACTTGTGTGAGAATGCTTGACCATCTTCTGTGGTTTTTCTAATTCAGAGAACTGTAAGTAGGACGGCAAAGAGTATGAACAGGTCTGTAGGGTTCAGTAAGTTCATCAAGATACAGAAGAGTCAAACCGTATAGGAATTTATACATCAGAAAGAGTATTTTATAGTCAATACAGAATTTAACTGGCAGCTGGTGCAGAGCTGAGAGAATAAGAATAATATGATCAGATTTTCTGGTTCTAGTGAGAACTCTGGCTGCTGCATTCTGAACCAAATGGATGTGATTTAGTGATTTTACTAGAACAGCCAGCTGGGAAAGTGTTACAGTGGACCAGCCTAGAGGTTATGAATGCATGGGTGAGTATCTCAGCATCTTAATGGGTAATATATTTTCCAGGTTGGTGATATTGCATAGGTGGAAAAATGCAGTTGTGATTATATTACATTTTACTGCCACTATTTTGATACATGTACGTATGTGCATCAGATGAGTTTTCCCAATTAAAGGTGGCACCTAGAGTATTGCATTCCTGGATGGAATAACTAATAGAGAATGTTGTTTACCATCAAACATTTAATTTATTTTACATTTTTCTCAAATTGGAGCGATTGTTTGGTTTGGATGATGTCAAAAGCTTGGTGCCATCAGAGTAGGAATAAAAACTAATACTGTGCTTATACTGCAAAGTAGTAGCATGAAGTGATCAGATGCATCACTACATATGAAGGCAAACTCATATGTATGAATTCATAAAAGGATAAAAAGAGCATCTGTGTTCAAAAACTGTTGAAATGCTTCTCTATCACTCAGTGCCTGTCCGTCTCTTCTCTCTCCTGCTCATTTCTTCTCTTACTTCCTGCTTCAAGTCTAAAAGGACACCACCATCAAACCCCCACGGGACTCCCAGGACTGGAGTATGGTCCTGTTCCTAGTTACATGTTACACTAAAGGTTCATGCTACATGTCTAGGTGTTTCCTCATGCATGTTTAACCTTCTGGCAAAGTATCATAATGGTTTGGCATTATCAGTGCCATAATTTGCCAGACCAGGCAGGATTTGTGTGGTTAAAAACATTTGCCAGTTAAAAAAGTAAATACTGTGCTTTCCAATAGCCCACTGAGTTCCACAGAGCTATGAAATTCTGTCTGATGCCACACTGGGTGCGATTCTTGTGGAATCAGTGTTAAAAATTGCATTGGCAAAAGTAAATCAAACTTCCACGCTCCAAAAACCACGTTAGTGTCCAGTAACAGTTGTGGAGAAGCTTTATATTCCTCTCTCTCCACCCATGTTTCTCTCTCTCTGTCCCTGTCCTCATCTTCCACTCTTATTTTTGTCGAGTTCAATGTTGTGTCGAGAGGCGGCATCTTTGCGCTGAATATTCCTTTAGCCTCCTCCTCTACAGATGTTTCTGTGTGGACTGTAATTATCTATTACAGAGAATGTTATTGTCATTATTTGTGTTAATTCATTTAGTGTCATTAATTGTGTTAATTATGATGTGGTTGGAGTTTTGTGGTGATTACATGAGAAGGAGAGAGAGGAAGATATAGAGAGAAAACAAGAAAAACAGTACTTTAAAACTAAAATCTGCTTAACAACTACGGCTAGCTAGTAAAAGTGAGTCTGGCTGTTTGGCCTCCAACACAAACTATCTGCTCAAGAAAGTCTTGAAGAATGTGTGTGATACTTCCAGGGCAATAAAATGCTTTGTCACTGAGTCCCTGTTGTGCTCTGGCACCAGGCCTGAGTATGCGATCACAGAGCCTGCCACCAGTCGTCACAAATCTCACACACCTCTCTCTCACACCGGGCCAGTGACGCAAAATCAATATGGCCTCTCAGGACCCTCCATCAGTCCAAATATCTGTAGAGAGTTGCTTTGGGTGGAAGGTGGTCGATATGGAGGTCGGGTTGCCTGGGATGGGATTGTGGCTGTGGAAAGCGGGCGCAGAGAGTCAGAGACAAATGACTCTCACTTTGTGGTCTGCTGAAGGGTTCTAAGCAGCCACAGCTTGCGTTCGGGCTGGAGGTCTTACTGTGGAGGAAGTGAGTGTAACAGAGTGATGAGTAATGCCTCTTTCTGTCCTGTCTCCCCTCTGTGGCAGTGACGGATGGCAGACTGCTGCTGGAGGGTCTGCAGAGGTTTGGCAGTGTGCCCATGTACCTGCCCGTACAGTACCAGGTGCTGAACGCAGAGCAGGCCTTCTTCCTCAAAGAGGCCAACCAGGACATCATGCGGAACTCCAGTCTGCAAGCCCGCACCGAGCTCTTCTTCATCCAGCAGGCCAGGAGGATGCCCATCGTCAACGCCAGCTACGGGCCCCTCTCCGTGCAGCAGCCCGTACCCATGGAGCTCCTCGGCCCCGGGCTCTTCAGCAACCCATCCTCACAGGCCTCGCCGCCCACGTCTTCTCCCCTGTTCACGTTCAACTGGAAGGTCCAGACCTTCATTATAAGCGAGCGCATCCACCCCAGCTGGCCCAAGGTCCAGGTTCTGTTTTACATCGTGGGCCGGGACTGGGACGACTACAGCACAGTGGACAGGCTGCCGTGTGTCAGGATGTTCGCCTTCCATGAGACCCAAGAGGTGCGCGGAACCTGCCGTTTGAAAGGGGAACTGGGCCTGTGTGTGGCGGAGTTGGAGCCACTGCCCAGCTGGTTTAGTCCCCCTAGCATAGTGCCTGGGAGACAAAGGGTACCGGAGCAGGTCGAGGGCACACCTGTAGAGCTTTACTACATGGTACAGTCCACCGACACTGGTGATTGCAGTTCAGAGGACTCCCGCAAGGTCAGCCCCATTCATTCAGAGCAACAGGTGCCAGCCGGGTACTTTTCAGGGCCCACGCCGATGAGGAGGATTGGCAGCGTGCGTCTGCTACAGCCACTCTCCGAGGTGCGGCTGGACGGTAACTTTGTGGTGATGGTACCCTCCAGGCCTGTCAGGCAGAGGGAGACCGTATCAGCCTTCCTGGCTGCTTCCACTCTGTCCTCTGTGGAGATATTCACCCTCAGGTGAGAGACCTGCTTCCATCACATTGCCATACATACAGGCAGAACCTACTGCATGGCTATCTGAAGTGTGTTTAAGAGATGCAGAATCTCGCAGTAGATTAAACCTACTACATTGCTATCTGAATTGTGTTTAAGGGATGCTTTGATAATTGCAGGGTAACTGGTGTAAAATGTGAAGATTTCACACTCTAGTGTGTATCTAATGTCAAATTAAAATATTAAAGAGACTTCTTTATGAGGATTACTTTCCAAAATAGTCCCAATAAGCATCTCTGCCTAAATTTATTGCATGTTGAATTTGCTTCTATTTATTAAACAATGTTATTTAGCAGTAGTGAATTTCTCTCTGAACTGACTCTGCAAAAGTGCAAGAATTTGCTATTGATTTATTAGGCATGCTTGTACATAAGCGATTGATAAATTAGCATTAATTCTCAGTTTAGATCTCCCTTGCGTCTGAGATCTAAAGCACCATGCATGCAACCAGCGCTGTGCCTTCAGTTAAGCATTGACAAAAGGCTCAGCCAATTTGTCAAGCAGGGCATTAGCTTAAAGCATAACTGCTTTTTCCCGCGTGACTGATGATGAACTATAAGTGTTCTGCTCTCAGTGGGAACCTTGTGTGCTGTGTAAACATATATCAGATCTACAAGCATATAGGAGGAGGGATATTTTTCTATTTATTAGCTTATATACATTGCTTTCATTTGGTATTGGCTGCCTATGTGGGTTTCTTTTTGGTTCTTGTGTATTTTAGATGGACCTCGACCTCTAATCAGAGCTAATGGAGCTCAAAGTTGTCTTTGGAGCACCCCTTAACTTCTCTGAAGTAGTCTGAACATCAGAAATGTGTTTGTAATGTGGTTATCAGCCAGATTTTAATTAATGTAAAAGGATGAAGAAAGACGCGTACTCCATAGCTCATGTTTGTATGTAAGTGCATTGATGAGGTTTTAGTGGACACATCTTCAGTGGTGTAGGCCTTCTATGTAGAGCCTCCTCTGTTTGCGTTGTACGATAAGAACCTTTAAAAGGGTTTTGCTCTCTTCTTTCATCAGACCTGCATGATGGCTGAACGGCTTTGAGTCCAATCCAAGTCCTCCCACCCCCTGGAGATTGGCTCAGCCCTGTTCTTGTTTCAGGCTGGATTTTGTATTATTTTGTTTTATTTATTTATTTTCAGCAGTGACCATCTGAGCACTGTTGATATGGAGGTTTCTCAAGGGTTCCTGGCTTAAGGTGTGTATGTGTGTGTGTGGGGGGGGGGTGAGTGTGTGTATGGCAGGAACAACAAAATGTATGCATGGCCATTTTCTCTTCTGTAGCCAAAGCTCATTATTAGCTAATCTATATCTGCTCATCCTTGCCCATATTTCCCAATCCCACAGCATTAGCCAGGCGGTGGTAATCTGTCCTGCCTATGGGCTTCATACAACATTCAATTTTATTTTGGTTTACGTTTTAAAGCCTGTAAACAACCATTTGCAAATTCAAATGTATATTTGTTTGTTCCCCATAAGAACTGTCATCCCTAAAAATTTTCCATAGGTTTGAAGAGAAATACAGAGGTAACCCTGTCTGGTTTCAGACCCCGCCCCCCACCCTCACACCCCCACCCCTTATTCTTTGATATACTGGCAAACCAGAAAACCTTCCAGAAAACAAATTTTACACAAACTGCTGTTATACCATCATCTATGACTTTAGCCAAAACAAATACTCTCTCCTTGTATAAAATACTGCACACTCATGCCTCTACTCATGAACAAAATGTTTGAATCTATAAACTGTTTGACATGCCAGTGTGTTCTTTTTGGCTTGCACTTACTGAATCTTGGCTCGTGAGTGATTTGGAGAACAGTAACAGGTTGAAAATGGGATTTACACCTCATTCATAATGCAAATGCAAACATGCCTCCCAAATGAACAAATTAACACTTGAACAGAAGATAAATAGTCCCTGCTGCACTGGAATTTAGACTGAACATTCCAACACATTTCTCTGTGTCTCTCTAGGGCGTATGCTAATAAATGCACAAGTAACTTCCCTTATAGACCATTTTCATCAACAAATTGACAAAAAGGCATTGATTTTTTTTCCTCAGTGAATTGTAACCCTTAGACAGACATTTTTATTAACACGCAACCGCTCATCACGTTTTTACTGATTCAGTTTAACCTTTTTTTGCCGTTTTTTGATGAGCACTGACCTGTAAAAAAAACAAAGCAAAAACAAAGAAAACAACACAGAAAACTCGCATGAAATAGTATAAAACACTGAAAATGGTTTCCAAATTTGGGCTTCAAGTAGTTATAATAACCACTTAAATGTACCAAAATGATAACTTCAAGATGAACCACACAAAGAAATGGATCTAGGCTATACAGTAGGATATTTTTATTTTGTTTTTATTTACAAAGACTCAAAAACACAACTCAGATTCATTCTTGTCCCTTAAGTGATCTCTAAACAAATCACAGAGTAAAGGAGGGAAAACACCGCGATCAAAGAAAACACAGAAAAAGGGTAGAAACAGTGGCCATTATCAATGCAGGTACAGCTTCGAATTCAAACGCTGAACTTGTACTTTCATGGTAACCACGGGAAACAGCCTAGCAGAGTTTTAGCAAATGCCATTACTCTGGTTGACTGGAGAGTAAAAGGATACACGTCCCCTCTTCCAGTACAGTCAATTTCAGTAGCTGTCTAACAGATATGTTGGTGCCTACCTGGTGTGGTACTGTTAGAGGTATGGTACTGTAGTACTGTTAGAGGTATACTAATATTCCCCTGCAGGTGTACAGGTGAGTTCTCTCGCTCATATCTCCATGGAATACAAGCATCCAAAACACCACGTGACTCTTCTCAGACTTCTGCTCGGACGTGACCTGTCTTTTAAACCATAAACTTAAACATAAAGTTTTGTGGAGAGTACTATAGGATGGTCTCACATTCGTGTTGCTTTCTAAAGCTTCACTTACAGATGCTTCCACACTCAAAGCTTCTCATTCACTCCCAGCTACATCCCACTAAATTGAATATGTTACCTGATTGGCTATTACCCTAATTTAGCTCTTGCCTCCCGAATTACTATGGGACGTAAATACCAGAAAAGACCAAAACAAAGAAACCTTACGTACTCTTGTACTCCACACGAAAGCGTCTCAACACTCCGTTCTGAAGTCCATCAACTCGTCACGACAAGCTGAACTCGTAAATGTTCTGTAGACCGTACATAGATGCAGTTATACGACTCCACCCAACTCGCACTGAGTTGGAAATTTAAAAGCGCCTGAACTCTGAACTCTTTTAAATATGCTAAATACTAGTAATAGTCTATCAGCAGTAAACTTAACTTACTAGTTTACTATCTGCCCAAGTATAAATTACTCAGTTTCACTCAGCTACAAAATACACCACTTTCGTCGCAGGAACTTCCACCACTGTCACCATGGCATGGGGAAGCAGTTTTGTTGTTTGTTTTTAGCACAGTTCAAGTTCAAACAATCAAGAATACAATCCTTTGCAGTAAAAAATTCTTCAAAGATGACAAAAACAAACTCGACTACTAATTTCAAATGCTGCTGGCAAATACCACATTATACCAAATGGTAATTAGAATGACCTGTGCATCATAGAGGTCAACGTTATAGGCTTACTGGCTACACAAATATACATTTATATAAATTTGCTTTCGTAAACATGCTTTTGTAAAGTTGCAGATTTTTATAAATTTATAAGATAATGATGGTCATGATCTGCTCTTGTGCAGAAGGTTTTACAGCCGGAACAAATCTAGCTATGCTAGCTGCTTTAATGGTTGTTTTAGGTTTTATTTTAATCACTCCTTGCCATTTGTTTTAATCAGTCTGTGATAGTCACTATTTTATCCCCAAAGGTGCTTTGCATATGTACTAAGGTTTGTAATAGTGTGCCTTTAACTAATAACTTTGTAGAAATTTGGTTTTGTTGTACATGAACAGTACATTTAGACTTCAGCTGTGACCATCACTGCTTTAGCTGTGACCATCACTGCTTCAGCTGACTGCTCTTGAAGTCATTACTGGTAGTCACAGCAGAGGAACAATCTCCACCCATTGTCATTAATCTTCACCCCTTGACTGTTAATCAGTAACGTTCTGCCTCCAAGGCAGTGCTGCCTTCAGAACAGTTTTGAATTGGACTCAAAAAGCAAATATTCCATTTTCGATCATGTCAGAACTGTTCTTGGCTTGAAGAGGGTGGTCTGGAACTAAAAGAAGCAAAAAGTGGAGTATTTCTTTGGTGACTCAGCTAGCACTTACCATAAGTTATGGTGAAGTGTAACTATTTTGTTTCTTTTCAGCTCAGTTCATCTGAGTTTTCTAAACGTCCCTCCATGCCCCCACTCCATTCCACATCACTCTTCTTGATTGCTCAAGACCTCTTTCCTTTTTCTCTGTGTTTTTAAGCGTGTTCATCAAGGACAGAGTGGAATATTCCTCTTTCTCTGGGATTTCATCTTCTTCAGGGCAGTAAGAACCTGATTAGCTTGCCATTGCAGTTTACCAAGTGATTCCTTCACCCCACCACCCCCAACCCCCACGACCCATTGTATGAATTGGACTTTATC
>JAOXYF010000003.1:21049585-21062736 GCA_028565775.1 Sternarchorhynchus goeldii
GGTGGACATTCCCCCCAACACACACACACACACACACACACACACACACACACACACACACTTTTACACTTTTGCCTTTACATTCTCACATGTTTTTTTGAAGAGGAAATCAAATAAAGACGTACACCAGCCATGAATGTGCCACAAGAACGTCACTTTCATGTGCTTCTCTCACTGAACAGACTAGTTGATCAGGAGCCCAACAGATGAGAATGTGAGTGGTGATTGTAAGGCCCATATCTTTTTAAATAGTAAGACCCAACTGTTTGTTCTCATTTAAATGGCTCTGATAGTGTATTCTGAATCATTATCCTGTTGTATTGTAAAGCTCTGACAAGGATTCTTAGTGTTGGCCAGTACTTTAAGTGTCAGTGCACAGTAGTGTGTATATATAAAGTGTCCATTGGACTGCAGGTGCAGGGGAGGTTCTTTTAATAAAATATATTAAAACATAATGAAAACGGTTTAAATCTATTTTCTTTTACATTTGGATAAACATATGACCTTCTTTTACCAGAGCACACAGTCAGTATGATGTTCAGACAAAAACAATTTAATATCAGTTTTGTTGTAGTTAGATGGAAAAAAAACTACGCATAAATCAGGACAGAGTGACAGCAAATGAAAGAGCAGCCGTAGAAAGAGCAACCATACATTTGGATTACAATTCTGTTTTACATCTGATTACAAATTTCTGTAGGTGTGTAATCGAATAATCTAAAAAAGCTTCAGATACCAAATCCCAGCGCCAATCCTGAAAGAACTGATAGCAAAGGGTGAAGATGACACACTTCAAAAACGTAAAGGATTTTGAAAAATGGCCTTTTGCCATTTTCATATAATCCTCATTTCATATTTCATTTCTTTGAAAAGAACATCAGATTGCACAGCAGGTCACACAGACACCTGTGTACTTTCTGTGACCAAGGCAAGTCATCAACCATATTATCTCCTTTCCTTGGTGTGTGACACTGCATGGTCACACACACACACACACACATGCCTGCCCATGGCTACTGTGGCCTGGTATGCACCTGCTGATGTGATTGTTCAGCACTGCCCATCAGTGCACATAATGAAGTGCAAATTAGGCTAATGTGCTCACTGATGTGCTGGCTTTTAAAGATCAGCCCAAATTGATTTATTCCCAGTACTGCTGAGGCATTAACAAATAATAAAATGGAATATAGCAAATATGTGTACCAAGGGACCAAAATCTCATTCCCCACTGCCTAACGCAGCAAGCAGAACGAAGCTTCTGCTTCTTAAATGAGACCTGGAGACTAGAGACTGCTGGTACCTGCAGTACTTAGAAGGTTTACTCTGAGAGAACGCTTAGGGTTCTGTAGTGCTGATGATGTTTTCAGTGCACAAGCTGGAGAACGTCATAAACGCCCCCCCACCCCCCACCAATGGTTTTATTCAGAACCTGTTATTGCTGCTCTGATTCCACTGTTATTGCTGCTCTGATTCCACTGTTATTGCTGGACAAATCACTTCAGATTTTTGCTCTGCATAGATATCTGAACCGCTACGCACACACACTTGTGCAGGTTTTGTGTCATTCCCAAGGCAAGACGTATCTTTCAAACCCTCAGGTCTGTATATCTTTATAATTTATGATCTAATTACACAGCATAATGAAGAGTCAATGAGTTGTAACCATCCTCATTAAAGCATTTCAATGATTGTAGAGATTTATAGTAATGTAATGACTTTTATTTGCATTTCTGTCTGATTCATTTTTCAGTCTCAATGTTCTTCTTCTTTGTTCATTTTAGCTTTATAAACAGTTATGAAAAATGGACTTTATCCTGTTTTAGTAGGTCATATAAAAAGACGTATAGTAACTTGTCATTTATATACACTTCTTTGAAAAAAAAATTTTTTGTCAAGGACTTACACTTGTTGAGTTATGATTATAGTTTCTCATCAGGGCCTAATCCAATTTTACTCAAAATCAGTAAAAATATGAATCTATTTTGGACATAGTTGTCATTATGGTGAAATATCAAACATTGTGTAGGCAGTCCTGATACCTTTTTATGATGGCTCATAAATCGAAACTTCTACATTAGTGCACCATGAAGGGCTGAAGCTGTATGTAGTGCAAATGGTCTGTTTCTGCTGGTCCGTTTGTCCAACTTGTACTCATCTCATTGGTCATTACATTTTATAATCTCTTTGGCCACTATTGGCTCAGCTATCTCAACCTCCCAAGAATATTCAGTATTTGGACAGTGGTCCAGTATAACATAGAATGCCCTGGATAAATTATAATTATTAGTAAAAATTAGCAAAATGCCAGTGAGTGAGTAGATTTTTGAATGGTGTTACTGACATGGGATCACTACACCTTGACTTCTCATATTAGTTCATTTTCTTCTCATTTGCAGGAAATACGTTTGTCAGAATAATTTGCCCTCTCTGATGTTCATCCAGCTCCTGTAGGCCTTCTGCTCTATTAAATTCGCTCTGTCTTGTAAAAGATCTGTAAATACGCAAGATGCCAGAGTTATTGCATCATAGATATTTCATGGATAAATTATGTAGCCTTTTGACACTAGTGTATATGAATCCAGCATCTGCAGGAAAGAGTGTAGGAAAGTAATGGTCTGTACCATGTAAGTTCAAGCCCTCACCCTTACATCTTGTGTTTCTTCTTTTGTATTCAATACAAATTGGCTCTGTGCCAGGACGGCCCTTGTGTCAAAGTCAATGCTGGTCCAGTTTAATTAACTAAAGCAAGATGACCATGAAATAGCTCTTATCTGTAATGTTCTAGCCTTTGGAAAAAGAAAACGAAAACCTATGACAAGATGAGGTAGGTTGGCTTCATGCTGATTTGAAGGTCCCAAACGTAATTCTTTGCAAAAAAAAAAGCTGTTACTCATTTCATACGGTAATGGAAAAATCAATTGTTAAAAAAAAAAATGAAGAAAATTATTGCAATTTTTTCCTCTACAGTGACATTTTATTACCTTGCTAGGGAGCACATGCCATTTTGTAATAGCTTGATTTCATATTTACCCGAACAGATGCTGCCCTACTGCTTGCTCACTCACTCTCTTGTTACCATAGTGATAATGCCCGCATATCTCTTGCAAATCTTTTTGTCGGTCCTAATTGCCAGTTTGACAAGACGATTTGAACCAGCGTGAGCCATGTGTCAACATCTGCTCAGGTTTCTTAGGTCAGATGTTCCAGTTTGAATAAACATTTCTGGGCAGATGCGCACGACCCCTTCAAGGATCAGCCCCTTTTAGAAAATACAATCATGAACTGCTTTTATCATGCTACCGCGATGGAGAACATATGTAATTTTCCCACTTCCTCACATATAAGAAGCTTTAGCACCCCTCACTCTCTCTAACACCCCTCAAATTAGCCTTCGTCTCTTGAAACCAGTGCAAGCCAGAAACATGTTAAAGCAAGAACCAGAGGTCATTCTCAAATGTCACAGTCTAAACATCGTTTCTCAGAAGTAAGTGAGACTGAGGGGAAGATTGAAAAGGAGCGTCAACAGACTGAGCTCCTCTCACTGCACTGTCCATTTAGCCCATTTGACCCAAGAGTGACCAGTAGCAGCCCATCACCCTGTAGTAGATTTACCTCCGCAGGTTACTACATACCCTTCCTTTTTAACTCCCTTTGCTTAAAATGCTTCCAATACTCAAAATACTCCTCTTGACAAGCAATGAAGCATTTGTGTTCTTACAATGGACTTAAAAAAAAATATTTTTCTTGAAGGTATAATGGTCATAGTGGAAGAACATTATTTGAAACTCTTCTCTAATGGTCACAATCCATAAAAATGATAGCCAACTACAAAACACTACAGTAAAATGAGGATGTGTGAGAGGAGGTAGGAGGGATGGCAGAGCTGCACTTCTTTAGGTGATCTGGTTCCATCTTTCTCCATCCTCCTATTCACGCAATGTAAGAATCGCCGTCCGTTCTGTACAAAGCCCTAATGTGATCTGGGCCTGTGAACCGCTCACGGTCGTACATCCCTTTATTTGAAGTTTTCAGTATTCTTCATCTTCAGTATTCAGTATTCTTGCTCTCCTGACTCAGTTTTGTTGTTCTCTTTTTGTCCTTTGTAAGAAAGAGCCCCGCTGTCAGTATGGAAACAGACGGCGGGCCCCATCTTCCGCAGGCATTCCCTCCACCACAGATATGCTAAAAAACACAGAGAGAACAGGGGAGTTAGAAAAGGAGAGGAAGAGGATAGAGAGACAAAAGCATGGGTGAGGGGTAAGGTAGAATGAACAGAGGAGGCATCGTTCTTCTCTGCCTGAAGTATGTTTTTCTTTTTGAACTATCTTAATGAAAAAATGGCCATAGTGAGCTTGTTATAACTTCTCGTATATATATCTCTTGTCCCTTAAGCCTGAGCAGCCTCTTTATCCCCTGTTCTTTAGCTGTATGGTTCATACAGTTTCTTTTCATCCTGCCTGTATTATAAGGCAGAAGGGTTTTGATATACTCCTAGTACCTCCCAAAAGAACACGAACTGGGTTTCAAACTGAGCACAAGGCACCATGTACATTTCATAAACTAATGCTCCTGTACCTGAACTGGTAGCACAGTTGTTGTATAGGGCTAAGCAATACAAAGATCTGTTCACAATATATATACTGCTCACTGATGACTGATGTATGTGTATTTTAAGAACATCATAATGGAGTATGTGGTTAATTACTTAAAGGATGCGAGACTCCTGTATGACAGCTAATCTGCTCTGTAAACGTAGGCAGCATTAGCTGGGCACATTTCAAATATGAACCAACCAGACCAACATGTCAGAACAAAACTGAGACATATGTGGTGAATATGGAAACGTAAGGTTTTCCTATATTAATTTTTTAAATTCATATCACAGTAAGAGTTTATGTACATGCAGTCTACTTTTTGTTTGTGTTTTAGCCGTAATGGCTTTAGCTCTTCCATCTGTAGGACATGATGGGTTTGAAAGTGTCCTCTACAGCACACTGGCATTTTTTGGCAAATTTAGTTGGACATGTGGCTTTTTATGTATACTAGATTATGGCTGTTTTGGAGTGTGAACATTGTAATATAGAGTTATAGTAAAAAATGATAAAGTAGAGAAGAACGTGAGTTCAGCCACTCTCAACCTGAACACTGATATTTGAAACTGAAGTGACGAATAACTCTGCGTGACCTCATGTCAACTGAAGCAGAAAAGCTTCCATAAGAAGACAGCCACCAGTTTTAAAATCAAAACTGTTTACGCTAAACTTTTACCTTGAATTTGCACCTGCGTCACATACAAATTCAGATACTCGGTGACGAACTTAAACATCCAGCTCACATCTGTATAGTGCAGTGACATTTTCACTGGCTGTGTTGTCCAATATGACGACCCCTTTCCATAACGTAGAGCAATCAGCAACTTCTGAGAGTACAATATCAAGTGTTTCTTCTGCTACATCAATAACAGTCCATGATGTTATCAACAGTAAATGTTTCCAACTTTCAACACACTGCTCCTGCTGAAAGTAACTACAGAAGTATTCAGATTGACTTGCAAATATTATAATTTTGTATATGCATATTTGACTCGATCAGTATAGCACCACTGTCACACCAGCACACTCCCATTAGCTCCTCTGATGTCTGGTGAGCCCTGGACTGCTCCCTCATCATCTCCACCGGCTCTTAAAAACATATCAAGGACTCATTAACTCTCCCAATATGTACCTCTATGTTGTCTGCAGTGTTGTAGTTGGCATTATAGATTCATGCCTTCAGTTGGTGTTTCCTGCGTTGCTGTTCCTAGTATTTTTGGTTTATTTACTTTTGCCTGCCTGTTTCTGTTTGCTGAACAGAGACTGCAAGGGGTTGTCTGTATTTTTAACTGCTTTGAATAATGATTGCTAAGACTTTGTTTGTATTATTTGATGATTGGAATCATATTTTGGTTCTTATTTTTGGCACATACGTCTATAACATTGACTTTTTAGGCACCAGCTGTGAGAGTCGTGGATTTTCATGACAGAATGTCCATGTGGTTTTATCTGTCTCTCCATGTGATGTCATGAAGGCCTAGAGATCAAAGCTTAGAAATTTACATCAGGTTTTAATGGCACAGGTTTCATCCTGTTTTTCTCAGTTTGGTCCCATGTTGGAATCATATTCTCCAGCCTGAATCCATCAGGTAAATAATGAACTTTACCACAAGGCAAACGATTCATTCATCCAGTGTTTAAAAAGTCTAGTCCAGACGTTTGTCAGTAGTTACACCTGAAGGACCGAAGCACACTTGGCTGGTTGTTGTTAGTGATTCTAATCAGTTCAAAGTTGTGCTCATATCCACTTTCCCACCTGTTCAAAGAGCAGCCGTGCTAAAGAATAATGCATGTGGTCAAGGAAGAACGACCTAGTGGAGAAATAATTCATCCAAGGCTAAAGTAAGAATTCAGTTATTCTGTTTATTGCATGTTCATAATTAGAGTGGAAGGTAGCTGTGACTCAGAATCATTTAATATCAGTCATTCTTGTAGCTTGCTGTTGTGTTAGAGCTCAGTATGCCTGAACATGTATGAGAGATCAGATTTGTAGCTCCTGTGTACTGCAGTATGCGGACAAAGAGCATGATTTATTTTACAAGGTTTATTTGGGAATAGTGCTGCTTGATCTATGGCGTTTTAGCCGCCGCAGGGCAGACTGATTCTTTTCATTTCTGTTTAGTGTTGTAGCCCCTGCATATTCCAAACTACCTTCAGCCTGCTTTTTTATTCAGTGATGAAGAACTCACCTCTCGAGGCTCCGAGCCTGTTAGCTGTCTTTGCAGCTGCTCTGGAGACCCTCAGCTCCTATTTTTCCTCTTCCTCCTCCCTGCCGCGGAGACGGACCTCAGGAAAGCTCTGCACTTTTATTCGCATTGATTAGACAGAGCTGCGTGAGTTCCTCCATCAGTCTCATTAATGGGCTCCATTAGCCAGGCTCCCCAGGCACAGAGCGGGTGAGTTAGTCAGATGGTAAACACAGATGCGCTTGAAAAGGCAGGTGACAGCTCCACCCTCTAAGGGGACATTCTAACGGCAGACTAGTCCACTTGCTCATTGCATACTAGAGCTGTCTCCTGCCCATTAGCAAATTGCAGGGATACTACCATGGAAACAAGGACATGAACTAGATTCCAGGGATCTAAATCAATGTGATCAGAGGACTATAATGAGGAAAAACTCTTTGTTGACTAAGCTGTAAAAATCTAAGTGATTTATGGGTTTTGCGGTTTGACATAAGGTCAGATCCTTGGTGCAGCTAAACAATAACAACACTGTCATTTACCTCGATTAGACTGACAGAGCAAAGAGCACTGGATTTATAGTCATTGGAGTATCACTCTCTTGCTCCTTTAAATGCTACAAACCAAACCCTAGACATGAGCAGCCTTTGTGAAAACTAAAAAGTTCTAAACAATTCAAATGGTTTATGTAATTGTGTATAGCATTCTCTCGTTCTGATCCCAACTCTTCGTCTACTTGCCTTCTACTTACCTTTCCTGAAAATATTTGTAGGTTGGCTTTCCGTCTGGACATGAAATATACGGTAACTCAATTTGTCACTGTCCACTGTCTCTGTTAGCATGGATCTGTTCGCTTTGGGGATAGAGAGACCCGTGATAAGCTTCCTGCTCTGAGTGTAGCAGTGTTTGGCCACAGCCCACTGTGTTCCACTATCAGTGTTTCACAGAGGTGCTGAAGCACAGCTCCAGGACCGGATATTACATTCACCTCCAACACAACGGGGACCCAAGCTAATCACCTCCTCATTATTGCAGTAGATAGAGAGAGACACGGGGAAAGTTTCTGTGTGTTTCCGTGCGCACATACTTGTGTGCGGGTGTGTGCGTGTCTGTTTTCAATGAAAATTATGTGCACGTGCAAGACATGCAGAAGCAAAATGCTTCAGCACAGATTAGCCTAGTCTGGTGAGGACTATGAGTCTGACAGTGATAATCTCATTTCCCATTTGCCATGTTGCCATGCCCCAGTACATTTAACAAGGATGATAATGAAAAGAGTGCCGTAGAACTCATTAATTAAATTAGCTCTCTTATCCGTGCATCGCGCCAAGTCCACTCATCACGGGTCTGATTAGCTTCAGCTTCCTTGATTTTTCTCTGGCAAATGTAACACGTCGACCATTTCGTTGCAAAGTGCCCAGACTGGTGCTGAGCTCACGTTTGTCACTTTCAAACTCAGCTGCACCTCGGGCTGCGGGAAGTCCTTCAGTTCCTGGGAGAGCAGGGGAGATGGCATCCTGTCAGCCATCCTGTTCCCTTTTGATGGGCTTCACCTGCTGGGCTGCAAAGAATTAAAGAGTACAAGGACGTTAGCCAGCTGAATGCAATTTAGCCTCGCAGGGCCTTTTGGGTAATTCATCTAAATGCATTTTCCCTTTCCTGTTTAAAGAGAACTTGGGGATTTAATTTCTTGACTTTCTTGTACACAGCTTTTAAATGCTCTCTGACTTGGGTTCTCTTTGATCTTGAAGGGTTTCTACATTTCAAACTAACACTGTTACTAAGATATTTTTTACCCAAGGTTTCTATCCTTTATAACCACATATCAGAAAAGAAATGGTTTAGTTCTGTCTCTTAATGTTCCATGTTCAGTCCTTTAGTTTTCCTTGTAGACATGACAGCTTTATGCAGTATCAGATTCAGTGCCTTTCCTCTATCAGGTGACTGTGAGGGCAGTTTAAAGAGACTCCCACTATTCCTTACCTGCATTGCTCGTCTTCGTTTCCAAGACATGTCACTATAAGAGACTTGGATCAGGATATTTTACTCATTTTATTCGCCTCCAAGCAGGCATACCAAGTGCTTTACGTCTATTTATTTATTTTTGTCTTTACTATGTACAAAAATGATCTCTAACAAATGTTCATATTTTTTTATTGTTGCTGAAGGACACATTCTTTAATCATATCAGGGGAGGTGGTTTAGATCAGAATAGTATAAAGTAGGTCACTCTTTCAGGGTCTTTTACTTTAAATGTGCAGCGTTACATTTGATTTCTTTGTTGCTATTCTCTCACCTGCCATCACCTGTGTGTCTCTTCATGACGGAGTCTAAAAAGGATTCCAAGGGCTAATCAGGGGACGTGGTCTGAAAGGAAGATACAGGTTGGTGTGCAGGCAGGAGAATTGCTGGGTAGTGCAACATAGAGTGGGCAATACTTCGCAGCCAAGCAGAGGAACATTGCGGTATGAGATCCGATGAAGCGAAGCAATCGGAGGAGAAAGGAGACAAGCTGGTTAATATTTAGATGAGCTTGATTGTATATGTCAGTTGTAGTGTGTGATTGCGGCTGGTCCATTTCCATGTAGGAATGGGGTGGTCGGTGCATATCAGAGTTGGTATCAGACACCCCCACACATTTGCAAATGATAACAAATGGAGTTAACACCTCACAGCACCTTGAAAGGGTTAATGTACTGCTGACCTAAAACAGAACTTCTTACAGACCTGTGACTTGAATGGGAAGCCAAGGTCTGAGAAAGTCATAGATGTTAAACATAAACATGTGAACATGGCTTCAGTGGTGTCCAAGGAAGTCAGTAGTCTGAAGAAAGAACTACTGCCATGATGATTGTGTTACCTTCAGAAAACATCAAGAAAGAAATCTTCTCATTGCATAAGGTGGAGGTGAATGTATCATAGCGAAGGGACTGGCCATCAGCTTTTTGTGTCAGGCCTGTAGGAGATAGAAAAGCGCTACCAAGAGGAAAATAGGGCCCATCTAACTTATCGCAGGTTGAGTCTTTTCATTGACTTGATATATTCCATGTTTTTATGGACTGTTGGCACCAAGAAAGGAAGTTCAGCAACATCCAGTCAAGGTCTTCACTTTTCCAAGGCCAACTTAATAGCTAGAAGCCCACAGTTTGCCACAATAATTTCAGGAGTTTCTTGGCGATGAATGTGCAGGAGAACAGATCGGATAGGGTTCTTTGCCACTCTCAGGAACCACCAGTAAAAGTTTATGAACCCCAGGAAGCATTGTAAGTCCATGACTGTGGTTAGTGTGGGTCAATTTTACATGGCTGAGAACTTATCAAAACTCATGGTCTTGCAACTGGGAGTAATAATGCGCACTAGGAATGTGGCAATGGTATGAATGCACATTTCTCAGCCTTGCAGGCATGTCAGAACTGCTGTGACATGTTTGAGGTTTTCTGGCAATGACCAGGAGATCTGGAGGCTCTGGAAGTAGTCTATATAAACTATGAGGAACTGGTCAAACATCGAAAGACTTGCATGAAAGACTGGAACACAAGTGGACACTTAGCAAAGTTCCTCTCAGATGCAGTTTCATGAAGATAATTACACTGAACCTCCATTTGTGGGAAACAGTATTGACTGAATACTGGTAACTGAACTTGACGGTGACCTAACTGAGTGCAATAGTCTGCACAAGGGCACAGACCTGTTCTTTTCTCAACCTGCAGCCTGTTAATTAACCCTGTTGATTAAAGCCCTCTTCAAGAACCTCATCTGCAGCTTTTCATGATGTTGAATTCTGGCTGAGAAAGCAGGTAAAGACCGGCTCACCTAGATAGTGGTGGCCCGGAGAGAAAGTCAGTGACAGACCCATGGGCGGAGAAGAGGTAGGTTGATCCGCAAAACCCTGGGGATTGGGAATGGAAGCTATGTCTGGGTTGTGATGGTTTCCATTAGATGTATGTCAAACAGGAAAATACAGTGTGAAAGGCAGAGGGAGCTCCAAGATATAAGAGAGACTTGGATGATTTGTTGGTTCACCTGCCCATTCAGTTGTTGCCATCTAGGAAAGTACCTTCAGCCCCAGAGTCAAGTGCTGTAAGAGAAGTGGAACTACACCCCCAGGTAACTGTTACAGGTAGGAAAAACTGATGGTTATTAACAAAAGAAATGAAAAAAGCCCTTACATGGGTGTGGAAATGTGCTTCCTTCTTCTTTGATCTGCAAACATGTACTGGTCATTGGTCACTGAAGTATCCCTGACCACTGCAGTAAAAACACAGGTCTCTGGAGTAGTACCAGGCTCGTTCATGTGGAGTGAATGGAGTTCTGCCCAGCTGTATGGGTTTGGTGATCATCAGGCTATGTGTTGGTGTAGCATTGCTCCTCAATGAGCATTCTTCAGAGCTCTGACATTGAGGAGGTCTCACCCCAGCATGCCAGCTTGGTTTGTAGCTCCTTTGTGAGGTCTCAACAAGCCTGCAGCTTTGGTGCGAAACTCACAGGCATACACTGCACCAATAGAATTCACATAGCTGGGTTTTGGGGTACTTTCCAGATGCTGGATCACTGACAACCCTTAAACAGGTTGTGAACACAGATTTCCAAACTCAAGGCAGGACTGTGGCTATCCCATAGGGTAGTTCCACAGGCTGCCATCTCACCAACCTGTAAAGATAACATGAAGTGTACACATTGCTCATCTGTATAGAACATCTGGGCATGGTATGTAAAATACATAGAACACTGCATTTTTTACAGCAATTTGGAGAGCTTTCATACCTTTTTGGAACAGAATGCAGGCAGCCATCGTGGTTGTGTTCAGCATAGTAGCACTGGCTTCAGCAGAGCAATTAAGGAGTGCAGTGGTGAGGCTGAATAGCATTGTGTAGCTCGGCAGTAATTGCTTCCAGTTCAGCAAATCGGGCTTGTACATCCCTTGGATCCATGTAGGCGAAGTATTCTGTAATGAGTGCAAAGATTCTGGACATAAGAGCATTCAGTTGCGGTGGGTTTAATTTAGGAGTCTGCAGGTTACACTTGCATGTAGCAAAACTCAGACAAAGCATAATAACAATCATAATAGTTCATAATAATCCTCATTTGTTACAAAAACAGTAGGAGTGAGGCGTAGTCATGTGACGGTCTTCACACTGGGGAAGTGCATTGTGTAACAGGATCTAAGTGTATGTGTATATGTCCCAGGGCATTGTATCAAAGCTTTTTAGAAACAGGAGAATCTGCAATCTATTCCTACACAGGCATGAAGTTTAGGTGACGTCAGACCAGCCACGCGTAACCCAGGCGACAGCTACAGAGGCCTAGCTCGAGCGTCACAGCACGTTGAGGAGCTTGTTGCTTCTAATCTCATCTTGCAGACTGGAGAGAGACATCCTCTTTCCCATCCGATCAGCCCGCCTTTAAGTCAGCCATCTGCCTTCTGCCTGCCATCAGCCTGGAGATCTTCATTCAGGCTTCCGCTTCAGTTCCCTCCACCCACAATGGGTAGCTCTAACTCAGCCACGTCAGTGCCCTGTCCCATCCCTCACTCATTACTGACTGTGTCAGACATATCCATTATGAAAAAGCATTGTTTTTCTATAAGACATTGCAATCTTGTAGTAGGGCAATTATTTTCCCTCCAGTGATTTTTTTTTTCTTTCCTCATATTAGCAAAAATGTGGTTATGATGAAATTTAATGCTGTGTTGCACAGTATTTCTAAGCATTTTATTTCATTTCTGCTCCCCCAGTTTCTTACTTTCAGTTTATTCTGTCCCATTCTGTGTCTTCAATGAACTTTGAAACACCAAGTGCAAATTCTGCCTTTTACAGCAATTAAGTGCTGTTTGTGTAGAGCTGGTGCTAATTGTGGCCTCAGGCCTGCCTTGTTGACTGAAGGAAACCTGTTCTGAGCCTCGTGTTCTGATTGGGTTTAGTGTGTTTGTCTGCGGGCCTGTGATGGCACAGGTGTGCAAACGTGTGGTTGTGTGTGTGTGTGTGTGTGTGTGTGTGTGCTTTCATGAGGGATTTCTCTCACGTGTGGGAGGATACGAATGGTCTCTGGGGGTGGATGAGGAGCTGCAGGGGCTGGAGTGCAGCCAGTACAGCCACTGCTGCCCAGGTCCCTCTACTCTTCTTCCTCCTGCGAGGCACTACAGGTACTACAGACAGCAGCTGAACAGAGGGGCTCCTTAGACTCTTAGAATAGCGACAAAGGGATGAGGACACTTCAAACATGGTGTTTGCGATCACCTGCCTTTCCTGGTGCACAGTGTCCTAGTGTATATTTTCAGGATATATGTAATATGTAATATGCACTGGAGATCAAAATTAGAGAACAACACACAATTTCCTAAATGTCAAGGTCATTGTGTAGTCCTATGTGAAATTAT
>JAOXYF010000003.1:21062792-21075519 GCA_028565775.1 Sternarchorhynchus goeldii
CTCTCTCTCTCTCTCTCTCTCTCTCTCTCTCTCTCTCTCTGTCTCTCTCTGTCTCTCTCTCTCTCTCTCTCTCTCTCACTCTCTCTCTCTCTCTCTCTCTGTTGCTGTCCTTTGCCACTTTCTCTGCTTACCCCTCTTTCCTCGGGTCCTGCTGACACTCTCATCGCATTTCTAAATACCAATTTAATTGATGCTCTGCTTGTTTGAGAATGAAGAAGCTGGCATCCACGTGCAGATACAGAAGGAAAAAGGGCCTCTACTTAAATTGGTTTCCGGACTTTATTGCATCTCTCTCCAGAAATCATATTAACCAGAACAATCTCATTAAAATCTGCCATTTCCTAATTAACCCCAAAGCTTGATTTCTCTTTTCACCCGCTAGTGTTACTGCTTGGAGTTTTACTCTCTTCACAGGAAATTCACTGGTCCCGATGTTTGTCTTTGTTTGAGTGTTGACTGGTTAGGCTTGTTTTTGTTTCAGTGTGACACGTGTGGCTATTGTAGCTGCAGCCCATAATGTTGCTCCATTTTGTTTGGTCGTTTGTTCATTTTGCATAGCTTGATGGTCTGGTGGAAAATAAAGCAATTACAGTGTGAAAGAATGCATTTAGCACAGGGGAAAATGAGTCAACTTATATTCATCTCTGGGTGTCTGAAGGCTCAGAGTCTGGTTGTTACTTCAGCTAGTGCAGCTCACTGATATGATCAAAGGCAGGACGGAGACCACTTTGAACTCTAAGCAGTTTGTTACGTCATTATCTTCCGTGACACTGGATCTTGGTAACTGTGGTAGCAGCCTCCCTTGCTCCAGACATTTTCTGATGCAGGTGCAGATACATTCCTAGAACATTCTGAAAGTTGAGCGCACAGTGTATTTTTGCAAGGCTTAATTTTTCTTTCCTGGAATACATTTTGCTTCTATTCATGTTTAATTCTAAAGACGTTTTGACTCCTTTGTTGTGTGGGCATTAGATAGGCCAATTTGTCATGAAACCCTGCAGTCAATTGAAAAGCTCTCCGTGTGTATATCAGGCTAATTTTATATGACGAGGGGAGGCATAAAAGCATAATGGGGGTATGACGAAGAACGTTCAGGGGGCACTGCTGTCCCCCTTCTCTCGCTTGACGTGCTCACTATACGCTGCTGCACTACGGGCACTGGCACCAGCAGCTGCAACCAGAGCAGCCCATTGTGCTCATAGTGAATGAGAGAGCAGGGACTAAGAAGATTAGCAACATAACTGCCCTGAGAGTTTTAAGACAGCCCCACCCCACCCCACCCCACCCCCCAGTCTGGCTGCTTAGCTGTAGTAAATATCGCCTGTGAAGAACCACCAGTAGTCCCTGTGGAGGGGGAACATTTGATTATATGTGGTAGCAGTGATGTAGTCAGCTGGATTTCGGAGGGTTACGTGTGCAACAGAATGGCTTTGCTTCAGTGTGTCCCCTCCAGGGCATGTATGTCATAAACATTCTGCACACAGGGTGCCATAAAGCTTTTACAGTTCTGTTCATTCCCACCTCTGAGTCAGTGTGCAGGCATTCTTCCAGAGCTAACTGCTCCTTTGTGCAGGTCTGCGCTTTCCAGCAGTTGGTGTTTGTTGCCAACAGTGGAGTGTTAAAGTGCACAATAAGTAGTCTCCAGTCTTTCAAAATTATGGAATAGTGATTATTAACATATGTTTTAATGGTTGTCAGACTAGACTTTCTGCTAGAGTGTTTGAGTGAAAGACACATCCATTACCAAGAACTGAAGAGTTTGGTACTGGAATAATGTTCTGGCACTCAGGAGAACAATTTGGCCTTGAACTGCTTTGCTAAGCTTCTTTGACAGTGTTACATTGTTATAAACAGCTTAAATGTTTTCAGCAGTGTTAAACCCTAAGCAGTAGTGAGGACAGTACACAGAAAGCCTTACTGAATGATGTCATTGTAGACCTTGCTGAATGATGTGATGTCTTTGTCTGTGTAAGTTTATTTTGATAGGATGCAGCTTTATAATTGACGCATGCCCTAATTAAGACCCCATTTCTTCACCTGTGTCTAACAACCCGGAGCCTGTCTCGCATACAACGTTATACCTGACCCTGGTACAGCCCACATGTACATAACACCCCGTGTCAACTCCTCAGTGCTGAGATGCACTTTGTCTCCATAACAGGGTGAAGCTGAAAGACGGCGTGACGTTTTTAGGCACGAGGACCAGCAATCCTGTCCAGTGGACCGTCAGTCAGGACGTAAGGAGCGAGGGGCACAGAGTGGTCACCCTTCACTGCCGACAGAAAGATGCCAGCTTCAGCCAGAGGTAAGTATGCTACCACGGAGTCCTCTATCCTGCATGCTTCATGTTAAACCACTCATTTCAGTTATAAATGCCCTAGTAGAACTTCTTTACTGTAGAAGCTTCTCACACCAAAGTTCAAAGTATACAATTTCAGCCTAAGACAAACAGAGGATAGCGTCACTTTCCTGGCTGAGGTTCTGCCATGGGTTTTGGAAAGTTGGTCGGTCAAAGTTTTTATGTGGAACTCTGAGGGATTCAAAAATACATTTAAACATGCACTGAGCTGCAGATGAAGATTTTCCTTTCCCATGCTGGGCTCTTTCTAGTTCTCTGCATCTGAGACTCTCAGCTGCATGGCTGTTCACTCACATCTCTGAAGTTCAGACCCATTACTCTTTCCAACTGCACCTCATAAAGGGACTTGTAGCCTCTGCCAGCATCCTAAATCTGTTGCTTTGACTGCTAGTGTTCAGCGCTGCTGTCCCAGCCACTAGCCCCACTCACAGGGATTACTGGACTAGACTGCTCTTGACTGACAGCTGTGCTCTCTGCTCTTATAGGTCATCCATCTTCTCCAGGGCTTCTTCCTGATGGCATTTACATACATAAATTAATCTCATGAATACGTGAAAAAAGCCCATTTCTCTGACTGATTGAGGGATGGAAGAAAAAAAAAACTCTGATGTTAATTAAGCGGAGATCTTTGTGCTTTGCACTTCCCTGTCAAAATACGAATACTTTACTTTCGAATTTCCTGACATGTGTCAGTTTGGAGATTAGCTTTACACTGAAGAGGCATGAGCATGAAATGCAGGGTGCTGGAAGTCATCACCACATTCTTATTTTCATCTTAAGGAGAAACAAATGATGAATATTAACAGAATTTGCTTCTTTGCCTCTAGTACCTTGTATAAATCATATTCTAATAAAACAGGATTATTTGATTATCTTCTCTCATTGAAATTCTTATTGCACTGAATGTGTGGATACCTCCAAAACATTCCTGTTAGTCTGACATGGTTTCGTTTATTGAAATTTTACTCCAATGCAGGCAGAATGATTCTGTTTTTATTGTATGAGAGATATTAGATATTTGGGATTCCAGCAAAAGCACACTTTATTATAGCATTACAAGAAGAAGTGAATTTTCAGCACTGTAAATATTTGAATACATTTCACATTTCCATTTTTTAAATCATCATAGCACAATACATGCTACTTATTTATATAGAGTCTCCATCTAGTTCTTTAATATGCAGAAAGAGTACAAGGTATTCCTTTGATCTTAAACCTACCAGTAATGGTTTGTGAAATTTCATATGGAATGTGGAAAACAAATGGTTTTTTTTTTTAAATAAATTAGATTCTAACATGGGAGAGGTTAGGTGGAGTCCATGATAAACAGGTCAAGAGATGATCAGGAAGTTTCAATGGTTCTGTTCTACAGGGACAAAGCCTCAGTAATGAGTTCATGTACAGCTTTTCTAAGATTTTCCCCCATGTCGCTAACAAGATTTAGCTCAATCTGTTTCTTTATTCCCAGATAACAGAATTCATTACCATTTTCTTATGTAAACCTATCAGTAGATGGAAGATGGTAGATGGAAGTCTCCACTGTAGTAAGAGGTATCTTGCTGCTGGTGCTTTTGAAATGGTTCTCCTGCTTTCCTATGCATGAAGCTTGCATATGGAGTAAGATCTTGTTTGAAGTCTCATTACAGCGTTGATAATTGAACCCTTAGATGGATTCGGCAGGGTGGATGTGAAAGATTTGCAGACGGTTGCAGCTGCTGCCAGAGTTGTTATGTGTGTTTAAATGACTGGAACACACATTTCTGCTGCGTCGCTCGAGAACACAAGATCTTCCTGTGTCTCATATGAAGGCACCAGCACATGCAAGAGATATGATAGAACCAAATGGAAAAGCATTACAATAAGGTCAAACAAAATGAAAGATATCATGACTCTTTGCCAAGGGGATATCAAATTCACCATGGCACGTGCGTGAGAGATTAGTGATGAGTTTCGGAGTTCAGACACTACAAGTAGAGGGATGTTGAATGTTCAGCCACTGGTTTCCTGGCCTCCTGGTCTCCTGGTCTTCTACTCCCCAGCTCTCCCTCTGACTCCCCCAAACTCCCTCTCCTCCCCACCATCTACATCAGTCAGCACAACTATGGAAATGTTATTTATTTATTTATTAACTTATTTATTTATTTATTATCCATATTCCTCTCAAACGGTGTGTGAAATGAGAGAATCAGAACCCCCCTGGAAGGAGCAGATGTGCACGGTGTGGGATTCAGGAATTCACCCAGTGCTTTCCTCACATATCCCACCCTCCTATCATAAATCTCTCAGAGAGAGACACACAGAGAGAGAGACACACGGAGAGAGAGACAGACTGCTCTTCCCTTTCCTTTCTTACAGAAAAGTATCAAAGCAAACAGGCTCTCAATAGTTTTTTATGTAGCAGCTTTAAAAAAAATCATTTACAGTGGATTTAAAAACAGAAAAAGTCTAGTTATAACACCAATAAATAAATAAAATACACAGAGAATGAACTTATAAAGAAAATGGAACAATAACAAATCTAATTAAATGAAGTGTTAAACAAATACAGTTAATTATTTTTAAAAAAGTGTTTTTCAAGGTTTCATGGCAGGGAATTTCAGAATTTGGGGTGCTTTCTCCCCATCTTCAGCCTGGTTTGTGGGAAGACAGCTTTTTGATTATCTGAGTGATCTAGCATGAACATATCTAACAAGCGTTTTGCTAAGCTAGAGATGGAGACATCCCAACAAACATCACTCCAGCAGGGCACGGTGGGCGGGGAGGAGGTAATGGTGTGCCGAGAGCCGAACGTGTCCGGGCGGTAAGCACTTTTGTGCTCTTATTGATTGAGCGCTGGGAAGCTGAGAAGCAACGGCGCGTCTGTAATCCCTCGATGGGGCTCGGCTCAATGGCCCGGGTGCTAAGCCCCAGGCTCGCTCGTCAGCTTTGCCGCGCGAAGACGGGGATGATTCCTGCCTTAAGGACGTACACGATACACTTTCATCGCTTTATTTATGCGTTCCATTCAGGCTTGGTAGCGGGGATTAGAGTGAAGCCCCTTTGCTTTTTGTTCTGCTCGTGTCATTACTTCTGCGCAGGAGAATCACTGAGGTCGGGAAGGTGCAATCTCAGGTGAACAGACTCGTCTTCTCTCTTTTCATTCCGATGCCCTCTACCGCTCTTTCTTTGACTATGGCGCACTGTGCGTTCGAACGTTTTAGCGGTACGCTCATTTATTTAACAGATTTTTGTGCGGAGTGCATCGCAACAAACAAACAAACAAACAAATAAATAAATAAAAACCAAAGGGGCTTGTGTACACAGTGGATGGTACATTGATACTAGTACACAGAAGCCCTGCAAGGATGAGACGTTTTCGGTAGTGCAGGTATAGGTGTGTGTACGGTCAAGCACGCTGTTAAGTAGTTCCCTCACGTTTATCTCTAGCATGAATGACTGTTCAGTTTCTTACATACTTTTGCTGATTTTTATTTTGAAGACCCTCCAGTACAGACTTTGTCACTTATTCATGAAGAGAGAAATGCTCCCACGCGCAGCATAATAGCTGTGGGAATCGAGACTCTGTGACTTGTCTCACTCTCTAGTGGATTATAGTGTGAGTCATTCTTTTTGTGCCTTGTTCACAACAGAGATGTTCACTTTTAAGACATCAGGCATGGAATTGTTTGAATATGAGCCATAGGAATTCGATTTGAATTCAAAGCATGTTTGTGAGAGTCCATCTGTCAGGTCCTCAGCCTGGTTGGGTTTAGATAAGAAATCTCTAACCTGAGGAATGCATGATTAAGGACAGAGTGAAAAGCGCGCACACACACACACACACACACACACACACACACACACACACACACACAAACAAAACACCCAGGTGTCAGAATACACATATACACACTCGAACACAAATCAACCGTTCACTACAGCCAGTGAATTCTGATTATATTTTGATTTCCAACACGCATCCTGGAGCATGCCCTGAGCCCAACGCTTTTAGCATGAGCAACACAAAATCACAGTTCCAAAGACTGTCAATCACACAGACTGGGTTACAACACTGTCTGAGGCTGAATGCTAATTTGTAAAGCCAGCAGAGCGCAGCTGGCAGTCTCTGTTGCGCCGGTCATGGTCTCTTTTCTCATTCATTTCATTAAAGCCATGCTTCTGGATCACTTAATGAGCCTGCTGACCTGGAGTTGACCCCGTTGTGACCTTTGTTCTTACCTCTGCCTCTCCATTCCATTAATCTGCCAAGGACACCAATAGTGCGCACACACACATACACAGACACCACACACACACACTCAAACTCTCTATGGATTCTTTCTCTCTTTATCACACACACACACACACACACACAAAGCCACTTTGCCAAACCTGCCACCCCACAGGTCATCCTGATATCAAACTATTAACTGCTCTTAACAAACTCAGCTCCATTGCTGCCAGCACAACCTGGTCACCAGGCACAAGGTGTGAGACTGAGAGCTGAGAGATCGTTTATGTTGCTTTGATTTTTTGAATCCGGTGTCACAGGTGCACTCATCCATTGTATTACTACCACTGCTCTTCTGGGTTCATCTTTGACCCTCAGTCACATGTCACACGGACTGAAATCATGCAAGTGGCATTTATAAACCTCCTCTTCAGCACACAGTCATGGTGGTTGGCTAGAACACACAGCACTGAACCAGGAATTTCAACGCTGGTACAGTGTTTTAACTCATGGTAGTAATAAGCACATCCAGACTTTTTAATCCTAGCCTTTATTTATTTAGTATGACTCCTGTGTTACTCTACAATACCTTGATGTGATTCTGGTCCGTGTGTGTGTGTGTGTGTGTGTGTGTGTGTGTGTGTGTGTGTGTGTGTGTAAAGCAGAAGGCCTCTTGTTACCTCTTGTTTTAAACTCAATAATAAAGTCCTATAGTGGTTGTGAAGCACTATTGTTGACACTGAATTCCTGTACCTCACAGGCTTTCTGAAGTTGAATGCCTTGTAAGAACCAGGAACCTTATTTACTAGCAAGAACTCATTGCATGTATACATCATGAGTGTGTGTGTGTGTGTGTGTGTGTGTGTGTGTGTGTGTGTGTGTATTCAGTTCTCAGAGGCCTTGGCACTGTTAGTGCTGGTGATATGAACTGCTGGAGGATGGCTGGGATTAAATTGCCACCCTGGATCCGCACCCTCTGTCTTATCACATGAGACCAGCCTGGCCTTGCTGACAGCCTTCTCTGCTATCTCCAGGCTCTTGGCTGGCAAAGCAGCCACCAGCGCCCCTGCTGCTCCCGCCGATAAAGGTGGAGAGAGGAGCCGTTTCGGGCGGGATGCAGGAGCAGCAAGGGGAGAGAGAGGGCTGTTGGAGAGAGAGCCAGTGCATGGCAAAGACTGAGCGAAGTCGGGCCCTCAGGGGCACGGATGAATCAGACCAGAGATATAAGCAGTTCTATTACATTAACAGGAGGGGCAGTCGTTTGCTACAGTTTTATTAATGATGCCAGAGCCCATAAGTAAATTCAATTTTTTTAAAATACTTCATACATTTTGGCCAGCCCACGTTATGGCTTGTTTATGATTACATAACTGTGCAAGACATAATACATTTAAGACTCCTACACCACTTCTGCAAATTAAATAACATGATCGATGATTTAAATCCGTCAGATGATCTGGCCTCTCTTACCTTTTAATACAGATATTCCGTTTTATCTTGGATGGATGCTTGTCATCTACGTATTAATGTTCATGCAAGTATGTACACAAACGGTATAAGGATTATTGCAAAGAACAAGACAGCAAATACACGAAAATGTATGTAATAATTGTTATGATAATAGTAAATGCAACTGTGCAACAGTTCAACGATTAAAGAAACACACACACACTTGCACACAGAATCGTGTATAAACACATTCATGCTGTCAAAACATGCTGTTGCTATAGAGAGATAATCCCACAGATTACAGGCGTGTAGAAATAAAGAGGTCCACTTCTCAAGGACGCGGCACTAATGTTTTTTAGAAGATGTTTTAGTTTTTTAGAAGGTGGATTTCAGTCAATCATTCAAATTCAGAGAATTGTTGATTCTGTGTCACAGATTGGGTTTGATTTAAGCCAGTTTACTGTTGTGGGCGTGAGGTTGGTGGCCTTGTACTTCAGACCCTGCCACTGACTGGTGTCTGTTAGTGTACTTGTGTAAATTAGCATGAGACCCTTTGTTTAAACTGAGGAGCCCGAGGAGCCTCCAAGGCGAAGCCATAATGATGCTTTTCTGTGAATATTTCCATATTGTGATTTTAAGAGTGACTCAAAAGAAAGATGTTGCATGCTATTATAGTAATGATGTTTGTTATGTGTTGGGGCAGAGCAGAGGGTTGTTTTTTTACTTCCCTGTGGTTCCCAAAATAAATACGTCCTTGTGTGTTCCCATGGAGCAGACGTGAGCTCATTTTCTATAATAAAAGCATGCACACTGTGATATATTAAAATGTCTTTCTTTTCTCTGAGCTGGGAGGCTTTTCCATATGTTCTCTCCTGTATTGACTGTCTGCTTCTTTGCTAAAAGGAAACGCACAGTGTGAGCAACAGTTTTGCGCTTGTGCAGAAACACCCCTGGCCAGTATTACCATACCCACAGAACAATCCATCAGCTTGAGTTAAATTGTACATGTCACTCCAGCACTATGTACACATGCATAATGAGCTTATGAATGTGGCATTGCTGCACGGCAGTGGTGCAGAAATCTGCATACGTAAAAAAGGCACATCCCCAAATTACATTTGACTTTGCTTGGGCACATTAATCAGAGCAGAAATAGCTTCACAGTAGGACGTGGGTGTACCGGTGTGCACAAGAGTGGGCCTGTCCGTCCAGGGGACAGGTGACTCCTGCTAAGAGTGTCTTTCAGCAAAAATAGAAAAATAAATAACATTAAGAGGGTAATCATCTGGTGTTTGAGCGCATCTCTCTCTCTCTCTCTTCTCTCTCTCTCTCTCTCTCTCTCTCTCTCTCTGTGCCTTGGCTGTGTGCACCAGTCACAGTCAGATATTTGAAAGGCTTGAAAACCCAGAGGTGGCAAATGAGATCGTTTGGAATAGATGATTCGGATGGTTAGAGCGAGTCTCGGAATAGATCTGCTGGACTGTCTCCAAAAGAGAGAAACACTCTTTCCCCAAAACGTGACTGTGAGGGGAAGAAACCATCAGCAGTTAAATAACAGAATCAACATAAAGAGTCACGTAAGGAGAGAGGTAGCAACAAGCTTACTGCACAATCTCACTCTGATAACGTTGGGCTTATTTTCTCAGTATTTTTTTTTTTAATGGAGCCGTGCGCCTGACGGAGGGAGGGCAGTGATGGAGGCAGACGGAGTCACTCGAGCATGAATGCCTCGGTGATCAGGCTTCACCTGCCTTCTCAATCAATAGCTATCAGACTTTAGGTCACTGACCTGCCTCAGATAACTGTGCACACTGTTATGTGAACTTTCTGTCTCGCGCTGACTTTATTCAGATGTTTGTTCTCTCTTCTGTAATGATGATTTTTCTTTCTGTATTGGAGCCCTAGAGCACATCCTAGCAGACCAAAACTCTTACGATATGCCTGTTGAGTTACGGGGATGACTCCAGGCGATCCAATCGGACAAGTGCATGAAGCCAGATCTCTTAAGACCACCAGTATTGATCTAGTTCTACTGGCCACCAAACAGCAGTCAGCCACCAGAGACCAAACAAGGGAAATCAATGTCAACTGATCAGTCTGCACTCCAAACAGGTGTGTGGGTATGTGTGACAGATTTATCCCTGGAGTGTGTGTTTGTGGACGTCTTGTGGACAGTTTGTAATGACACAAGTGTGTGATGGAAAGATTTGGGGGTGGGGGTAATTGTGCTAGGAGATCCAGGAGACCTGCGTTCTGCTAGGAGATCCAGGAGACCTACGTTCTGGTAGGTTTGAAATAACTGAATGTTACTGCTCTAATTGCAGTACTACTGAAAGGGTTAATTAATGGTTGAGTACTTCTAAAAACTTTGGAACTTTCTTCCTCCCCCAGTGTCAGGGCTTGGAGGTTCAGCAGGTGCAAAACAATCTTCTTCTTCTTAGTATTCCTCCTACAGCACTGAGTGGCGTGCACACCAAGTGATATCATGTTTCCTAACTGGAGGGAAACCGAAGTCTTGAAAATATGAAGCACATGGCAGTGGAGCTAATCCAATTAAGACAAATGACTTGTGGAGAAAGTGGGAGAGGCTGGCCGACATTAGCATGTGGCTCTCGCTCCGCCGCGCGCTCCTCGGCACGCCTGCAGTGGGGCGGGCGGCAGGCTCGCCTCCTGTGCGCCGGGCACATTCCCGCGCTTAATTACCGCAGCTCCGCAGAGGATTTGAGCTGCCTGCGTGCAGAGCGCGAGTTAGAATGTCGCTAATTACCACGGCGTGATCCCTGCCGTCAAGGTAACATAATGGGGATAAGCTCACGTTGGCTGTGTTTGCAGTCGTCGCGCTCTCACCTCATTCGCGTAGCGGCCTGAAGCAGAACCGAGAGGTGGGGTGGGTGGCGGCTGGCGTCAGTTTAACTATTCATCAGTACGGCTGCAGCGAAAGAAACTAACGTAGGTCTGCACAAGCATGAGGTCGGTAAATGTTTAATAAGTCTGCATGGCAGACGGCCTAATTCGATGAGCTCCCTTCAGTTCAGCTCTCTGCCGTGGTCTTGCTTTTTCGTCTTGCTCGTTCGTCTCTGGTGGGAGATTGGAATTGCGAGTCGGAGTCTCTCGCAGACCCAGGCGCGTGGCGTAGGTCAGGATATGCTCAGCGAACGAGGCTCGCCTCCAGGGGATGCGAAATGGCCCTGATGAGTTGGTTCTCCGCTGAGCTGGGCTAAGCCGCAGACATCATGCTGAAGTAGAACCTTCCAGCCTGTGGTGTGTGTCACCAAACTCAGATAAGCTGTGAACGCGTGATAACGCCCTTAAATGCAACCAGAGGGCTGATCATAGCTTGATAACAAACTCAATCCTCCGCTCCTTTTAGATCCGCTTTCCAAGGACGGACAGTTCTACCCGTCTGCTTGCGCTGTCGCGGCACATTCTTCCTGCGTCTATTAAGCACCTCAGTGACGAATGCTAAGCAAATCATCCACAAAAGCACAATGAATATTGCATCAGCGCCTCAAGGTCCGACGGGGATGATGGACTGCAGATGGTTTGGGTGATCATCCCCTTTAAGTTTCTCCACTCCTGGGGAATTTGCACTGCACACTGCTCCAGAAACCCATCCATAAATTCAACAGTCCTTGCAGAGGGAGGCTTCCCTGCTTATGTTGCCAGTAGGTGGGCACTTACAGCCGTCAGAGGCAGAAGGCATCTCGATAACAAATCAGTCAGGACTGACTGGCATCATATGAGCCAGTGGTTCGCTAGATTTTAGACCCGTAATTTGTGAGCAGAGTGTAAGTGACAGATAGGCATTATTTTGCAAGTAACTGCATTAATGTATCCAGTACTGGATGTGGAGAAAAATGCCTGGGCACTGTGCTCTAAGCAAATCTCTAGGCAAGCATTGCATAATGAGAGGTTGAGTTGAACATGAATGATTACCGCTAGATATTGCCAACAATGCACTTTCAGAGTTGTCAAACTACAATGTAATTTATTCTGTGGATGTGCAAAAAAAAAAAAGAAAAACCCTGAGAAATTGTGTAGGGGGGGAAAAGCACACTGAAGCATTACTTGCCGTTTCTATGTTTGTTTAAAATCTGTAGGTTCTTGCTTGTGCCCTGACTGACTGGCCTGGTTGACCATACCAAGTTGAACTCAGTGCTTTGGCTTGCCTGGTTGGAATCTGCCACTGTTTTGTTTGGCAGATGACTTGGTAGATTTCAGAATATCTCAACTGTATATTCTGTACTCAATCACCACATGCTCACGCCCGAACATGCACAATTGTATGCATACATGCATCATAGTATAATAGTGCTGCGGGAACCTGGGATATTAACAGCATTTATGAATCTATTGAGTCCAAGTGCTCAGCAGACACTTAGCATGGCATCAATGACGAGCCTTTTTGTCGATTATTTCCCCCCCAGGCCAGTTTACTAGAAATGCACCTCTTCCACATGCTTCAGTGCAGCCCTCTATGCTGCGGCTCCAGTACCGAGGCTTCTTTAAAGAGTGAACTGAGGTTTTAGAATCCCTGGACCAGCTCTGTGATTGAGTTTCATGCTCTGTCTGCTGGGGGTCCTGAGTGCCTGTTATTACTCTGTGTATGTGTGAGAGAGAGAGAGAGAGAGGGAGAGAGGGAGGGAGGGAGAGAGAGAGAGAGAGAGAGAGAGAGAGAGAGAGAGAGAGAGAGAGAGAGAGAGAGAGAG
>JAOXYF010000003.1:21076772-21095190 GCA_028565775.1 Sternarchorhynchus goeldii
CCCCCCCCCCCCCCCCCCCCCCCCCCCCCCCCCCCCCCCCCCCCCCCCCCCCCCCCCCCCCCCAACCAGAAGCATTAAGCTATTAGTCTGCTGATCTTCTGTCAGAAATGGTCCTCACTGGTAGCAGTCAGTATGATTTAGTCAGCACGGCACCCTCTACTGGCAGTTGGAATATTATGCTGAGCCCCCTACTCTAGACAGATTGAGAGTGCCATAAGAATCAATGGTCAGAAGGAGTATCTGCCTGCTCACTGTAAATGTCGCCTATAAAGAGCTTTATGAGCCAACAATCTTCATGCCACTGGCCAGACGAGGTGTGTGAGGATCTGTCACGGATAGTTGCTTTTGGACCCCTGCTGTTACGCATGACTGTAGCCACATAATAACACTTTCAAGCCTGTGTCTCTCCAAGAGTGGGAGTGTGTACTTACTGGTTCATAGGAATAAGTGGAATTTGCACTATGGATAAAAGTTGCACTTCCTATGCTGTAAACTCTAGTAAATTATATCTCAAAGATCACGCTGTAAAGATTTAGATAATTTTAGCCTTTCAGAAATCAGCCTCGAGGATCATTACATGCAGGAAATGTCATTTTGTCAAGGACTTGTAATGGACCGATATGAAAACTGCAAAAAAACAAATTAACTTTTGTCTTCAATTCACTTTACCCTACTCTTGTAGTAATGTGTTTGAAGCACATGTCAGATGGTCATGTTGGCGTGTGGAATCTGGTGATCACTGAGGGTGATCTGGTGATCACTGAGGGTGATCACTGAGGGTGATCTGGTGATCACTGAGGGTGATCACTGAGGGTGATCTGGTGATCACTGAGGGTTTGCACATTCACTTTTATGATGTCACACTTCAGATGAGTCAAGTGTCAGAGAAATAGATGGGGATGCCTTTTTCTTTTGGTAAAGATATAAATATAGTGTCCTGGTTCTACCATTTCCATGACACTGAAATTAAAGTGTCTGAAGTAGAAGGGGCTCAGACGTATTTATGCGAGGGGATGTATTACACTCGTCGGCAGCCGGGTTGGCCAAGGCTTCACCTCCCTCGGCCAGTTGGCGTCTCTGTGTGAGAGGAGCTCCACAGCAGCCTGCAGTCCTCCGCAGTTCTGGGGAATACGAAGTCCCTTGCTTGCTTCTCCAAATGTTCTGTGGAGGGTGCAGGGGTGTTTGTGTAAGGGACAAGTTAAGATAAAGTGTGTGAGTGTGTGTGTGAGGTGGGGGGCGGTATTTGGGTGCATGAGTGGGTGTATGGAGGGAGGAGGGGTCTTTTTGGAACAAAAGGTTGAAAAAGTTGCAAAAAATAAAAAGATCTCGGTGAACTTCAGCAGTGCAGCTCTTACTATGCAGATAAATTACCAGATTCTACCAGGTGTGAATTGCAATTCTGCATTCACCCTTTATTTAGAATATTTCATATGCGATTTTGTTTTAACGAAGTACCATGGTGTGGAAAAGCACCCAGGCTGATCAACGCGGGCCCCAGCAAACACAATGAGTTTGGTTTTATTCATTGTTTTTCTGCTTTGTTTGCATTACAGTCACCAAGGAGAATGTTATGCTCTGCTTTGGAAATCTTTTCTGAGAAGAGTGTTTTGGCACCAAAACAAAAGTAAATTGCTTTTTTTTTTTCCTTGTTGCAACCGGGATGTGTTTTTTCATGGAGCTGGAATAATGGGAGTAAACATGTATTGCTCCAGAGAGTGTAACCGAGCACACACACACACACACACACACACACACACACACACATGCAGCGATCAATGAATAAATATGAAACACTAAAACCAAATAACGAAGATCTTATCAGGTTATTGTGCTTAGATTAGTTGTCATCTCCTAATAATCACTCACACCAAAAATGAAGGTGGTGTAAACTGGAATCAAAGCGGTCTGAGTGCAATTTGAATATGTGAATTTTTCTTGTATATGAGGGATGTATGTGTCTTCTCTAACAAGACCTTAATGCTGGAGCATAATGCTGGAGCAATGTCTCAACTCCCTCGTTTCCCCCTGTGTCTATGGCAGGATGGAGTCAGGCTTCCAGAAGGTTCTGCAGGTGGATTTGGAGGTGAATGGCCTTCTGGATCCCTTGGGCACACGTTCAGTGAGATGGCAGGTGGAGTACCCCGTGACCCGAAAGCTGTCTGAGGAGATCCAAACTCTCATCCGGCTGGCGCCTCAGGAACTGGGAGGCATCGTGCCATTAGCCATGGTGAGTGCAGCTCTTCCCCTGACTCCATGCATGTTAAATGGCACGTGCGTGCACGTGTGAGTGCGTGCACATGAGTGTGTGCGTGGGTGGGTGGGTACAGAGAGAAAGAAAGAAAGAAAGAAAGAAAGAAACAGAGTGTGTGGTTGTGACTGCTGTGGACTGTGAAAATGCATATTAATTGTCCCCAGAGTAGTTCTGCCGTGGACACACACACACATACACACACATACACACACACACTCACACACTTAGCATGAGCTTGGTTCTCTCTGCATGCATGGACACTCCTGTGCCTTATTGATAAGCTCCGCTCTACTCTGATGTCTTTGTTCTGCTCTTTAGAGCTCACAGCCCTGGAAAGTCTCATCTCCAGAGTATGAATCTCCCTATCATGATATTCCTATTATTTCTGTAATGCTTTCACTTTGATACGTTACACAGGAGCTGTTGTACAAGAGAAACAGGCAGGATGAAGCATGCCTGCGGAAACTGCCAGCTCACTAACTACACCATACACACATTTTCATCATCACTGATTTGGCTAATAAAACATAAGGTTCTTCACGTGATTAAGAAGGTTATTGAGCCGAAGCCAAGCACAATCTCCTAAAAGGAGAGGGACTTTAGAAACGTAAATGTAATTAGATAATTGTTATTTATTTCTTGAATGCTTTTTATAGACACGTTCATTCGTCTTTGCCCATGACGAACATTTTCTGTCAATTTGAGAATGTGAATTTTGCTTCATCTAAGGAAACCAGTGAATGAATGAGACAAAGAGAGACAAAGCAGCACTGGAGAAGCAGGACGGCATAAAGCTCGTCTGTGCTTGCTTTTAATAGGCTGGTAGGAGGTGGATGTGATTTTCATTTTGCTGTCAGTCATTGGCTGGCTATCTGACTTCCTCTTCCCACACATGGATGGAGTTCTGCCTTGGGTAGATCTCACTCATCCTGTCTTCTCTCTTTCACTCTGTCATATTTACCAAAACCTGTCCACCTTCCCGTCTGACACTATATGCAGGTATGGGCCATACATATGCATAAAGGTACACACACATGCAGTCCTGTCTCTCATCTCATTGTGTGTGTCATGAATTATTACTTTCTGATTCGCATAGTGCTCATACGGTTTTACTCTCCTCTGTGTGTAGAGGATCTCATAAGGGTCTCGGACAACAGTCAGAAGGAAGCGGTGGTGACAGTACTCATAGACACCCACACACACACACACACACACACACACAAACATACATGAACACACTCTAAAACTCTTGTGTTTACTGGCTGGAAAGAGCCACGGCCACTCTCTCTTTACCCACGCCGGCAGCGCTGTTGCAGCTCCTTGTTAAAGTTGATCGTGTCCTCGTTATGCTTCTGTCAGAGGCAGCGTCCAGCCTCAGTCACCTTAGGCAGACGCGCTCACTTCTTATGAGGTACCCAACACAAATGACATGGAGCAAAAATAATAATAATAATAATAATAATAATAATAATAATAATAAATGCCTACATTATTAAAAGAGAAAGACCAATCTGGGCTCCTGGATGCATGGCAATTTGCTTTTCGCAGTTTTTTTTTTGTGTGTGCTGTCATTAGAGCAGATGACCATGGCTACCTTGTGTACCAGAACTACGACCGTTGCACTAAGCCCAGGCAGGCTTGTCCAGCCCAAGAGCTGAGCCCCAGTCCGGCAGAGCAGCCGAGGGTTTGGGTCCGTGGCGTTGAGGAGATCGGCCATCGTCTGAACGTGCTCAGACGCCCCGTCTCCGCCTCCTGCTCCCAGACGGACAGCTTGTTCGTCTGGGGTTCCCCCCCCTCCCGCCCCAGCATACAGCGTGGAGCGATTGGTGCAGAGCGCTGCAGGAGGGGATCAGTACACACAAGTCACCTTTAACTTACAAATGAGGGGCTGCTCTGTTTGCATGTCTCACAACCCACAGGCCAAATTTACCTGTGTAGTTTGTGACAGGATTCTCAGCCCTTCTGCTGATGGACAGTTGAGTTTGCTCCAGCACCAGCTTCTGTGGCCTGAAGTCTTCTTTTCATTCCCACGCCTTGTCCTCCTACGCTCGCCTCCCAGTTTGCGCAGAGGAAAGTGAAATCGCGCAAATTGCTGCGCTAAGGCATTTCCCTTCCAAGTCACTGCAGATCTCGTCGTGGTTTCGCTTCCTTCAGGCCGTCAGCGTTCGCTTTGTGCATGGGTCAGGCTTGGAACGAGGGCTGCTTCTGTGTTCACGCCTTCTCCGTCCTTTCTGAGGGATGCGTTCAGCTCCCCCTGAGCTCTGACAGGCAGAGGGAACGGCTACGGTCTGCCGCTCATGCTTTTGAACACGGGCCGTCATATCTGAGCCACTGACGGCACAGAACTACAGTGAAGCACAAAAGCAACGGCCCTTCTCAGTATTGTTAATTTATTCCCCATTTAGTTCTGAAACGGCAAATCCTTCTCTCGTTAAGAAGTCCGTAGTGTACTATTATTAGGCAGCAGTCTTGCAGTGGAAGGCAGCTCTGAAGGTGCTCTGACTTTGTTCATTATTATTGCTTTATTTACCGTGGAGCCGAGCGTTTCTCCTCGAGTCCCCGTGGCGCAGGAACACGCAGCAGACGTAATCAGAGGGAAAAATCAGAAGAATTGGGGAGAAAGAGAGAGAGAGATGGAGAGAGAGAGAGAGAGAGAAGCCAAAAAAGAAATATATGTAGCTTTGTAGACTTTGTAGAAGCAAGCATGCGTGAGTGTAGAAGCTGACAGATGAAGATGCAGTCAGCAGAAGGTAATTGTATGTGGCGTCTTGCTGCAATAAACCTGCGCTGGCATGGAGCTATGGGGATCAATCAGCTGATCACTCTCCCCATGTGCTACCTTATTACCTCCAGCGTCTTCCATTTCTCTGGTTCCATCCATACCTATTTCTTTCTTTCCCTCTCTATCTTTCTCTTTTGCACTATATCTCTCCACCCACCCCACCCCCATCCCCAGTCCCACTCCAACACTGCAGGAGCCGCATCCACAGCTAGCACAGTCCTATCACACCCATCTTAAACAGGCTGCTGTATTCATTACCACTGCACTGCTCTGGGTCTGTGGATGCTCTGGCCTCTGATGTGGTACTTCATCAGCGAAAGTTTATGAGAGCCTTAGTATAAGAGCATATGTAGCCAACAGCACCGAGTGGGAAATCTGAAGTGTTTTCGAGAACAGTGGCAACAGTTTGGCATGTAATCTCACATTTGTCACTTGTCTGACATGCAATATATGCGTGCAGACACTTTTGGCATGAAATGGAGTTTTTCTAAGTGAAATGCACAGATCATCTCCCTGGCGGTTTTTATTGGCAGGCGAGTGAACAGTGTCTGTCAACCAACAGGATTTTATGCTTCCATACATGTACCTTTTCCACACTGTATGTTGGTGACCTAATAAATTGTGAAGAGAAGGTGTTAAAGTGTCTTCGGACAGCTGCATGTCCTTCTGCATTCCAACAGTTCTGCGCTCACAAATACAGAATCAAAAGTAACCATGAGAGCAGCTTTAAATGGATATTTAAAAAATGAATTACACACTTACAGTATGACAACATTCAAAGGCCTTTGTAAATATATTAAGAGAATTATCCTTCTGGCAAAAGGCATCAGGCTCCGTTATAGAATTCTCATGGTAAATGACTATGAATGCATTTTATTAGAAATACTTTCTTTGATCATGTCTTAAAGAATTTATTATACATCAAAACAGTGAAACCTGCGTTTGCTTGGTACCCTGGTTGGGAGAGTTAATTTAAACATGTATCGTGATTACCTATTAAAAATGAACATCAGTTTAATGTTACGTAAGAGTAAATAAATGTAAGAAATGTTATGTTGGAGTAAAAATCTCTAACATAATCTAAATGATTACTAAAAGAAACTAATCTATATTACTATTTTAAGTAAACTGATTACTTTGGATTACTTATAGCCCATTAACAGACAGAACTTTACTGCAAAAAACAATCTCTACACCCTTCAGATTGGTAGACTCCACCTGTGTAAATGTCCCAAATAGGTTTAAAATGTTTTAGCACAGATGAGAAGGAAAGGTCTTCATATCAAACCTGTGGTGCCTGGTTGTAATATATACTAAAACACTCATGCACCACAGCAGAACATGGTCTGCTCATTTCATATTTCCAAAGATAGCACCTCCACTAGAAATGACAAAAATCCTGTGTTCACAATAAACAAATCTCATATTCACAATCAAGAAAGCTGTTAGCACTCAAATTACGCTATGCACATTAATCAAAGCAACAAAAAACATGAATCGCACCGTAAATATCTCACAACTGCTTGCTTTTGCAGTCGCAAAATTGCAAGAGAATGAAGTAAAAGACACAAAATGCACCTTTGGTGATTCATGGTAAATATTTTAAACCTTTAAGCAAACGCCAGATACATTTGATGCAGATGATGCTGCATTGTGACGGCGACCATAGCAACCATTCACTCAATTAGAACCATTAAAAAAGGATGAAGCGGCTTTGTACGGTTCTGTTGGGTGGATGTTTGATGGATAGGCCTACGTGCAGGAGACTTTTCTATTACTGCGGGCAAACTAAGGCTTATGTGGTTTCATTGAGAATTTGTTGAATCCTGGTGGACTGCAGCTTTTCTGCACCTTGATTAAACAGGAGAGAGAGAGGCAGCAGCATTGATGCCAGTGGGCTCCCAGTGTTCACATGGGCGTGTGGTGAACAAATGACTGCTGCAGCATGGCTCATGTTCTCTCGATTGCCTCGACTGGTTAAGGGTAAAATTTGGGTGTATGGATGCTTGATCCCTTAACAAGGGCTCTCTCAGCCAGGGGCCGTGGAGGTTTTCCCAGGACAGGCCGTCCACTTAGCCAGTTTGAAGAGGCCTGGCATGATCTGTTGATGCGATAGGGGTAGCACAACGCGGTGATTATCCCCCTGGCCGTGGGGGCCGTCGAGGGGGATTTAGCTGAGCCGGTAGCCGCGATGGGCACAGTAGCTGCTAAACGCTATGTTCTGTTTCTACGTGCTATTACCAGAATCAATGACTATCTTCCTTTTTGCTCCCTTCTGTGTGCACTTTTGTGGTGCTATCTCTGAGATTTGAAGCTCCGCAAGGCAAACTGCCTCAGCTGCCTCTGTGTTCTGTGATGGCCTGTGGATACGGTGGACGTGCTAGCAGGGATCGATCGCTCTCTAATAGCACATCAGCCCTGTCGAGGAGGTTATGTGCTCTAGCCGTCTGCAGAGGGAACCTGCACATTTCACACGGCCTCGCCCTTGAACGTGGGGGCCCTGCACGATCCTGTATCATCACCCTTCAGACCAGCTTGCAGCCTTGGCTTCTGGAGATTCGTCCGTCGGTTCACTTGTCTCACGCTCGCATGGAGCTTGTGGAGGTTGGGCGAGCGTGGAAGAGCCGACACAGGTGCACGGGCTTGCCAGGCCTCACCTGTGCGTCACTAGGGAGCGTAGCGCTCATCCTCCACTGAACCACCTCCACTCAAACACGTGAATAAAACGGAGAGCTCAGACCCTGCGTCCTCCGCCTGCTTGGAAGCAGATGGCTGCAGGCGCTACTGGGAGGTGGGTGGGGTGAGGGTGCGTAGTTAGGGTGTTGGCGGTGGGGGGGCATCATGTGAAGCCCCTGCCGATAAATCGGGCCTGGCGGAACGAGAGGGAAGTGTGCAACGGGCCGAGGCGCTGATCGGCCGCCTCTGCCGGTTCCCAAGCCACCAGCGACAGTCCAACGGACGCCATAAATCTCACTTAATTTCAGACCCAAGGCCAGATGGGCCAGGAGATTGTGCTGCTGTGCTGTGCTGAATGCTAACTCATCCCTATAGCGCTAGCTCGCGTGAACGTATGGAGTCACTGCTCCCGTGCTTGCAAGAATGCGGATGTTCCTCTAATGATGCCCCGCTGGGTCAGGAGCTACTTTCGACTCTTGTTCTGCACGGGCTGTCTGCGGGAGATTGAGCTCCATGCATCAGGAGGATGAAATGACCTGAGGATGACTGAAACCGCATGCTCCCTCATGATGGGTTTCTTGTCAGTTATTTATCAGCCCACCCCCCCCCCCCCCAACTTTTGCCAAAAAACCCATCCAGCACCACAGCTTCAGCCTTTTTCACAGGATTGGTATGGAAAACTGGCATCAGAAAAGTGACATTAGGAGAAATGGTATTAGGAGGCTTCCATCTGCATTTAAGTAGCAGTAGATTTTTCAGCAGATCTTCTGGGAGCTCAACTGGTCGAGCATTCTGTGCCTTTTAGCAGTTACATGATGATCGTTGTCCATGGAGGTTCATAATATACATTCGTGAATATGGTCCACTGAAAATCTTTCGCTCCAGTAGAGTGATGTCGAGCTTTTATGGTGCACTTCCCTGTGCCAAGCAGAGTGGCATCACACTGACAGCTTTGCCCCCCTCCCTCGCTTTGCCCCCCTCCCTCGCTCAGGAGACCTTTTTTAATTTGCTGGTTAATCTTTGCGCTTGACTGAAAATGACATTGTTCGTTTTTAATAATCTGTGAATGGACTCACTGACAGGCATTTGAAAGCAGCGTGTGTGATGGAGAGTAGGGTGGAATTCTTTATATTCATTTAGGGAGAAAGAATGAGGCTGAGAGAGAGAGAGAGAGAGAGAAAGAGAGAGAGGTGAATGCTACACACTCCCCTCTCTGCAGAATATTTACCAGCGTCATTTTCCAGTCCCGATGAATTAATGTTTTGACAGCAAATCAAACATGGACGATAACTCCCTGTCAGAATGTCTCAGCATTACACTTGAACAGCACTCTTAGTGCTGAGGCTGCATGGTTAATGTGTCACCATCATTCTGGTGTCGAAGCGAATTCATATATTCAAATTCGGCTTCAAAACTAGACGGCTACAGCATGCATTAGATAGGAAATAATGATCAGCTTAAAGGCAGACAGGGGAAGAGAGGAAGGTGCACAGCTTCTGCTCTGCATTGTGGTGCGCTTAAGTGAAAATGATTGAAATAACAATCCGACTTCAAGACGAGCTGGAAGTACCGTCCGCACTGAGGAGACGACGGAAGGCCTCGGCTCTATTAACAAGCTTGAAATTCCATTATCCACAGTTCAGGATTAAATAATGTTATCTGTTTTCTCCGAAGAAGAGTGGCATGGGCAATAACAAAAGGAGAAGAAAAGATTCTCGTATGAGGAACAAAAGCAGTGTGGGGGCCCTCGCTTGGCCTTATGGTGTTCAAACCCTCCTAAAGTGCTTTACTGAATACAAGCTGTGACGAGCGTAGCTGCCCGACACTGTATCCATGGAGAGCAGAGCATTACATGAGTTAAGCTTAATTCATCTCATTTCCACACTTTGTTTGGGTATTAGCAAGAACTCAGATAAGCCTTTGTTTTTAGACCCAGTGGTCTTTGCTGAGTGACTCAGGAAAGATGAGAAATTATTGAGCTCCAAGTGGGCTTAATTTGCACCAGCAATATTAGTACTGAATTGATATTTACTCGCTTTAATAGATTCAAATGAATTTCTTGGTGATTAAAAAGCCTGAAAGAGCTTAAATAAGTAAATGATCATCTTGACCCAAAGAGATGTTCCTGTCCCCAAAACACAAAGCCATACCTGTAGTGACGAGCACATTCACCATCAGTCAGGCAGTCATTCAACATTACAAATAGAAATTGTAGCTTGTAAGAAAAGTAACTCAACATGTGGTCTCGGAATCCCATTTATGTGATCATTTTGCACATGAGCTAATCTCAACAAAAAGGTTTCTAATTTCTTCTGAAATCACAGGGTAGGTTTTTGGATTTGCAAATAGGATTTGCAAATTGGGTGATCAGAAATCTGGCGATCACCCAATTTGCAATAGAAAATTCAGGGATTATTTAATAATCCATCTTCTAAACTGCTTAATCCAGTTCAGGGTCACATAGCCTATCCTAGCAGCACCGAATGCAAATCAACCCTGGACAGGACATCAGTCCGTCACAACCCTGGACAGGACGTCAGTCCGTCACAACCCTGGACAGGACGTCAGTCCGTCACAACCCTGGACAGGGTGTCAGTCCGTCACAACCCTGGACAGGACGTCCGTCCGTCACAGGGCACAAACACACATACGCACCAGGCCAATTTAGAAACACCAGTCAACCTCACATGTACACCTTTGGCATGTGGGAGAAAACACAAGAACGCAGAAGGAACCCACGCACGCAGCTGTCAGGCCAGGAATCCACCCTGCATCACTGTAGCTGTTAGGCTAACCGCTGTGGGTGCCATTCAGTGATAATCTAAACTAAAATATATGATCAATTTAGTACTCTAAAAAACAAATAAACAAAAAAAATGTAGGACATTCAGTACATAGTTCAGGAAGCAATCAGTACAGGACAGGTTACAAAGCCATTATTCCTGAGTCTCATAAAATGGCTCGAGAGAAGATGACTTTAATTGAATGACGTGACTTATTGGGTTAATAAGATGATTGAACAGTGGTGCTGAGGAGCAGCAGCTGACAGAATGATGAATAGTCTTGAATAAAGATGGCCGAATTATCCTGTGTTAAAGCAGCCTGATTGATCTGCCCTCTGCACACAGGAGACAGAGATCCTCAACACTGCCGCGCTCACAGGCAGGACTGTCGCCATGCCGGTGAAGGTGGTAACCGTAGGAATGGATGCCGCGGTGACCGATGTGACAGAGTCAGTAGAATGCCATTCGACTGATGAGGACGTTGTTAAGGTGAGGGAACACCGAGACATCCCTGCATACCGACACATACACTTGCTGACACATGCTGGCATGCCATCACAGACACACACACACACACACACACACACACACACACATACACATATTCTGGAACATTCTGCAAGGGGGGAAGACAAACTTTCCACAGATTTGTTGCTTAACAGCTGTTTTCTGTTCTGAATTTATTAATTACTGAATACACTATAAAGTAACATGCATTCTTCCATTCCATATCAGATTTGATTTTGATTCTGTCTTTGTTATGATTATTTGGGAATCAAAGGAAAGTCTGTTATGAATCAGAATCAAAGGAAAGTCTATTATGAATTAGAATCAAAGGAAAGTCTATTATGAATTAGAATCAGAGGAAAGTCTATTATGAATTAGAATGCCAGGGGCAAAAACAAGGAAAACACAAATTATGTTCTCATGCATTTTAGCTACTACCTTTTACCTTTTCTTGCATTTGGACAACAGCTCAATTGAGGGTGTTATGGCTGAGCATGTTATAATATTGAGCAAGTGTGTGTTCATGTGTGTCCGTGTGTATCCGTGTCCGTGTGTGTGTGTGTGCATGTGGCTGTGAGTGTGTGTGATTCCTCTCTGGGATGTGTGTTTGCTCCCTCTGGGTTTAATTATCTAGCGAACACCTCAGACTGCGACTATGACCTCTTGAGAGGAACTACACATGTGCTCATACACCATTTTATTCAGAGTAGCTGGTTTTCCTAACTTAACATTAGCCTTCCTTTGTCATATCTCATGAGCCTGAACTGAGAACAATGTTCTTCTAGCACACCACTCAGGTAGTGTTTTTTTTTTTTTTTACCATGTTTATACAACCTTTGTCACTAGAATGCTTATGATACAGTTAACCATACCGGAGCTGTCCGCTTTGGGAACGTCACTAAAGTGCAAGTGCGTTTATCGCCGGGGAGTACCAACTATGTCAGGCACCATCTAACGTGCTTCATTTTTTAATACATCTCTGTATTACAGAGTCATGACAAAAAGGGCAGGAAAACCTGACACTGCGGTGATAATCCTCTCCTCAAACTTGTCACAACACTGATTTCAGCTTGTGGCTTGACATGTGTCTCGAAATGCTGATTGGCTGCCGTCTAGCACAAATCGCTACTTATTTGCAAAAAGTTGAGGAAAGCTCAACTTTTCAACTTTCTCTTCACTTGCTGCGCGACACACTCACTCCCATAATCCTCTGGGAACAACCGCCGCCTGTCTCTATAGATTTGAATGAGAGGTGGAGAGAAAATCTGCTAGCTTTGCTGCAATGTAAATACCACATTAGATTTTTTTTTTTTTATTAGAACCTCAAAGCACTAACTGCACTTCATTATCCACTTCCAACACACAACAGCCCTCACTGAACACAAAATAAAAGTACAGACGCTAATGACAATATAGTTTGGAGCAAATTGATATAATTCAGCACAGTTTGGTGTATCCATTAGCTCATTTTAATAAGCTGCGGCTATCGAAATTGAAAAGCAATTCAGACAGCCATTGATAATGTGGTTGTGGGAGTTTATTTGTACTATGGTAGGCTGCTTCAACCCTGATTCCTTTTAGTTCTGAACGAATACATTGATCCTCTTCTAATACTGCACAAGCAGAATCAGTGGGGAGAAAGAGAGTGAGAGACACCTGTGAACTAGAGGATGAAGCTTATTCTTTTAAGTACACTGGCTGAATGCTCTAAGAATACGTATTGTGTGTGTGTGTGCGTGTGTGTGTGTGTGTGTGTGTGTGTGTTGCTCCACACCTCTCTCCACTGAAGGGAGTGAGCTTGGCTGATCAGGGACACGCTGTGCGTAATTGCCTCTGTCAGAGATGAAGTAGGGGTTATCCTGCGTTGGACCAGCACCATGCTCCACGGACCCCAGTCTCGCTCTGTTTCTCTGACCGTGTCATTAACTCCCCCCGCCCTGCTCCCGGCGGCGCCCCTAATGTCCTCCATAAGTGTGCTCCTGTTCGGCACTCCCAACCCCCCTGATTAATGCCCTGCCCGGCTGCTTATGACGTTAACTGAGGCACCGTGTGATGGGGAGGCTGTGTTTCAGCGCAGTCCGTCCACTCTAGCCCCACTCCTACACTCGTGCATGCACACACCTTGATCTGGAACGGCTCTGTGCTTTGGTGTGTTCTGGCAGGGCTTGTATGGTGGGAGGATGGTTCTTCACTTTAGCCTGGTGGGGTAGTGTTTGACCCCTCTGTGATGCACTTACCATGCATGTGTTCTCTATACTGAATTCTAACACGGTCATTATTCCTACACAGGCATTTCTGCTGCTGATCACACTGTGTCTGATTCACAATAAGCAGATTTGAGCACAAGAACTGAAGCCTTTTAAAGTTAGTTTTGACAAAAAAAAAGACTTTTATTTCTTTTTGCAAAAATACGCTCGTTTTTAGAAGTGTGTATGGGAGCTGTCTAATAGTAACCCAGGTAATAGTCACTCTGGTGAATGAAAGTCTACAGAAAATGTAATTTTTTTGAACACCCACAATCACTACGCACAAATGAAGTGGGAAAACTGTGAAGCCAACAGCACTGAGAGTAGCTACTGCTAAATGAGGACTTAATGAGGAGACAGATGCTAATTGGATCTTCTGAGGGTCGAGTTGGAGCATAGGCAATAAAGTAAGCAAGACTCTTGACTGTGGTAAGCTATGGAAAAAGGCAAGGCATGGAAGAAAATCGCTGCTGGCTAACAGCTGACATGTTTGGCCGCTTGCGTCTTCAGCTTTGCCTGATGGACCGTAGCGGGCACTGCTTGGGAAGTGTCTCAGGCCTTCGATATTGCTCCATATTGCTTGTTCTTTCGCTAATGGCCGACAGAGAGGACAAGGTTGCTGCTTCGTGTCTCACCAAGAGCGAAATTGATGTTTCTCAAATGAAGCAGCAGGCTGGGAATAGGCCGAGCTTCTTCCCTGCACTCCACCACCCCCCCGTGCTTGGCGTCATGGACCGAGAGGGGGGGTCTGGCTTTCAACCACAACGTTTGGGAGACGTCTGCACGTGCACCTGCACGTGCGCCTGCAGCGCGACGTCAGAAATAAACACTCAGACAAGACTGGCAGATTCTGCTTATCCTCTCACCCTCTTCATTACTGACAGGTATGAAAGCAGGAGAACAGACAGACAAGGCCACTGTGCTGTCCAAGTGTGCTTATGAGCACAACAAGTGTTTTCTCACTCTTCCCCGCGTCAAAATAGCAACGGCCAAACTGGGAGAAGAGAACGCGTGAGATGCTGCCTGAAGCTTTTCACCCCGAGACACTGCCGGTGTGATTTGTTGATTGTGTGTTTCATCAGGTGTCTGAGAGGTGTGACTATGTGTATGTGAACGGGAAGGAGACGAGAGGCAGGGTGCGGATGATGGTGAACTTCACCTACAGCTACCTGAGCGCCCAGCTGGAGGTGAGCGTGTGGATGCCCCGCCTCCCCCTGCAGGTGGACATACCTGACCCTGAGCTCAGCCAGATCAAGGGCTGGAGGGTGCCCACGTCTCCCGGCAACCAGAGGTGAGGCTTATTAATTCTTTGGAAGGACCCTTTAAAATGTAAAACATTTTAATTTAATGTCTTTGATGCAGTATTTATAGGAATATTACCACAAACAGGAATGTGGTATTAATATCACTAGTGCCAGTAGAAGTAGCCATAAGTAAATCCATAGTTATCATCTGATACTAGCACACATCACAGTCAACTGACTGATTAAGGTTGAAGAGCACTGTTTCTTAGCCATCACCTAAGCAACAGGAATCCTGTTTCCCAGTCATTACTGCCACCACGTCTTGGCGCCTAATCTTACAGTAGTCACTTGAATACCTGATCCCAGATCAGTGCTCCCTGCTTTGAAATTTGTCATAAACACCAACTGCGGACTCCCGTCCTGCCCCCTGTGTCTTTCCCGTTCTCTGCTTACCACTGGAGCTGGAAGCTGCCACACACTGGCAGTCTTTGCCGGAGGCACAGACGCGAGCAGGCCCACCTGCGAACGTTTAATTACCACGGGGTCACTCTCAATCACATCTGAGTGTGACATGCCGCCACCGGCCAGCGCTCAGGTTAATGTTGGCATGTGCCTCCAACATCCACAAGACAATTTTTTAATTGTGCTTCCCTGGAAACGCTTTTCTAAAGCTGAATTTATGTGCGACAAGTGAGTGAAGGAGAGAGAGTGAGTTGACTGAATGAAGCGGCAGCAGGAGAGAGACAAAATGTCAGAGCTTGTCAACGAGGGCCAGAGATGTCTCGGGCTGTCAGTTTTCATGTGTAGTTAAAAATACACTGGTCAGAGTCTTGGTGAGGGTGCAGGAAAGATCCTCCCAGTGGTCTCCATGGAGGAAGAAGACATTTAGGAGTTCAGTAACCTCAGACCATGCATCATCCATAAAACTTAAGCTTCCTGAAACTGCCTCGTTTCTCCATCAAGGGGCGCTCTTACCCACAAGGCCAGCCTCCACAGCCTCCCGGTTGGTCCATCCAGGGGTGGTCATATGGTCTGTGGTCCTGAGCCCCCAATCCGGTCACCAATTCATCAGTGGTGCGCCGCACACTCACCACACACACGGCACACACAAGCCACACACACACCGCACACCACTGTGCAGTAAATGTTGCAGCTTCCCCACACGCAGCCAGACAGCCACACGAACCTCATGGAGAATGTCGGGCTCTGTCCATTTTTTGCTGTGGGGAGAAACGTAAAAAAAACAAACCCAGAACAGAAGAGATGGAGCACCTCCATTTCCACCCTGTCTCACTGGCCGCAGGATTTCAGAAGGATAAACACCACCAGTGCCGTGTGGCTCTGAGGAACATTCTCTACAGAACTACAACTGAACAGAACAGAAAAGATGATGTTAACATGTCTGTGCAGTGTAGTTATGTTTAAAGTTTTACTTTATTAATCTATAAAGATTGAAGTGCTGATTATCCTACCCTGGCTGGTGTCCTGTCTTCAGATCTAGTGTGGAGGATGGGGAAGGGGTCAGAAGGGAGCGTTCCTGCGCTCCACACTACCAGAGCACCACTGTACGTGTGCTCACCCATTTTGAAGCAGAGCCCGAAGAGGGGCGGGGCCAGCCGGACTTCCTGCTGGGCAGCGATTGGCAAGTGGATGTAACAGAGCTGGTGAGGGATTTTCTGAAGGTGGATGACACGGGCGTGGCCAGGTTGCTGCAGGGTCCGGTGCTGATGGGTCTGAACGCAGGCACTGCCAAGGTCCAGGTAAGAGGGGCATGTGTGGGGGTGTGATTTAAGGGGGACACGGGACTGAAGAAACAAAACATGTTGGCTGAACAAATTCACCCAGAGTGATGCCTCAGTTTTCCATCCACGGGCTGCTCCAAACCAGCTCTGAACGAAATTGCAAAAATATCAATCTGGTTTATAAATGGCTTCGGGTTCTCCAAATCTTCTAGAAACCTCTTTTTTTTTTTTTACAGTTTGAGACCTGCTGCGGACAGGTAAACACAGCCTCCTGTGCCATAAAACAAAGCTCGTTTAGCACCTTCCTCAGCGCGGCACCTGCGTGGCAGGCAACAGATGGATGAGGCCCACTTTCCTCCCTGCCCACTCGCTTTCTTTAGAGCAGACAAATGAAAAGACAAGGCAGCGATGTCTCTGCAGTGGCACCCAGTCGTTTGTCTGTCTGTGCACTGATGACTGGAGAATTACACAGGCTGGAGATGGCATGTGTCTGGTGTCATGCTGGGGCCGGGCGGACGGCGGTCCCTCTGTCAGCCCTACCTCGCCCCAGCACTTTGTACGGTCCATCTGCGGAGCGCGGCTCTGTTCTTTACCTGAACACTGAACTGTGGAAACTGTGGAAAGAGGCCAATATAAATCTTCTCCCACCGCTCTAAATCAGCGTCCTTGTGTGCTCACTCTTACTCTGTGTTTGTCTTTCTCTCTTCTTCTGCTTATTTTGGTCTCTCTCTCACACATTGCCTGTACACACAGACACATACACACAGCAGCAGTCGAAAGCGAATCACACCTGACACTCTACATATCACATATACTGCAAACTCAAGAGAGTATTGACAGCACAGTTAACTGTGAAGTTTTATTTGATAGTAAAATTGGCTCTCTTCCTCACTTTCGGTGTTAGTCTTTCCCTCACTCTCACTCTTCCTCCCTCTCTCTCTCCCTCACCATCTCTTTCTCCCTCTCTCACTTGTGCACTCTCACCCTCCTCTCTCCCTCTTTCAATGCCTTAATGCACGAGTTCCATGTACGTGAAAATTAAAATCAGGCAAATGTTCAATAACAACAGGAACAGTGAAGCCTTGGAGAGGCTGAAAATTACAGAAATCAAAGGGTCTATATGGATGGGAATCACAGCCTGCTCGCTGAAATCACAAATCACTGGAGCTTTCAAATAGATCTATCCTTGAACTGACTACTCTGTGATGGGCAAATGATTCAATTTATCGCTTCAGACCCAATACTCTGTTAGGCTTCATCAGTGCTCTGCTGTTTTCACTTCATTAAAGATCACTGAATGACTAATTGCACTAAACAATGCAGAGTGAATTGCAATAAGGGTTGGGAAATTCTGCCTGTGTAAAACTGTTGAAGTTTTGTTTCTGCAGAAGTGTTGCATTTCCAGGAAGAACACTGGAAACCTACTTTTATTTCATTATACTAATATATGGACTAAACGGGAAAATCAGGACAGCCTTTGATAAAATACCCACTACTGCCTAAGGCTTTCTCTGGATGATCTTATGTCTAATTAATAAATTGTACAATTCAGGAGAACAAAGAGCTTGGAATGTATAATTTAAGAATTTTTTTTTTCTCCAGTGTTTTTGATGCATATTGTGTTACTTTATAAAACGTAGTGCACATCTCACGTGTGACATTGAGTTGAGTTGGGCCTTGGACACTGACTGGTACAGCAGGTAGCAGGTAGTGGGGGTGGTGTGGGAGTGTGACAGTGAGATATAGCTGGTGGAGATGAGGAATATTCATTATGACAGAGGGGATGGAAAAATGTGGAGGTGGCTGGATTCTACGTAATTGATCTGGATAGGAAGGCTCCTCATCACTTTGCACATCACAATCATTTCCATGGTCATGATTCAAATGAAGTATTATTGTTGGAGGAGGGAACTGACATTCCCTCCCAGTCTCCTTGCTCATGGGATTTACTGTAGATATTCTTGTAACATTACTGATTGCATCTGCATTTGTCAATATTTTGTGCAGTACAGTTATGTAAGAGAAGCACCTGCAGCTGCACGTTCTGACTGTCTGTTCTCCCGACCAGGTGCTGTCGCCGCTGTCAGACTCGGTCCTGGCTGAGAGGGTGGTGCGGGTGCTGGATGATAAAGTGAGCATCACAGAGCTGGGAGTGCAGCTGGTCTCGGGCCTCTCGCTGAACCTGCA
>JAOXYF010000003.1:21095290-21118042 GCA_028565775.1 Sternarchorhynchus goeldii
TGTACAACCACAAACAGGTACAGGACCACCACACGGGACACCATGTACAACCACAAACAGGTACAGGACCACCACACAGGACACCATGTACAACCACAAACAGGTACAGAACCACCACACAGGACACCATGAACAACCACAAACAGGTACAGGACCACCAGACAGGACACCATGTACAACCACAAACAGGTACAGGACCACCAGACAGGACACCATGTACAACCACAAACAGGTACAGGACCACCAGACAGGACACCATGAACAACCACAAACACCACCAACCCATGGAACACTGATTTATATGGCCCTCTGCACAAGTTGTACAATTTAAACTCTTATGGTTTCCTGTATGAGAGCTGCAATAAAGCTCAAAACATCTTTTAAGTAAACAAACAGAATGCTGAGAATTTAGTCTGCATCGGTAGAAGTGCTTAAATCACACATGCATTGCTTGTTGCCACAGGCTTTTCTCTTTTGCTTAGAAATTGCATCAGGGTTCCTGTGACTCTTTGACCATCACCAAGCACAATCACTATAATAACAAACACTATAGGTACAAACTTGTTGTTCAGACATGTGCTGATGAGAAGCTGTGGATTGTTGTCACGTCAAGGCTGTGGAAGAGAGACTCAGACTGCGTGCTCATTGTGAGTCATCGCGGAACCTCTCTGATTAGTCTGATTCTGCCGTTCCTTTGTATCGGCAGGGGTTTCCTCTCCCTTCCATCTTGGTAGACATAAAATGAGCAGATTGGCTAAATCTCCTGCTGATCCGAGTGTCTGTTATGCAGCAACAGCATTGTGGGATTTTTTTTTTTAAGTGCTTTGAAGTGTTCAAAACTTCCCGCGTTCTAAATTTCTCCAGGGAAAGGTTGTAAAATCACTGATGAATGTTAAAGGAATTCCACATTTCTTTTGTTATTTAAAAAGAGAGGTTGTGGGGAGGTTGTAGCTGGTGCTGGGAGTGTGTCTGTATCCCTTTGGGTCTTTGCAGGAGTCTCTCATCAGCGCCTGGCTGCAGTTTAGTGATGGTTCCATGACCCCACTCGACCTCTACGACCCCACGACCTTGATGTTGACGGCAACCTCGCTGGACGAGCAGGTCGTTACCATCCAGAGGGACTCGTGGTGGAAGTGGCCTGTGGTTGTAGCTCAGGGCGAGGGACAGGGTGTGCTGCTGCGGGTGGAGATGTATGGAGCCGAAGTCTGCCAGAAGACCAGGCGCCGTACCCTCCTGGCGGCTGGCAACGGCAACATCCGAGTGAAGTTCAGCCGTGGCGAAGAAGGTGAGAACAGGGCTGGCGACCGGAGGCACAGGCCCAACTCACCATATTACGGAGGCTCCATCTCAGATATGGAAGCTGGGATCATGAACAGGGGAGCCACCACCATCAAGACAGCCGGCCCAGGGAGAACAAGTGGTGACAGGCACTCAACCAGAGATATTCCTGCGGATTTCTCAGACTTCCCAGCCCAGGCGGAGCTACCGCGTGGACGTAGTACCGAGGAGGAACTGCTGCAGGCACGCCGTGGCCTCACGGACCTGGAGATCGGCATGTACGCCCTGCTGGGGGTCTTTTGCCTGGCCATCTTGGTTTTCCTTATCAACTGCGTGTCCTACGCACTCAAGTACCGCAACAAGCAGCTGCCCCTGGAGGGCCAGGAGACCATGACCCATGCCCATGACTGGGTGTGGCTGGGCCAAGAGGGAGAGCTGGTGGAGGGCCACGCGGGCCTGTGCCTGCAGCAGGAGGAGCTGGGAGGTACAGCAGACTCCGGCCTGGGCCTGGAGGAGGGCAGCCAGCTCCTCAATGGCCTGGCGGCCCAGAAAAGCTTGCAGGGAGCGGGACACAGGTCCGATTCGGGCAGTGCAGGGAGGGAGCACAAGGGCGACCCTCTGAACTCACCCACGACCAAGAGGAAACGGGTGAAGTTCACCACCTTCAGCCATGTCAAGCCTAACAACGGCTGCCCTGCCATCAGCCCGCTGATCATCGGGCAGAACGATATCAAGTGGGTTTGCCCAGACATCGAGCTTGGGGACTCTGAAGAGCTCCGAAACTACATGGAGAGATTAAATGAAAACGCTACAAAAAACATAGCATAGTGGGATTTGCACTTGTTTATTTATTTCTGGACAAAGTGTAGCTCACCCATATGCCTTCAGGGTAAGGAGCAGGGGTTCGGACTGGCTCCGCTGCTTTCACACAGTCTCATATCTCACCATAAAAAGACAGGCCATTCATCTGGTCTTGTTTCCATGGCAACTGTCATAAGGGTTCATCATCAGGAATGAAGGAAAACAGAGATGGCCATGAAACCGCAGAGAATATATAATCGTCAACTTGGAATATGATGCATTTGTTTAGATTGTCTATTTTTACTTCATTATATTTAAGGAAGAACACTGAGCAGAGTCGTTTTATTTTATAATCCAAACATTTGTTTAGTTTATTAAACCCTGGTTTAATATTTGGTATTTGATGTGTGTGATTTTTTTTCTTTTGTAGTGTGACTATTTGAAATAAAACAATTAATATACACATATAAATACACACATATAAAATATAGACATTACATTTAAATAATGGCTAATTAATACATTTACATACTGTACATAAGGTGGACATTAATGGTTCTGATTGAGTAAAATACATTTTGTAAAGTTTTACATATTTTTATACATCTTTGTTCCTATCTCTGTTGCTGTGCTTCAGTGTATTCTCCAAAGACTTACTTCCTCATATGTGGATGCATGTTTGTTGGTAGGTATGAACACAAATGTTTGTTTTGAGGCCGTTCCCCTGACAGTGTGAAAATGTACACACTTCAGAGGACCACCAAGAGACATCCTAAGGACTGTTGAGCAGACTATAACACAGTAGGCTGTGTTCTCCTGTACAAAGTTTTTACAGTTTAAAAGATGGAAAGGAGAGGAGCACTCCGCCTGTCTGTCTATAGCCGTGTTGTTCCTTCAAAAGCCCATTTCCTCTTCTGCATTTTCGTACCCTTTTTTCATTCAGGAAAAAAAAAAGTTTATGGTCAGAATGCAATGAAAATATGAAACAGAAGGACTAAATGAGAATGATTACAGGTCTTGAAATAGGCATGTAATCACTGAGGAGACCAGCGAGTCCATACTGAATGGAGTTGTAATAGCAAATTAAAGTGGGACTTCTCAACGACTTATACCAGAACGCAATCCTCAGGTAGAGAGAGGCTGTGGCTGTTCCAAAAGAAAAGTACAACACATTTCTCAAGGACTTAAGGACATCAGCTCTTTTAGATGTAGTTTAGTGTTTCTCACATCTATTTTGTAACAATTTAATGGTCCAACAGTTTAGAGATCAGAGTAATACTGTGCTGTACGCTCCAAGCACATCATGCCAGTTTGGTTGCTTTTATTTCTGTGTCCATCTCTGACAAATGCACAGATTAAAGTCATTCTGTCACACGATGCCGTTTCCTGTTTGATTTGATCTCTGCTCTTGCTTTTTATTCTTGTTGTTCCCAGACAATGTGTGATACAAAAAAAACCAAACAAATAAAGATCGATATGCAGATCAAAAGACTTTCCACAGTACAGAATGTCTTGTGACACATATATTGGTATTATTCAAGTTTATTTAAATAGCAGGTCACCACAGCATAAATCTTTTATAAGGTGCATAAATGATTTCCCTCAGGTCTGACTTTCTTTGAAACCCATGATGACAGTTTAGCTAGATACTTCATATGTTGGGTTAGACCTCTCTGATAGCCTACATTTACTAGGCTTCATTTATTTATTTCTCTCACACTCTTTTAAAGGAAGCAGGATAAAAATGAAGGTATTATCATTAAGGACTGATTGAGTAAACGTTACCGTATTTGATCATCTTAAATAGTGTTGTTTCCTTTTTGTACCAGTTGATGGCGCAAATATTCCAAATGGTCTTCAAATGTGTTAGGCTCTGTAAAAATGTAGAATGTAAACAAACCAAAGCCAAATATGAGACCTCTAGGAATGGTTAATAGTTCTGAAAAGGGTTCTCTTGGAATCTTCAGTGGCAGTAAACCACAGATATTTGCAAAAATAAATACACTAATTAATTTTAAAAAAGGTTCTAGGTCAATAGCTTAGAGCTTTAGATCATTCATAATGCAGGTGGAATAACTTAAGATGAGATACATGAACAAAGTCTCTGTCCAGAACTTTAAAAGCTCATTAATACTAGTCAGTTCCTCTACATGGAAAAAGAGCTAGTTTTCCTCTGAGAGACTCTGAGCTAATTAACTACACCTGCAGTGAGTCTTTACTTCATGTCAATGTGACAGGCAATCTTTCAAGCTAAATTACTATATCCATTTTACCAACCAGGTGTCAATAATGTACTAATAACTCAATCACTATCACCATCAGTCTCTCCTAACCTTTGGTTTGCTGTTTGGCAAAGCATTTTAAGACGGTCAAAGACCAAAATTGGGAAAAAGTGGTGTCAATATCTGAATGCGAAGGGGATGCATGAATTATTTGCAGCTAATATCAGCTGTCCCAGCATTCTGGATAGATCATATAATTTTAAATCCAAAATCAATTTGTTATATTTTAGCTTGTTCAGTTAAATATGTGTGGGCCATATGGAATGATTTATTAATAACTCACAATGTAATATACTGGCATTCCTTGCCAGGCATCTCCTTCATGCTTCATAAACAAACTTGATTTAGTGTTGTACTCTATATATAGGAGCACTGTCTCATAAGGGAGGGTTTATCTAAACACTATTAACAATGCACAGACAGAAGCAAGCTTATTCACACACACCCATATTGAAATGGGAAACTGAGACAATATAAGTTCATTAACAGAAATCCCCCACTTGTTTGGATGCATGCAGTTAACGCAGCTCCCAGCAGGGCCGGCCTTTTCCACATCCAAATTGAGAGGCTGCTAGCTTAACCCTCTGAGGAATTCCTTGGAAAGTGGGTCTGTTTTCTTCCTTTATCCAAGCTGATATTTCTGTATTTGGGTCTCTGTTTGGGCTCTCCAAAGGGAATTTCACAGGGCCCCTCGATGTCTCTGATTCTAATGATGACATTTGTGCATGTCTGTCAGTCTTGAGGGGGGTTTTTTTTGTCAATGTGTTCAAAGTCTTTGAGGTCACTGTTTACATTCATGGGACATTAATTCTGTGCACTTATGCCTAAGTCCTCGTGCTGTGTGGTGTTAACCATGACTGGAAAATGAATGAACGTCAGTGTTGATATCACTGCATTGTTAATTTTAATGTCAATGAGAATAATCATCACAAAACATCATATCAGCAGCATGACTTTGTCTTAGTCTCTCCACCATGTAAGAGTCTACCATTCCTCTCCAGACGCAGTTTAAATTCTTCCTCCACCCTTTTAATGACCACTGGATTTCCATCATCTCCCCTCGGCATTCAGTGTTAAAATGCCAATTCTCTACTAACTCTAATGGTTTAGTAATTTATTTAGCTCCATAGGTCACAATTGAATGCAACTCATATCACTTGAAGTCACTTTTGTGGCACACATACATACTTGATGGCGATTACTGATGAAGACAAGGACACTGAAGAATGTTTGCAATTGCACTAACCTGAAATTTTATACTTACTACTCACTCAGCATGCACATATAATCCAAGGATTCTGTATTGTGTACACCAGTCTTATAGGGATATTTTATATATAATTACGAACTCTTCCCAGGTCATCGCAGGTCAGTATTTGACCACAGCACCACTACAGTGCCACTGATACGGCAGCAGGTAACACCAGTGTGAGTGTATCAAGCACAGCAGTGTTGCTGGAGTTTTTATGTGTCAGTGTCACTGTTGGGTAGAGAGTGCATTGCCTCACACAATTATACAGCCAAAAGCAGTCAGGTAGTCATGAATTAGTCACTGGGTGAAAGAGGACGGCTATCACAAACTGCATATGGCAATAGAGAAAAATGGTCTCTAACTGTACACTTAACTTCACCTGAAAGGTTCTCCAACTGTACACCAAACTGCACCTGAAACGTTCTCCAACTGTACATCTAACTGCACCTGAAAGGTTCTCCAACTGTACACTTAACTGCACCTGACAGGTTCTCCAACTGTACACTTAACTGCACCTGACAGGTTCTCCAACTGTACACCAAACTGCACCTGAAACATTCTCCAACCGTACATCTAACTGCACCTGAAAGGTTCTCTAACTGTACACTTAAGTACACCTGAAAGGTTCTCCAACTGTACACCAAACTGAGCCTGAAATGGTCTCTAATTGCTGGAGATGACGAGTGATCAGCAAAGAGCTGTTTCAATATCAAACAATGATAATGCATCATGACACAAGGAATGACAAAAAGGAGAAAATTACACTATAATAAACTTTTTATTATTTGATTATAGTGCAATGTAATTGTGTAGTTTGTAGAACTGAAAATATACAACAATAAAAAATATGCTGTATATAATGTTATAAAAAATTTGTGCTTTCACTTTTCTTAAACAGATGCTTTCATAAAGTAATATCATTTTGTTCACTCTGTCTGACAAATCATATTACACAAGTCTAGAGAAAAAAGATTCATTTTGAACTCTAAATTTGAAAATCAAATATATTCTTTTCAGCTGAATTTACAGAGGAAGACCTGATGGCTTCCTTTGTTCTTTCAATTGTTTCCTGTGAAGTAATTATTTTTGAGATGACATAAACTGTCATCACATTTCATTTCTGGGGCCAGTGGTAGAAAATGATGTCTTGGCATTTAATACATCATATAAAAAGATCAGATCATCTGTGCGACAGTGGCTTTGCTCTATGGCCACACCTCCAGGTCTGGCCAGCCAATCACATTACAGTGATCACCTGACAAAAAAAGAGCTCACTATTAGATAGAAAAGGAAAGGCCGATACTCTACTGTCTGTGCGCAATAAAGGCTGCTGCTCGTAATATCAGGCCGTTCCTTCCTGCCTCTCTACTGCCAGAATCGGGCTGTAGTCGGGAGCAGCTCGTTAGAAAATGGAGTTGGTCCAGGTTCGTGCGGTCAGGAGCGAACACGGAACGAGCACAGACCAGTGTCTGGCAGCTCCATTACTCTGCCTCTGTCAGCCTGTCGTGCTGAGAGGTGCGCCGCTATTTGTACACGCTTTCACATGAAAACATATATTTGTTGCCGTGTCACTGCTCAAAGTGCCTCTGCCTGTCAGGTAGTGGGAAGATAGCACTTATGAGGTTCATGGCAGAGGCATCAGCCATGACCCAGCTCACTCTCTTACAATAGAGGACAGGTGTAAATGACTGCCCTGGGAAGGCCGGGTGATTGGATTTTCATCAACTCCTGCTATTGACAATAGTTTGACAGTTTGCCCTCAGCATATTGTATTCTGTGCTGTGGTCTAGAACTAGACCATATATGATGCTCAGTGAAAATGTGGCAGGTTCTAAGTATGTTTAATTTGGACTAATTTACATGGATTTTAATGTGAATTCAAAAGAACTGGATTAAAAAAACACAAAAAGACCAGAGAGTGTTCTATTCTACAAGGATGCTAAACTCGGTTCTTGACATGCTCAATGCTTTATTAGGTATCTTATGGCGAGGTTCAAAGCACCAGAGAAAGATGCTTCCAAACCTGGAACCAAATTTAAAAACTTATAGAAAAAAACTGTGTTTTGGCAGATATGGCCAATAGAAGTCTTAAGAAACCTCTCACTACATGCAGGCTTTCTTGAGACAGAATAAGATGTGTTTTATGTGTATGGATAATGAGAGGCAGAGGTCCTCAAAATTGTGCAAAAAGTCCCATTCCTTTCCTCCATGTGGTATGCAGGCTTTGGATTTCGCCTCAGTGTAGTCGTGCCATTCACTAGTGCTAAAAGCACTCAAAATTCAGCCCATAATGTCACCCAGCAGCACAATAAGCTTCCACACATATCCAGGACAGATTTACATGCAAACACCTCAAAAGATGGATACTGAATTTTTATTCCTATTCATTGATGGACCACATATTTTATTTTAGCTTAATTATTTGTTAATGAAATAACGAATTTTAATTGGGTTTTAAGGTGTTTTGATTTTACGCCTTAGAATCAAAGTAACACTTCCAGGATTTTTTGTGTGTTAAAGTTTGTATCACACTGTACCAATTTATCATTCTGGCACACTGAATACTGTAGCTAGCATGGTAATTCATCAGTGCAGCTTTCTCAGACACACACTGCACTCACACCTGTAGCCCTGGAGTTCCCATGCATTGAAGATTAAGGTTTAAACCATCACAAAGGTTCTGCATTGTTTCAACAGACTGACAGACCAAAAAGCATTAAAGCATTTGTCCTGGACAGGACACCACTTAATGGCATGTTTCTAGCAGAGTGTGTATGAATATCTTTGATTTATTCAATGGAAAAATAAGAATATATAATTTATATTCTTATAAATAAACAAGAAATAGAATTTGGTTTAATGAAATGGAACTTTCACAACACGTTCATAACATCCATATGTAGTTCATGTAATGATGTGTAATGAATTTCCTCTGCAATGTTGGCATGGCATTCTAGTCTTTATGTGACCTTATAGAACAAGGGAAAATTTTGATATTGTCACTTTGTACTGTTTTTTCCTAAGTAACAATTTAACTTTCTTATAAATTCCAGTGTGGAGATTTTTGCTGTCCATTGACATTTTGTCTTCTTTATCTTACATTCTTCTTCTTTTTTCCCCTGATTGCATTATTATTAAACTTTGTTAATGTTTTACCCATGTGTGTGTGTGTGTGTGTGTGTGTGTATGTGTGTGTGTGTGTGTGTGTGTATCTAGTCACAGACATTCTAACAGCTAGGAAAGGTTCTCCATAAAACATGAATAAGCAAATGTTCCTTTAGACATTGAAGAAGGTACTTTATGTTAATCAAGTGTGTGTCATTCTGAGATTGTTTTGCCCTGTTGGATTGGTGCCCCATTTATTAGAATAAAATAATTATATTAATAAAAAATATTTTAACATATTAATTAATAGTAATAATTTATTCAAAAGCCCTGCATGACTCTCTACCACAGTGTGATCTGAATTACATAAATCTCAGGTCTGAAATTCCTTGGCTTTTCAACTCAAAAGCTACAAGACGATCTGCTGTAGGACCTTGTGTCTATAAGAAATCTCAGGTCTGAAAAAAGCTGGAGTGCAAAATGCCTCTGAAGTTCATAGAGTAAGTTACAGTGCTGTAATACAGATAAAGGTGACGGAAAGAAAAAAATGTTTTACTTTAAAATACTACAAGCAGTGATCCATGGACACCATTTTACTTACATTTATAAATATGCACTTGGTAAAACAAAACAGCTTGTACTGTACATATGAACATTTATTCATTCACTTACGATTATAAAAGCAGCTACTCTCATAAGGTGATTTGACATAAGTTCAAATAAAAAAAATATTTAGTCTTCTGTAAATGCTAGTATAAAATAAAACTGTCCTATGGGAAATTTGGGCAACTGGCTTCCTCACCCAGAAGTAATCAATCTGGAAAAGCATTTAAAAAAAACATTTTGAGAAGCCTCATGTTAATTTCAAAACCATTTCATTTGCAAAAATATACAGTATATTAGGATTAAATAAATGCAATGGGGCATTGTTATTTCCCAAACTGCATTTCCAAAGCAGCCTGTTGTCATGGGAGACGTCAGGGTATAGGGCTCATTCAGCATTGGGTTCATTGGATTAAATATCCTGATGCTAATACACCAAGCGTAAGAAAGCCTGACATTTCTGGCACCATACAGGGTCTAATCATTATTGCTGGTCAGAACTAGTTCTCTTCACCAGCTGGTTTTGTATATTGGCCCTTTTTTCAATCTACTGAATCAAGTGAGTTGTCTAATAGATTCATATAGAGCATAATAGCTGAAAGAAGAAGGAGTCATTTTTAAGGAATTTTGGAGGTCGATCAAGTTGTGGGCTTTCCCTAACAGCCAATGCTAATATGTTTGGGTTAATATTAATATTAGATAGACCTATTTACTTATTAACTTTGAAATGCAATAACCTGGGCAGAGGTGTGCTTCTGGTCACTGAGATGAGTAATGATACCAGAGCTTGATTGAGTGGCACAGATACCGATATATTTTGTTTACATCCACCATATAAAGTAAGGTCATTCATACAGAGGAAAAAAACACTGCGTGAAATACAGTAGAGTTGACAAATTCTTTAATCTTAAAGCTTGAAGCTAAATATTTGTCTGTTCCACACCCATTCCCCTCTCCTTGTTTTTCCACACTTATTTTTCCAACCCACATACATGGGTAAAGCTGAAATGCTGTCAGAATTGCAGAGGGAATTCATACAGGAGCACACAGAAAGCCAAGAGCAACATGCTGAAATCACAAATGGTTTTAGCATGATTTAGCTAAAGTGAAATGCTCTTTTTCTTTGTGAATTGGAAGGGAAAAACTACTTTGAGAAATGAGTATTACGTCAAGTACTTTTGAACACTTAAACAGTAAAACTTGAAAAGAAAATTCAAAAAGTAACTTCAAAATAACATTTTTCTTGTTCATTTCTCATTTCTTTCCTTTCTTATTTTACGAACAGAATGAGAACAACTCCTATTTAATTAAAATTACTTGAGTATGGTAAGAGTTGGACCACCACTTTGCTGACCACCCTGAAATGATTGTAGGCACTTGGTGTTAGTGATTGCCCCAATATACCTAAAAGCACTAATCAGACGATGTTCTGGACCACACTGCCTTCAAGCCTCTAGAACAGCTCAACTTGAATCACCATCCTTCAAGATACAAAGGCGACATGCATCAAGACCTCTGTCAACCCTGTCGTGCTGAGAGCTGTTCTGCTCTTTGTAAATGCTCTTGCATGAAAACATTTATTTGTTGCTGTGTCAGTGCTCAAAGACATCCGTTTTATCAGTCCCATGATTAAATGGGTGATTAGGTCAAGAGGGGCCTCCAACTCACAACTATACATCATCTTGGATGGGTTAAGACCATGCTCTCATGAGCAGACTGTTTACATTTATTTACAGTGAGACCTTTTTGCACCAATATCCAGTGATTGCTATGAATACACACAATTTTTTAAATAAAAACAGCAGCTCATTAAAAACATCCTCAACCCTACACGTGACACTGATTGGCTAACTTTATACTTCTTGTATATTCTTCAGAGTGTGATTCACTTGCCCAATTGCATTCATCTGTTGATGAATTGATGCCTGTGTTCAGACCCAAGTGCAGACAAGATATGTTCAAAGTAATCACTCACATATGGCAACCATCTGATATGAGATAAGTGGGAGTAGAATGGCATACAAGGATTTCAGTGAGGAACTTGCTAGCTGTAAGATGAACATTAGCTCCCCTTACAGCATTCACTACAACATAATTGGAGAAATAACCAACAAAAACCAGTATGCATGAATTTCCGCAGGGTATAAACAGTAGAGGATTCACAAAATCCACTCAAGTGTATTCTCAAGACTTCTGAAGCCAAATAGGGACCTTGAGCCTTGCAGGCTTCTGCTGGTCTGGCTTCATAAGCTGACAAATAGTGCAGAAAACTGCATATTTCTTGAATATCTTTCCCAGAAAAATCTTTGGTGTACCTGAGTGTCCAAGCAAGCAGATCCTCCCAAATAACAACTGGAGCATAAATCTACAGGTGTTTCAGTGGGTGTAGATTGCAGGTTGATTTTATGTCATTAAAATAAAGACATCCATTGTAAAAGGAATTCTTTAGGACATTTTTTTTCTCCTTCTGGATGCTGCCCCCCATGACTAGGTCATCTAATTACATTTGTCTCACAATGGCCAATCCAGCAGTATGATATGAGGCAAGGTATGAACATCCATGTTACCAATGACTGCATAGTCTGGGATAACATCAGCATGCCTCCCTTCCCCAGGCAGGGAGCATCAGGCACCTTTGATACAAGCTCCAGGTATGTGGATATACTGAAATCAAAGTCTTGGAGGCAAGCCTCGAACCTGGAGCTCCGCTTCCTTGTCCAGTCTGGTCTCTTTATGTGCACGGAGAGCAACCCGAAATCAAGAGACCAGACTCAGGAAAGCTAGTTTATTAGCAAAGAATAGAATAATTTTAGTGTTTGAGGAAGAGGGATATAGTGCAGGAAGGGGAAGCTGGGAAGAAGGTTATATGGGTGATAAGGAGAACTGGTTGGGAGCATTTTAGCCAACTGCTACCGGTTATCACACACACTGCTGGTGGGCAGAGGATGAGCAGTGAGTGAGTGCTGAAAAGGAAAGCCGTAAGCAGACCGTGCCTGTGACACACATAATCTTCATTCCAGCCTAACAGTGGTTTTATTCTAACAGAAGAATTCTAATCATACAGTAACTTCTCAGACCCAAAAACTTTCTTACTTGTTTCACATCTCTTGGGATATTAATGTCAGTCACTGCCCTCATACTTTATCTGGATCTGGGAGTCTTAAATGACCTGGTAGAAATGTGAATGAAAAGCCAGCCGTCTTGAGCCTTGACAGAACATCTTGAAGGATAGCTAAATGTTGTTCAAAGATAGGTCATGTAACACCAATGTCATCCAGGTAATACTGCACAGCAGTTGTAGACCACGGCAGCAAGTACTCATATTCATTTGAAAAGGTCCATTACTGAGCCCAAAAGGAAAAAGCTGAAACTGGAGTTAACCACAGTGTAATATGAATTTTACGTTGTGAGATTTCAGGAGTTATGGTCATGAGAAACTGTCCTCTGTGCAGAAAGGATCATTCAGAATCCTACCCCCTCATTCATATTTTGCTATAAAGAGGGGTATTATTTCATTAACTAATTAGCAGGAAGAACATATGCAACAATAAGTCAGCACTTAGTCCGCAAGCCTATTCAGCATTCAGCATTCATCAGTCGCACAAACAAACCACCCTAAACATCAAAACTAGCATTACCAAGTTGATGGCCCTACAAGTAATGCCATTGTTGTAAATGTATTTACTTTAAAGACTTCTGTTCATTTCAGAAAACAACTATATTAGACGAATTTGAGTCAGTGTGGGCAAAATGGTATGAAAAAGTGAATATTATTTAATGCTTTAAGCATTAACACAGTTGCTTACTAATAAGACACTTGCTATGCATTTTAGTATGTACTGGCATTCTAGATATTACATGATATTAAGTGCATTGTGGGAAATTGTAGTGCCCTCAAAATCACTCTAGAATGTTTTGTAAAAAATTAGACACATTTAATAGTGCCCAAGAATGCAGATAGGAATCCATTTCAGTCAGAGCCCAGACATCACTTTGTGCACAGGGATACAGCCTTGCTGGAATAGGAAAGGGTTTGGCACAAAGGTGTAAACATATAATTATCTAAAATGTTTTTTGTATAATTTAGAATTAATATTAGCATTAATTCTAAAGGGCCGGAAGGCTGGAACTTGAGGAGCCTGGCCCAAACCATGGAAAACAGTCCCAGTCTATTGTAACTCCTCCACCAAACTTTATTATTTGGCATTATAAATTCCAGTAGGTAACATTCTCCTGGCATCCGCCAAACCCAGAATCATCCATCAGACTGCCAGATAGTGAAGCATGACTCATCACACCTAACAATATGTTTCCGCTGCTTCAGAGTCCGGTGGCAGCGTGCTTTACACCACTCCAACGTACACCTGGAACTGTGCACAGTGATGTCAGGTTTGAGTGCAGCTGCTCAGCCATGGAAACTCGTTTCATGAAGCTTCCGCTGCACAGCTCTTCTGCTGATCTTGCTTTCTGAGGCAGTGTGGAACCCTTCCCACTATTGAGTGATGCAATAGAGGATAGGTGGTTTTTATACACCACATGGTTTAGTACTCAGCAGCCCTGCCCTGGGAGTTTGCATGGTCTACTTCTGAGCTGATGTTGTTCCTAGGTTCTTTTACTTCACAATAATAGCACTGAAAGTTGACCTGGACAGACAATAGGGGCAGTTTTTTCATAACTGGCATCCTGCAAAAATCTGCATCTTGTAACACTACCACTTTAAAAGTTACTGAGGTTTTCAGTATGACCCTTTCTACTGCCGTATTTATATACGGAGAGTAGATTTGCTTCATTAGCTGAAACACAAACTCAAAAATTTAAATGGATATTCAAGCATCTTTGACAATTAAAGGTGTTTAAAAGGCACTGCAGATATGTTATTGATTGATAACATATGACATCCACAAACATTATGGGGAAACAGAAGTGTAAAATGCTTAAAATGGTTGGAGCTGTATAAAGTGTACCAGGTGGCTCACAATGCCAGCTGGTGGCCACCAGAGGGAGACCACAAGCCAGGAACTAATCAGGACTCGTTAACCTGATCTCCCTCAGGTGGCCCTCCTCTATATAAATGTGTCACAAACGACCCTCTTTGTGAAGCCTCTGTGTGTGTAGTGTGTTCTCCACGTGTGCTGCGCTTGTTTGTAATTAATAACTTCCAGTGAACATTCTAGTCAAGACTCTTTTCCTTTCTGTTCTCTGAGGGGACTCTTCCATTGTGTCTCTGTCATGTTGTTTCTTCTGGGGAAGCGTGTTTTCCCCTGTCTAGCAGTTGTTTATCTGTCTTGGATGTTTGTATAGAGTGGTTGTTAGAGTCTAAGTTCCTGATGTTGGTAGTCCCTGGTTCTATTCCCACATTAGGCAGGTTGAGTGGGGCCTAGTTCTGTTCCTATTTAGATGGAAATGTCTTCCTCACCTGTAAACCTTTCCTATCTGGTTGGATGAGTCCCCAGGTCTCCCTCCTACTCTAATGTTTCCACAAAGCACTACCTGTGCTATTTGTTTAAGCTGTCTATTCCTGAGTCTCCCTCACCATAGTATAGTGGGTAGAGAGGTGCACTCTTGTCCCTTGCCTGCTGTTTGGTTCAATTTTATTTTAGCTTTTCTCCCTGTCCCTTCCTTGTTCTTCCTCATCTGCATTTGAGTCCGTCTAGAAGGCTCTAACCTCCTAGACGGTCCACCAGGGGCACAGTCTGTCAGGCTGCTTTACCATGATTACCCTGTCAGCCCTGCTGCAACATTACATTATCAATATAATAAGTTCAATATAAACCTCACTAAAAGGTTTTGAGCTTGTTTTTGAAATCGAGACAGCATTTTATTCTGTTTATCCACAAGATTCCGTTTATTTAACACTTTAAGCAAGTAACAACAAAGGTTTGTCAAGATATTATACGTCAAACCATTATTCTTTTTTCTCTCTTCTACACTGATGATACAAATACACAGATGATACAAAGATTAGATTTATTAAGGTCATTTAAAATTCTCACAGAATTTTATGGCAGAATCTACTCTGAACCCCTACAAGTCGACTTAATAATTAAGATCAGATTAATTATATGAGCAACTGTAAAACTTAGAAATTGTTCTAGTTCTGTACATAATAGTAGACTGGAAGGATCTAGCAAGTCTAGCATTTAACTACTATATAAACTTTATAAAATTTTCCCAATGTAACTAGATTTTTTATGTAACTATAAACTAAATTTTCCCCATATAAACTACTATTACTAAAGTATTTAAAAAGTAATTTAAGAAAAACGAACTGAAATGAACTTATTAGATGCTAGTGAAAATAACAAAAATGTGTTTGTAGTAACTGTATTAGATAGTATAATTTTGTCTATTTAAATTAGTTATTAATATAAAAATGATCAACTTACTTAGCACCTTCTTCACTGAGCCTGACTTTGGAACATGATAATGTGAAAACACTTAGCTAGAACACACCAATGTTCTGCTACTGTTAAAGAAAGAAGTTCATCTTGCAGCATAGGAAGAAAGTTTGCTAACCAGCTGTCAAGGGGCGAAGAACCTGTGGAAAAGGATATGAAGGAAAGATTTAACCGTTTCTAAGTAAACGGTTAAATGAAAATATTGATAACGACATCAAACATTAAAGTGCAGTAATTATAACAAAGGAAGTCAATGTAACATTCATTGACCAACAATGGTCATAGAAACATTTAATAATTTATTAATCCACAGGTGGCATGGCTACTAATGGACAACAGCACCTGAGGGAGGCGTAGACTAACAAAAAAGGAACAAATCACTGACAGTATAAGAGGAATGTAAACAAAGTTCACCTGCCAACAATGTTAAGATATTAATGGCTGAGTTTATTTTGAGGGCACAGCAAATTTATACTGTTATACAAGCTGTACATGGACTACATTGTATTAAAGTATCATATCTTCAGGGCTGTCCCATGAAAAGATATAGGGGTGTACTCACTTTATATATAATGTACATATTCACAGACCTAAACAATAAGTGTATGTACTATATAATGGACATGTACATAGACCTAGGCAAAAAACTTTCTGCTGAAGTGTCTTTTGTGCTTAAATTTGTCAGGAAGAGACTAACTGCAGTATTTGCAGTATTGCTCTCTGGTATTTCTTCCTCATATAATTGCTGTTTCAAGAGCTCCAAAATGGCCCCTTTTTCACATCTCAACATTGACCCTGAGCTAAGAGCAACCCAGATCCGTAGGCCACACTGGCTCCCCACTGGTCCTGTTAGCACGTACACCCACTGCATGTAATCCCCCACACAAGCTTATTGTACTGCAGGGAGGCCTCAGCTTCACTGCGGAAGAAGTTTGAGTTTTTAAAGTCACACAGTGGATCTGGCTCTACATCCTAGGACTTTTCGCCTCTTCTCTGCGCTGTTCTTTATTGCACGCTGTACAGAAGGGAAATTGGTTGGAATAACAGCAAACACATGCTGCACAAGGGAGTTAGAGAGGAGAGGATGTGGAGGTGGGAGGTGGATATGGGGGGCGGGTTCCCCTCTTCTGCATGTTAGGGGCTCTGATGTCAGTTCTCATCACCTCTGTGACAGCCAACAGCAACTGTGTGGCCCAGCTGCCAAGGAAGTCGGCATGCATTCCTGTTTATCAGGCTCAAGCATGGGGGACTGAGCCATGATCATCACCATAATCTACATGCAAGACCATCCGGGCCGTGGCAAGGGTGGGGGAGGGAGCAGCAACAGTGTACGGACAGAAATAAACAGCATGCAATTACTAGTGGAGTCAGACAAGGTGAAAAATGGCAGATGGTCTCTTAACTGAGACCAAGTGCTGCTGCGTGAGTGGGTTTTCAACAAAGGGGAAGCTGGAGAAAATGAATGTGTAGCTTTTGTTTTTCTGCTTTCCCACTGGACTCCACTGGATGCCATTTTTACCAAACTGGCAAGCACAGTACCTGATTAGAAGAGAAAAGCACATCGGATCATTTTGATTCACTGCTTATGTGTGAGGATATGCCATGGTTTTTATATACATGTATATGCATGGATACTGCATAAGATGGCTTGCCTTGAAATATGAATTCAATACATTTAAAGACTTTAAAGACAAGGTTTCCAGGAACAGACCAAGAGAAGTTTAGGTGAAAATTATACTGACGGTGGGGATTTAAGGCCAAAAATCCTTTTACATGTAGGACTGTGGTTAATGTGTGTCTACAAAACTGGCCCAGAATAGAAATGGGAGGTGGGTAATGGAATATATGATAAAAAAAAATGTGTTAGCACCAGCAATAACACAAGGTTATTTTCAAAAGTATGTTTTACCATTCTCCAGGGGTACATTTAAACTACACCCACAGGATTAAAGCAAACAATACTTGTTATATCTGAGCATACTGAACAACTTTACTTCTCACTGTTTATAATGGGATTTCATTTCTTAGTGATCAGAGACCTGTGCTTAGTTTGACTGAGAACAAGCTGTTTGACTGACATCCTTCCTAAAGAGTCTTTAATTATGGTGCATCTATTCAGAACCTTGGACAGTTACATTATTTCCTTTACTTTCATATGGTTCTGAATCCTCATTTAAGAAGCTGTTGAAGGGATGGAAGGTATTTATATTGGAAATTGGAGAGGCAGGTATCTGACAGGAAGTGGGCGGCTCGATCAGACAGAAGAAGAGACAGGGGGTGACTCAGCTTCCGTCAGTCCCCTGCCGTGCCATTGGAAACAAAAAGCACCTTTGCTCTTTCAAACCTGTGTGATACCAGTGCAGCATGCCGGAGCTGTTTCTATACAGAGAATGTTAATGTGTCTGAGGCAGGCAACCTGCTGGCCACTGGAGCATGGTGCAGGCCCTGAAGGTCAGCTCCACAGAGGACAGACACTAAACACCCCTCTCTGCTTAACACATGACTGCTGCATAACTCTGCATTACAAAGTCTGCTCTTCACATGCTCAGACCATTGCACAGATATTGTTTTTCTTTCTTTCTTTCTTTCTTTCATTCTTTCTTTCTTTATTAATTTCTTACTTGCTTCTAAGAAATTATTAGCATTTAGACTTTTGGAGCTTTTGCAGTGTTAATATGGATTTTACATGGTAAAATGTCAACATGCTGTAAGAAAAGGGGTAAATCAAATGCTGGGTGGGGTATTTACTCAGGCTGTATATCTGTTTTCTCACTATGTGACTTGAAGCTAAATGTCTTCATCACCATCCGACCACATAAGCCTGACCTTTGGGATGTGCATGGAGGTCCAGATGTGATGGAAAACATTGCCATGACTGTGGATTAGAGGAGCTCCCAGTTCTCCCCAACTCAGCGGGTCACAGCTAATCCTGCTTTTAGCACAAGGAAGAGGCTTGGAGCCTAAATGACCCCTCAGAGAACACTACAGAGATCAGTCTGCTACTGCAGTGCTCAGGCCAGCCAACGTCAGCTTCCCCGGCTCAGACGCCATGCCAAGCTCCGTGCTCACAACTTGGCACCAGAGAGAAGCACAAGTATTATGTAACTTGATGGATTCCTGTCATACTACGAGCTGTTACAATTGCAGAATGATATCTTGACTACATGGAAACTACTTAGCAAATTTAATCTGTAGCAGCTGAAGCCTGTTATGCAACAAGATCCCCTGGGCACCACTCAGCCCTTGTGTTCATTTGGTTCTGGCATTAAAGTATTTACCCTCAAAACTAACGTGCAAGCACGGGTCTGACCTGTTAGAGATTGCTTTTGTATGTCTGTGACTGTGTTTGAGCTTGTTTGTTTCTGTGCTTCCTGTCAGCCACCCTCAGGTTTGACAGTGGAGAAAATAACCCAATTGCCATGCATCCTGTTCAGTTTAGCAGCTGCACCTGAAGAGGTGTGTGTGTGTGTGTGTGTGTGTGTGTGTGTGTGTGTGTGTGTTTGTGCTTGCGTTTGCATGTTTGTTTGTTTGTTTGTTTGTTTGTTTGCCAGCACAGCTTTATAGCACAGAGACAAATGGGAAGAAAGACAGGACACCTGCTTGGGAAGGTGAGGGCATTATCAGTAAGCCCTCATTAATGACCCATAACCTTTCTGCAGCTATGCCACATGAATTGCCTAGATAATAACATTAAAAACAGAGGGTCTCATAGTGGCACAGTGGTGATAGAATGATCTCTGCCTACACCAAGGCGTTCTTTACTATATTCCTTGCTGTAAGAGCCCCTTAAAGTCTGTCAGTATCCAGAAATGACAATGATGTAAATATATGTCAAAATATTCTTTCCTTTTTTCAGATTTATCCAGTTAATTAGCTATACACATTTAAAGCACACTAAATCTGACAGCCACCTGCATGATCAGTAGAACTGCCACTAAAGAGAAGCAGTGTAAAATTGAAGGCAGTATGGGTAATTTTAGCTCCTGACCTTCAAACACTGCAATATTCATACCATTTGGTCTTTTCTTTTGATTGATCCTTTTGGATATTTACCATCACCATCAAAGCAATATTCCATTTATTAATTTGCGCATTGCAACATTGCTTTTGATTTTCAAATCCAGATTCAAAACCATTCAGTATTTTTACATTTCTATTTGATGAGATTTTGAAAGTCAAGTCTTTGGCTGAACCAGTTTTATTCCTCTAGCAATAGAATGACCAATTCAAAGAGTTTTGTTATCTTAATTAGTAAGATTCTTCAATGATACACTGACAGACTGTCAGCTCCGCGCAGTTTAATCAGTGTCACGTATTACAGCGTGCTTGCTTGCAGTTTGCTGCACTGACTCTGCAGACGGAATAATGGAGCCACTCATTGCCAATTGCTGCCGTGCTGTTTGCTCACTGCATCCATTGTGCCTTCAGGCTAATTGATTAGAGTGTGGGAGCCTGACAGTATATAAGGCTACATCAGAGCAAACCTTTCTTAGGCTTCTGCAGAGAGGCGGAGATGAGAGACAGCAAAACAGCCTGGAAAAGACTAAACGAAAAGGAGTATCGAAAAAACGAAAATCTCACAAGCAGGAAGGGAGGAGAGAGAGGTTCTGAGTGTCTGCAGTGAATACAACATAAAATAACTGGTGAAGTGGATAAACCTGCTCTGCTAAGTTTAATTAAGTAAACAAAACTGACGGTTGAAATATCTTCATATCTGTACCATGATCAAATCATTTATGGTTGCAGTTGATTTCATTAATACTGAAATCAGTATTACTGAATACATTATAAACTGATATTTGTCAGAGCAAGTTATTGTATTACAACAGAGACAAACAGTTGCTGTTGTTCTCAACCTTTTTGCAGACTGTAGCTGCATGTCAACAAAAAAAAAATCTTGAAACTATGACAACATGGCAGCATGGAACCAGTCTACACGAGCTACAAGTTTCTTTAAGAGGATCCACTCTGTGCCCAACAGGTTAGAATGTGCTCCTGATTCAGAGGGAGAGCAGATCCACTCCTACTCACCACACACAGTGGCAGCAGCTCCATCCAACAGCTGTCTTCCACCTGTGCTGCTGACCTCACAGGTCTCCACCACACACTCCTCTCCCCCTGTAGCTGCAGCTCGCCCCCCCCCCTCCCCGGCCACCTCCTCTTGCCAGCTTTTGATCAGCCATAACAACTGTGTGCAATTTCTGTCATGCGCTGGTGCCGGCAGACGTGAGCAGCGTTCGCAGGGCACACGCTCGCCACGCACGTCGAGGACTGGCGCCGTTCCCAGCCCACCAACCCGGCTGCCCACCCGGCTGGCTGCTGTTGCCATGCCCACTACAGACTGATCCGCTTCAGCTGCCTCCCACATGGAGGTTTTCCAAGCAACTGCCCAAGAGGTACCAGCATCTTCGAATTCACTCGAAGCACCACAGAGATGCTAACCACGAATTGGAACAAAAAGGATGATTCTTTCAAAAGGCATTCTGTTTACATGGACAATGGGACTGTTACAGCAAATTCACTAGATCTGCAGCACTTAGACAGTGAATCCGAGAAGACAAAGGTCTTGCTTTGCTGAAGTGAACAAGGATGCTGATCATTCAGTGAAAGCTTCTTTCTCTTTTTTTGCTTTTTTTGTTGTTCTTTTCTTGATCTGTAGAGGAAATGTCAATAGCTATTTCTCAAGTGAGAGAAAGAAACAGAAAGAGAGAAGGAAATAAGGTCTCACAGTGCTGTCCTAAGCAGCCATCTCTGAGTTCATGACAGGAAGCTAATGCAACAAAATACACCCTACCGGAGAAAACACTCCCATGTGCTGCTCGGATATCACCGGTGTCTCATTGATCAGCACCCAGGGCCTCTCCGGTGTAAGAGCAGAGCTTCACTGCGGCGGAACAAATAGGCTCTCGGCCGCCAGGGAGATAACACTGCTGATGGCTACGAGATGACCGCTGATAGACTACTGCCCCGGGGGCAAAGCCGACTGAAGCGCACCACACCCGTGACTGGTTGAGAGGTCGGTGGCAGTGTGCAAGAAAAGAGCCATGAACACAGAGCACTGGGTCGTCCATTCCAGCACTGGGCCCCGCCCCCAGGCAGCCGAGGATCTTCACTACTAAAAGGTGAGAAAAGGCTGTGGAGCAGAACCATATTTCATTCGGTGGGGAAACAGCTCTGATGAGCCTATCAGTGAACGGATGTGTCAGAAGAGACAGGGGATAAATCAGCCGCACCATTTTATACACTGATAATAGCCTCCACCATATGGGACAGGAACAACACACAGGAAGGACTATAGTGAACATTCAGACTAAAGAGACTTTGTTCTAGCGGTAGACTTCAGTTTATAGAAATGCAAATTGCTTTGCGATGCCCAAACTATTCACTAACTGCAAAAAAGTCCTCCAAACTAGACATGGGCTGACATATACTAAAGGGAGTAATTGTGGGATAATATAACCGAAGTGATAGATTGGCTGTCACTACATATTTACCATCATTTTCTGCCTTGGGTCTGGCACAAAGGCGGACGCGCCCGCGGTGGGAGTTGAAAGAGCTGAATTCTTTATGAGCACTTGTGTCAACACTGTCTCTCCTGTCAGCACCTAAAACTCACAGCCCCTCCTTAGCAGGGCTCCTGCTGTCACAAACATCCTCACCCAGCACGCGATCACGTTTCATGTGACAGCTCCTTAATACCCTTCCTGATCTGCACGGTCACCTCATCATTTCTGCCTCCTTGATGCTCCTAACTGCTGATTTATGAAGCAACAACGATACCTAGTTATAGGAGTTTCAATCTAAACTGATTTTCTCTTCAACATAGACGAAATATCCACTGATCAAGTTAGGGTTATTGTCCGAACTTTATTCCAAGCTCAAAGGAAAATGTCTTAGTGGAGAGTTTATTCACCCTTTTCCTCTGGACTTTTCCTCAGTCTAGATTTATTCACCCTTTTCCTCTGGACTTTTCCTCAGTCTAGATTTATTCACCCTTTTCCTCTGGACTTTTCCTCAGTCTAGATTTATTCAC
>JAOXYF010000003.1:21125913-21147358 GCA_028565775.1 Sternarchorhynchus goeldii
GTGTGGTGGTCCTGTACCTGTTTGTGGTTGTACACGGTGTCCTGTGTGGTGGTCCTGTACCTGTTTGTGGTTGTACATGGTGTCCTGTGTGGTGGTCCTGTACCTGTTTGTGGTTGTACACGGTGTCCTGTGTGGTGGTTCTGTACCTGTTTGTGGTTGTACATGGTGTCCTGTGTGGTGGTGGTGGCCACGATGGCCCTGCTGCTGCCTGCACTGAGCTGCAGGTTCAGCGAGAGGCCCGAGACCAGCTGCACTCCCAGCTCTGTGATGCTCACTTTATCATCCAGCACCCGCACAACCCTCTCAGCCAGGACCGAGTCTGACAGCGGCGACAGCACCTGGTCGGGAGCAAAGAAACACAGCATGTAAGTATCAAAAGGAACTTCAATCTACACCCAATGAGATCTCACTGGTAGCACTTTGTTTATTTATTCATTCATTTACTATACATGTACAGAGAGACAATCAAAATACTGCCATCGTCAAATACGCAATCCCAGGTTATCGTTACCAAAAACGTCAAGGGCACTGAGACGGGGAGCTGTGTTACCTGCACAGTGGTGACTCCGGCAGCCCTGCCACTGAGCACCGTGCCCGCCTGCAGCCGGGCCACCCGCCGGTCACCCACTCGCAGAGAGTAGCGCACCATCCGCGTGACGTCCACCGGCCAACCCGCTCCCGGGAAATACGCGAGGGACGGGGCGCCCGAGCGCGCAGTCTCAGCCGCGAAGGTCACCAGCACCCGCACAGGGCTGCGCTGGTACTGCAGCACGCAACCTCTGCCCTTCCTCTCATCAGCATCCTCCTCCTCGCTCTGCCAGCTTGCTCTTGGGGACATGGGGTGAAAATGAGAAGCAGCATTTTCTTCCAGCTCCTTCTCGCTCTCTTCCCCTTTTTCATTTTGTCTCTCGGCTACCTGCAGTGCCCCAGCAATGTCTCTCATTTATACTGTATATATCTCCACCTAGGAAAACTGGGAATACCTCCTCGAATAACTTTTCTCTCACTAACAAGAACACTTGGTAATACTTTTGAAAGAAAATGTCTGTATGAGGCACTGCATATTTTTACACATGTATCTGCAAGAGAAAATGTGTGATCCTAAATTGTGACCTAAAATGTAACCTGATCAAATGAAACAATATTTCCAGTGCCATAACTTTGTTCAATGATAGATTAACAAATCATTGTAGGTGGACCCTTATATGAACTCACTAGTGGTATCAGGAAACATAATAAACAAATACATTTACTGTCTGCTGACCAGATCAAAAATCTGAATTTTTGTTCTTAAGAGCAATGTGTTTAGGACAAACTTTTTTTTAAACCACCAGTTTGTTTTGTTCCCATGGAAGCTATTTTGACATTGTTCAATGCTCAAAGGTACTGCACTACAACCCTAATCTAACACACCATCTATTCAAGACCTTCAGTTCAGTCTGAATAGTAAACCCCAAATAACCTCTGCCACATTCAGATCTCTCAGAGTGGGGATACCCCTAGTCAGGGTATAGAGCATGAATTAAGATGAAACTGTGTACTGCATGATGTGAAATACTGCTGGACTTGTTCAATCAATGACCATGTTTAACGAATACCTTCAAGAATAGCAAATTACTGGAGAAACTGGGATGTGGTGTTGTGTGCTGGTGAATAAGACAATTCTTTATTCTTATGACTTCAATATACTTATAGAAGTACATCAAATCATATTTTAGTTATCATTAATGTAGAAATCCAAACAATTTAAAAGTAACAATAAGGATTACTTTGTGTCCGAGGCAATTAATGTATAATCATATATCAAAGATTACTTTAAAAAAACTACAGATCAAAAATATTGCACAATGTATTCTCATATAGTACAGAATACTGAATTTAAAAGTTCATACAATTAAAATATTTCCATGGTTTTGAACTGTTGGCAAAAAGTGAAACTGTAAGTAAATGAGTTTCCTCCATTAATTTCTTTGATGATGTGAAATGAATAATCTGAGACTGTAATTAATAAATTCGGAAAACTTTTCCATGACGTCATGTTGAGTAAATAAAGCTTGTCTCATGTCTTGTATAGAGTCAGTTAGCACATGCAAACGTTTGGCTAACCTCTTTCACCAGAGCTCTCCAGCCTCACCTCTGGTTGCCGGGAGACGTGGGCACCCTCCAGCCCTTGATCTGGCTGAGCTCATCGTCAGGTATGTCCACCTGCAGGGGGAGGCGGGGCATCCACACGCAAACCTCCAACTGGGCGCTCAGGTAGCTGTAGGTGAAGTTCACCAACATCCGCACCCTGCCTCTCGTCTCCTCTCCACTCAAATACAGACTGTCACACTTCTTAGACACCTGTTAGTTTGTGTGTGTGTGTGTGTGTGTGTGTCAGAGAGAGAACTTGGTTTAGGTTTAATACTAGAAATATATACACTGATATCCACTATGTAATAAGACTCATACCAAGTATATTAAAAATTACATGTATATGGCAAACCAGGAATAACAAATACATGAAGACATTCTTAATTTAACTGACTATTATACTGTAAAACAATGGCTAAATTGGTATAATATTGTTAAATCATACTATTAAAGGCGCATACACATCCACAGCGTGAAAATCACCGCCGCCAAGTTTAGCAGCTTTATGCTAATGTATCTCTGGAAAGCATTGTAACGCAGCAGAAATGACTTCTGCATATGGCTCTACTGTCTCATTTAGGAAATCTATTACTACTGTTGCCTTCACTTTCCCCTTGATGCTTCATGGCCTGTCAGATTCTCAAACAATTAGTCTTTTTTCAGTCAAAATAATCATTAAAAAACCATCAGTGCAGCTCTTCTTCATGCCTTCATAGTACATTGCAGTGTGTGTGTGTGTGTGTGTGTGTGTGTGTGTGTGTGTGTGTATGGTTTTGTAGTAGTGTCTAGTTAGCTCTGGTCTGGCTAGTCATTTAATCTCTGTCACTGTATCTGTATGGTTGGTGTTGGTTTCTGTGTGTGTGTGTGTGTGTGTGTGTGTGTGTGAGTGTGTGTGTGTGATAGAGTGAGTAAGCCTGATGTTTAGGGTACCCTGAACCAGAAATGAACTGAAAGTGTGGAGTACAGATTCATTCTGAAATCTGACCCCTTTAAGAACTTTAAACCCTCTGTTAAATCATTGTGGCCCTGGGAAAGGAGGCTCAAGAGAATGATCCAATAATAACCGGATAAAGGTCTCGGCTCTTCATAATAAACACGCAAAGAAAAGACAGGCCCCTGGGGCAAGGATGTGCAGCAGTTAAGAAAAAGCACAGACTCTCTCCAAGGCTACTGGGTCTCTCAGTCCAGGCTGTCTCTCCAGCTCTCTCCTCTCTCTTTTTCTGAAGTCTCTGATATGTAATAGGTAGCCGAGCAATGGGGCTTGTCAGCGATCCCTCTCAGTACGACTCCAGTGTTCTCTGCACTGCCAGTCGTAATGGAGATGTCATTTGTCGAGGGTGTTAGGGTGGTAATGAGGCGCACGCGGAGAGTGTAATTGTGGGAGCAGCGGGTGGCGGGGATGCGGAGGAACGGGCCGTACCTTCAGGGCGCTTTCGTCAGAAGACCTGCAGCGAGTGAGGTTGGTGATGTCTGTGAGCGAGCCGTCTGCCTCTACTCCCAGCACAGTCACGGCCACGGACACCTTCTCACCAGTCAGCACGGCCGTGTTCAACAGCACCGTGCTCTGCACACAAGGGACCGGAGCATCCGCTGAATCAAAGAACAATTTGGATTTTATATCGAACCCATCGGTCAAACTTAATGATCTTAAAAGAGCTTTGCTCTGTGACTTTTAATTTTACTAACGTTTCCATCCCAGTAGCCACTTGATTTCAGTATGTTCAGAAAAGCCACATAAAATAAAATGCTCTTTCAAAAACATGGGCTGTGATCTGCATCTTATACCTGCCTACAAGACCTCATTTGTGTCGATCTAAATTCAGAGGTAATTGACTCAGTAAGCCTGGTCTGTCAAGCTCAGCCCCCTGTGGAACACATCGAGTATTGTGTGGAACAGGGTTCTGTGTTAGCTGCTGTCTGGATGCATCTCTGCTGTGCATGTGCACGTGACTGAAGTGCACGTGCCGATTAGGTCTGCGGCCTGATTTAGTTCCTGGCCCTGCCAGATGTTGTTCGGCAAGCCTCTTTACACGGTGAGAGAGATGCCGACTGCGCTTTGGAAATTTAAAGACAAAATCCTACTTCCTGAGACCATTGAAGTTTCACATTGGATAGTCCTAACAAACAAACCTCACAATCTTTGGTATGCTTTTTTTTATCAGTCCAATTTAGCTTAAATGCCTGAAATAAAATAACAAATCCATCTGTTGGCTCATTACGGATAGAGACATGTGTTTAATGTGGCATAAGGAAAACTTTAAGCACAGAGTGCATCCTTTAAACAGTGGATTGGTTTAATGCTGTGTAGCATCTACTAAATGAACGTCACTTTCATTAGGATGGAATTAAAGTGCGCGGACCAGATCCACAAGAGACGAGGTATCAGTAAAGAAGTATCAAATGAAAATATCTACATGTACAATAGGACCTACAGAAGTAACATTAACCGTGTTCAACTGGAATTTGCTTTTAGACTAATAACAGGATAATCTATAAAGGTTTTTCATTAAGGATCAAGCAGCATACATAGCATTAGGTACATGGAATTAATCAGAAAATACATGTAAACGTTCACACACATGTACACACAGGCGCATGCACACACCACACACACACACGCAGATCCGATGATAGGTGCAGATGCAGGCTCACCATAGTGAGAGGAGCTACGCCCACGTAGTCCTTCTGGACGGTGTAAATCCTCATGGTGCCCTCATCCTGGATCATGTTTGCAGGCAGCTCCAGATGCCATGTGATGATCTGGTTCTCCAGCTGTCCTCCTTGCTCCTGTGACTCAAAGTCCAGCTGCAGGACTTGCAACAAGCCCCTGCAAATCAGCCACGAAGCCAGACCTCAATATCTGGCTACAAAACACACAAAGCATGCCTGGACCAAATGGAACCATGACAGTAGGCATGCATCCCTATAAATCATGAAGCTCAGTACAGCAATCAGAGAGGTACAGATGTAGTTCCTCTTCCACATCTCCAGGAGTTCTTCTGTGTACTCTGCAAACTTGCTCCCACTTTCTGTTCTGTTTTCTGTTTCATGTTCTGCTCATTTGTCTATTATTCTGTTTGTATTTGCTTCAGCAATACCACATTTATATAATGGCTTGTAAAAGGGTATAAATATATAAGGTTAGAGGGTAGAACATCTAGGAGAATATGCAGGCTGTGAAAATCTACAGTACTGGGCAAAAGCCACCATTAGATTTGTTGTTGTAGCTATGGTATGATATATAATTATAATATTTTTTCTCAGTCTCTTTATTGAGATATAACAGAAAATATGCACACAAAATAAAATTAAAAAACACAATTTTCAGAACAAACTGGCTTCTACAGGCAAAAGTCAGTATTTAGTGTGACCTGTCTTGGCACTAAGGTCATCTTGAACTCTTTTATGTAGACTGTCCTGAAGTTATCTGAAGTAATCTTATATTATACCAGGCTTTAAGAGACTTTAAGAGATCCAAGGTTCCTGCTATGGAGGGAAGTGTTAGGGGAGGTATCTTATAGAAGTTGTTTTTCCAGATTTTTTTTTTTACTGCATACAAATTTCCTGTATGTTCAGGGTATATTCTAATAAAGTGACTGAGAAATATATATGGTCATTATACCATTACTACAGCCCAAAACTAATGGTGGCCTAAGATGTTTACAGCATATCTGTTGAATGAGTCTTTCATAAATGATTGTAATTACATTGCGAACATTACATTTACCACAGCTTCCTATACCTGAGCACAGAACAGAAGATATTACATCACTCTCACAGCACTGACCAGCAACCAGACTGGATGCAAACAGATCTGAATCAAGGCACAGCGAGCTGGTGTATACACATCTGCTCCAGAGTTTCTAGAGTATATCTATTTTTAGGGTGTTTTTATTTAAATGAAGCCTTTTGTATGTCAATGACATTATTAATAAATCAGTGAATGACTTTGTTCTACCAGATTGGGTAGAATGGTGCAATATGGGACTTTGATCATTTCAATATTATCACGTTTGTCAACAATCAAACAAATAGCACTTGACTAAAGTCCAGTGGACCATGACCTCTGCTTTCCCATTATCCCTGGCATGAAACATGGCTTTTCTTAACACAGGTGAATTCTCTCTGCTTATCTCCTCACAGGGCAATGCCAGGGCGACAAAGCGAGACCAAGGTTTTAATCCTGTGCTGAGCGTGTGGGTCTTCATGCCAACATAATGCAGAGATGTGTAAGGGCGCGACTACAGATAAGTGGGCCAGCCTGCCGAGGGAGGAGTCGAGGGTGGGGGCTTGGCTGAAGCGACATGCTAGATGGAGGCTGGCATTATCGAAACACTGTTTCAAACTGTTTCAAAGCCCTGAAAGGAACAAAGTCCTGATTTTCCACATCACACAGGGGTGCTCTTAAAAAAGAGCTCACTTGCATCAGTAGGTTCAGAGCAGCTTATACACCTACGGTGCCTTTTAGAGGGTGTCTACTGCACATTTGCCCTAATGTAATTTATTACTTCTCTAGATAGTCTGGAGTGACCCAGTGTATTTCATGCTCCCTAATTCCCTCTATGACATGTCATTTGAAAAGGTTAAACAACCCTGACCACAGCATTAACACACACTATAAAAGACAGTGGGAGTGAATATGACAGTGTTCAAAAACTGCTACGTTTTCCCTTCACAAGCTTGTGGCACAAATGACTTGTGGACCCAATGTTTGTGCCTCTCCAAACCTAAGAAGGCAAAAATGATGTTAAGACTGTGGTCAGAACAAGATGTGCGTGGCATGCAAGATGTTTAAGGACAGAACGTGCAACACCAAAATCCTCTTGTTGTTTTTAGAGGCAAGTAATCATGGGTTGTGTTTTTGGAAACGAGGTATCTCGAAAGATTTATTCAAAAAGTGTTACTTTTGTTAATGATGACCAAAACCAACAGAAGCCTGCTCAAGCCAAATGAAAACATACAATAATGAGTGTATAGTCACACAGATGTTTGGTACTGAATAATTAAGACATTAGCATTTTATTTATTTATTTATTTATTTATTTATGGCATTTGTTCAAATTATCTCACAAAACCCTAATCAAACTTCTCCATTGTTTGCTCAGAATGGATGTGGCTGTGTTACCATTTATGTACAGTAAAACACATCACTTTGTCTTCATTCAAAACCCCTACATGCAGCAGAGAGAACAGGTTGCCTGAGCAGCTGTTCCAATGTGAACAATGATGCAATTGAAACAGAAGAGCACGTTTATTTATTTATTTATTCATTTGATTTATTTAACCTCTAAATCATAGTGCTAACGAGTTACCCATGACAGTTAATTTATTTTTTTCAAGACCTGTATCTCTGGAGCAGTTGAATGAAGAAGGAAATTTTAAGGCTTGCCTTTTCCCAGAGGAAGTGCTCCGTCTTTGGCAGATGACAGAGATGGTTTGGGGGTCAGTCCCTCTACTAGGGTCCAAGGCAACATCCCACAGCTGAGAATCACTGGGTCTGACAGCTCTGAATGACATGCCTTTCTGTGCTGTGGCTCTGTAAGATCAGATTTACACACACACACACACACACACACACACTCACACTGAATGCTGTATTTTAGACTAGGACGAGATGCAGGTGTAGTATACATACAGCATCTATAGCATAGATCCTTATGTCTATAGCTGCTGTGACAAACATTTTACTTCATAAGCAGGTATAGTGATCTCACATTTTTAACATGAATATATTTTTATGGCATAATACATCTACCCTAAAGGGAAGGACATCTAAGGTTGGGAACATCTATATAGGTGATATAGGGAGCTTGATATATATACATCAATATAGGTGATATAGGGTATATAGGAAGCTTGGAGTGGGGGCAGACGGCTTGCTCACAGTGGGCAAATCACACTATTGTATCTTTACAATAGATTTTTTCATACAGTCTTATAACTGACTGTAAATACATAAACGCTGGAGCTTTATAGAATAGAAGCTATGACACCGCTCTCTAGAATAGAAGCTATGACACCGCTCTCTAGAATAGAAGCTATGACACCACTCTCTAGAATAGAAGCTGACACCACTGTCTAAAACAGAAGCTATGACATCACTCTCACAGTAACAATTGTAATGACCAGGGTAAGCAGGCTATACAAGTAGCTATTATGTCCAACAGAGGCAAATAGGATTCAGCTGAGGTACAGCAAGCAGGTGTGTATACAGCTGAAGACCCAATGTTACATTAACACTGACACTTACAGTATTAATCAATTATTGGTACTTATTGATTCAACAATGGATTCTTGTTGTGTATGTACGGTAGAACTATAAACAATAAATAACAAACACAGCAGAAATTAAGGGGAATAGTAGGCCTTCACAACCTCCCCAAACATAGAAGCTTTTCTGAAAGCTGATCGGCAATGCTAAGCAGCAGGTGTTGAGTAAGAAGATGGCTGATTGGCTGAGAAGAAATGTCTAGTGATCATGAACACTGATGTAGACAGGGTCACAGGCAGGAGCTGAAAGGCACTGGGCAATAATGTAGGTTCTTAGGGATTCAAGCTTCTGTAATTGCACCATCGCTATCGTGGCCAAGTTATCTCACAAGAAATCCTCTAGATTTTAGCTTTGCTAGAGGGAATAAATCTAAACTTTTTAGAAAATATCTACTCTCAGCATGATGCATTTTTATTGAGGTGAGGCTTCCAAGGATTCTCAAATGAAATTTACTAGACTTTTGCCTAGGCTTAAAGGTACTTAAATCTAAGCAAATATGTTTGGAAGTTTGTGTGTGTGCCTGTGTTAAAGAGGTTAGAATGTGGTGTCAGAGACAGGGCTGAGGTGGGAGACATTAACCTGACAGACAGAAAATCAACACAGCGCTTTCGGCTATCTGGTGCATCTCATTCCCATCACTGTCAGTCAGCTCTTAGCAACCTTTTTCATTTAATCTGGTGGTTGATTGATCCGCCGCTTCTCTCAAACAAACATTTGCAAGCACACACTCATTACAGCCCACAGACGGAAGTGTAACGAAGCGGCTCGGAATTCTGCCAGACAGATCCCCCATGGAGTTCTCTCAAAGTTCTGGCTGGTCATTTTTTTTTTCCCAGAGCCCTCCATGCTCCAATGCGCTAGCGTGCACCGCTCACGCACACCGTGTCTTTAGAGTTAACCATCTAAAAAAGCCTGGCAGCACACGTCTGAGATTGTATTCAATCCACACAGTATTCACTTGTGGCGAGCATCGGTATAGAGACTAAACGTAGGACTGAGCAGTGTGTTACTGTGGGGGACATTTATCAAGGCTGTCCCTCAGAGTCTGAGCCCACGCTCCTCAGGCTGAAGAGTTGGCCAAACACCTTTGTTTTTCTCCGCAGCTTCATCCACCAGCCAGACGCTTCGCCCGTCCCTCCACTCCTGCTCCGAGGCTTACGACAAGCGCCAACTAGCCGTGTGCCAGCCTGAAACGTGGGCAGGACTCGAGCTCCTTCCAAATTCCCCGGAACTTATGCCGTGTAACAGTAGTGCGGGCAGCGGAGAGGCTGCCACGGGAACCAAGAATGAGCAACGGCCGACAGCACTGTGACGAGCTGCATTATCTCTGTCCTACCTCTCATCCATCTCCCTTTCTCTCCGACTTGGTCTCCACTCACACCGCCTCCCAGCTGCTAGCAGTGCACTCCTTCCTCGTGCAGCGTGTCTAACTGCTCATTTACGAGCAGAGTTTATATGCAACAGTAAAATGAATGAGAATGCGATCGTTTAAACACCAAGGGCACTTAAGTGAGTCCTGGTGGAACACAACATTTTGCAGGTCGTTTTGATGAACATAATGAAATGTCATTGGTATGGGATTTTCTTATGCACAAAATGCCATATTTCAGCTACAAAGCATCAACAGCAGTAATACGAACAATAATTGTTATTATTAATAATATATAACATTATTATTATTAGTGCAGTTGTAATTCTTGATATCAATCCATGTCAGCCCACTCTAACATGTACTCTGAAATGTGCTTGTCCACAGTCTCACAGCATCAAAGAGGCTGGCAAACAGACACGGTCATAGCAAAACAGGATTCATGTTTGATGTCAAGAATATTGCATATAATTATTACATCACCCAAGCAGTCATGTTCCACCAAGGCCATACAATTCCAATGGTTGTTGACTTTGTAGATTGTACAGATACATTTAATTCTAGAATGGATTTCAGTTCCTCTGATAAGATGCTCCTTCACAGAGACAGAGACTAGAACGGAGGGAGGGGGAAGAGAGAGGGAGCACATCTGTATGTGTGGCCTATTTTCAACATGCCTAAAGAACAGGCATTGTGTGCATAACTAGAGAAAGGGCTCAGCAGAATCTGTAATGGAGCTCTTGATGGAATAAATCACTGACATAAATCGGCAACCACTAGCAACTGCTATGGAACAGTGCTGATACTACCTGTATAGAATAGAATAGAATAGAATAGAATAGAATAGAATAGAATAGAATAGAATATTCTTTATCATTTGCAGCTAACCTTATGACATTGTAGCATGTTTTGTTCATTTTCCTGTTGATGGTAATTGTATCACTCTTTCTTAATGTAAATTCATTTGTGAGAAACAGGCTACAGCAGTATATCAATATATAAATGGAAGTTACTTTAGGTCACTGCGTGTAAGAAATATTTGTCACTTGCTTTTAATAGTATGAGCTGGAGTCATTTACATCCAAAGGACCGCCTCAACAACAGCTATTAACTTACAGAACTGCAACTGCTATAGTCCTAAATAGAGAATAGATTGTTCTCCAAAGAGTTACCAGCTCCACTAATTTTCAATCAGTACTGGGATTACCCATCATAACCCTGTGGGTCTGGACTCAATCTTGGAGAGAGGAGTGAAGTGGGGCAGAGAGTTTTCCCAGGATAAAATCAATCTCTTCATGAAACTGGGTCCTGCTTCAGCTTAACCCCTCTCTGAAAGGAATGTCCTTTTGAGAGGGTAGGGTTAGTACAGCAGCTTCTGTTGGCAGTGCAGAGCTTTGATACGTACGTGTGTGTGTGTGTGTGTGTGTGTGTGTGTGAGTGTGTGTCTCCATGTGGATGATGGGTGGGAGGTAGTCTGTGGTGCCTCTCAGATTTATCTCAGACCATAAACAGTGCTTCCCAACATGCTGAGCCCAGAACATGCTCTCCACCCTGGTGTTTAGGTTGAGTGGACCTGCATTATTCCTGTACATTTCTGGCAAGTGGTGTGAGGGTCAGATGCAACTTAACTGCTACTTATGAACATCTCAATAACAGGATATGGAAAAGAACCCAATTTAAGATGTCACATGTTTATACGATGTAATTGTATACAATCTTGTAGTTCTAGATAAACAATGCAACTAACACCAGATGCTACAATTGCAAAGACACCAAAGAACAAAAGAAACATACTTCAGTCCATGAAAATAAAACCAACTCCACTTGTCTGTGTTTTGCCTCTGTGGCTCTAGGCTGGAGAAAACAGATTGCACTACGTGCTTTTGCACGACAGCTCCTTCTGTAATAAGATCGTCTGTGCCCAAAGGAGTCAAGTAGTTATTACGTATTTGTTTTCTTGCTCCATTAAGTTGATGCATTATTTATGTGAAGAAAACCCACACAAATAATGGAATGTTAAGAAATGAATGCTGCCAACTAATCTCTCCGTTATTTTCCTATTTATGGAAGAGTGCCTTTGAAACTCTTGCTGTTAGATAAATGAATTGAGCTGGTCCAAGTTTATTATAATGCTATAATCTGTGTACAGGGTGGAAACACAAACTTCTCTTGCCTATAAGGAATGTATTTACACAAACCATTGCAGAATACTGCATCACCAGCCCCCAGTGCTCCCCCTACTCTGTTATCTTATTTTGGTCTGACCGAAAATGGCCTTCTAAAGAAAAAAATGGCCCTCTAAAGAAAAAAATCCCTTAATTATAATGTCTTCAGAAAATCAAATAATACTGAACACAGTAAATCCTTTTCCTATTTCATTAACATATTTATGCACACACCCCCCAGACCACAGCAGATTAATGTCATAACGATTGAACCACAGGGTAGCCAGTAACATAATAAAGGTTCTATTCTGTTAGGCATACAACTATACAGAGTCTGCTGAAATCTGAATCATTTTGTTTATTTCATACGTGCATAACAGGTAACGTGAAGCAATTAAACTCACGTGTTTAAAGTACTCACCTGAGTATAAAGTGCTCTACGGTGGACGTACTGAACAAGAAGACAGAGAAGGTGGCCGTGTCTGTGGTCTTCAAAGGTTTAGAAGAAGTCTCCACAATCACAGTTCCACCCAAACGCAGCCGTGTAAATGTGGGGTTTCCTGGAAGTGTGCGCAGGAGTTTCACGTTGCCAATTTTCTTCATGTTGGATTCAGAGCCCTGTCCACTCGTCTCCCCCAAATTATGAGGCTGCCAGTTTTTGCTGTCCTGAGGGAAACACTGGCTGGTGGGACTGGACCTGGTCTGGTAATAAACCTCCACCACAGTCCTCTGTGAATCCTTTCGCTGCTCCCAGCTGGCGCTGCCTGGACTGAACCACACTGGCTCCAATGTTAAATTGGCCAAGCAGAAGCCTCCATTTGCAGGGGCAGCGCAAACACCTCGAACTTCCTCCAATTCCCAGAAGCCATGCACTGTGATGCAGATGTACCCTTCCTCACTGTGGCCTGGACTCACTTTGCCTAAGATGTTCTTTATAACCTCCATCTTGCTGGTAGTATAAAATAGCACTCGTATGACAGGGGACAAGGAACGCAGCTGACGAGTCAGTAAGAAGGCTCGGACCCTGGGTTCAGCATGGAGCAGCTCCAGAGGGATAGCCTGCTCCACAGACATTGGCCCATAGCTGACATTCATGGCTGGCTGCCCAGCAAGCCCAGTCAAGATGAAGGCTTGTTTCTGCAGCTGCCGGCTAAGGTTTCCCACTGAGACATCACTGGTATCTCTCAGAAAGAGATGGTCTGCATTGAGGATTTGATAGGTCAGCTCTGGGAGAACATGAAATGAAGAACTGGTTCTTGGGCCCTCTGGTATCTCCTCCACTTTTGTTCCTACAGGAGAATATGGATTATGCTGTAGATACTGTTTGAAATATTGGTGGGCTGAGTAAGGGTGGGAACTGCCAGAAGATTAATACTTTGGTTATCCATGTATCTCAATTTTTAGTGGCATACAATTCCCTATGCTGTATTATTTCAGCATCAAATAGCTACAGCGCCTTTCAAAAGTATTCAACCCCTTTAAAAGTCATCATATTCATCTAGACTACAAATGACAAATTGATTTTTCCACTCAATACTTTTACTTTAAACCAATACACTATTACATTTCAAAATTCATTATTTGTCAGCAGATATTTTGCAAAAAGTAAAACAGAAAAATGCTGCTTGCATACGTATTCGAGTCCTTTAGAGCATGAATACTCTACCAACTCTCTACTTGATCGCATACTGCTGCAATACCAGCTTTAATAAGTCTGTTAAGATAAGTTGCTACCAGCAGTTTGGGAGTAGTTTTCACATGTTCTTCCTGACAGAGTTGCTCGGAGACGTTCAGAATATTTGAATGAGACTTGTGCACTACAAGTGTCAAACAGTGTCAAATATGCTTTATTGGGCTGACATGTGGACTTTGACTTGGCTATTGAAGAACATTCATCTCTATGTTGTTCAAGGACTCCTGTGGATCACTGTCCTGCTGAAAGGTGAAGGTTTGTTTTTTTGCACACTGAAGCAGGTTGTCTTGCTGCATCTCCCTGTATTTTGCACCATCCATCATTCTTCAGTTTTAACCCAGATGCCCAAGTCCCTGATGAAGAAAAGCAAGCACACAACTGGAGACTGCTCCCCCGTACTTTTACTGTTTGAATGGTGCTTATTGAGGAATGGGCAGTATTAGGTTTCGTGCCAGACATAAGTGTTTTGAAATATTGTCTCATCTGACCATAAAACCTTCTACTCTTTAGCTGGGTCACTTTGATGCTTTCTGGCAAACTCTAGCCATTTTTTTGTTTTTTTTTTCTTGAGTAATGTCTCTTCTCTACCAACTCTCCTGTACAGACCAGTTGTTTGCAGATGTCTTGATATTAATGACAGATAAACTTTCACTCCAGTCTAAACCACTGAACTATGTAGCTCCATCAAAGTGACTGCTGGCCTCTTTGTAGTTTCCCCTTCTTACCCTGATGATGACATTTGAAGGATGACCCTTTTTTCAGGAAAGGTGAAGTTTTTTTAATGATTCACAGGTAGAGTCAACCGTGTCCTCATTACAGCAATATCTTTCAACTCTGAAAACGTACTAACATGGCATAGGGGATTGAATACAGCATTCAAATACCTTTTTTCGGATAGCAATAATAATTGTCACATAATATTTTCGTTTTGAGTAATTTTGAAGGTAAGTTTTATAAAACAAAATATGAAATAGAACAAAAAATTGTTTCGTTTGTATAATTTGTAATCCATATGAATCTAATGACCTGCATGATTGAATACTTTTAGAAGGCTTTGGTTATAGATGGCAAATGTATAGATCCTGAATTCCGCTTTATGATTTTGCCTGCACCTGCTGAACTTGAGACCTTTCCAGACTCGCTTCTGGAACATTCAGACAGAACAAAAACACAAACTGATTTAAAGCACTGCTTTGCTTTTTACAGCATCTTCATTGTGTTCTATGGAAATGTCAAGAGAAAATATCTTCAGGCTCCAAAAAAAAAACAACAACACTCAAAACAAAACAACAAAAAAAACCCACACAAGCTCCTGTATAACGCAAACACCAGACAAGTTCCTCCCTCCGAGTCTCACTCAGTAAGTGAGAGTGGATTTTTTTTTAGCATGCAGTCTGGCAGAGAAAGAGGCAGGAAAACAGTCCCAAACACTCTCATCAGGGGTTTAGCAGGTCCAGACAAGCAACTTGTCAAATCCGTCGACTGGAAGGGACACTTAACCTTTCCCTTCTGGTGGTCATCAGGCCCTGGACTGCCTGCTGCCTCTGCCTGCCAAAGAGCTGCTGCACGGGAAGTGCAAGGTTGATCTTCACATGTCGTGGGAAAATTTAATCAAAAGCCACTCAGTGTCTCATAAGAATGAACCTGCCGTTTCAAAACATTGTTTTCAAAATAAATGTCAGAGTGGAAATGTGTCATATGATGTGCCTAAATCTTATGCGGAACCTATGTCATGCAGTGTTGCATTTGAGATTACCTGTTGCTTCGTTGCTATGATCCAAAGGACTGTGAGCAGAACAGACTGCACATCAGTGTAACCCTACAGATTATCAACTGTGCACTAGTTTCAAGGGGACTTTAATTAGGTTTTCACAGTAAGCACTAAAATCGTAGTGTTTCTTTTGGAATGATGTTATCTAGCATACATATTGAATTTAGGGTGATGGCAAAGAACCCAGATGCCCCTTTATAGAAAGGCAGTGAAAAAACACCAACTAATCTTTATCAGAGCTGGACAGACAATCTTGACTTTCCATTTAATTATACAGGTTATCTCTGAACAAGCGTTGGTGTACACCTCAATCACAGTTCACTAATCCATTTAATGAACCTTTCTACTTGCTTCATATTGACTCAGAAGTCTATAAAAAAACATGAGCCTAATAAATAAATCCCATCTTGAACTAAGTCTGGAAGTCCCATGTGAAAAAGTCAGCTTAAACTGGGTTAATGGCTACAGCTGCAGGGATGTAATGAACTTCTGTATACAAGGGTGTCCAGATACTTTAGGCCAAACATGAATGAGCTCCATTTGTATATAAGTCACTTTAATCTATGGTTAAACTCTTATTTTGTTGTACAACTATCTGTTAAAATCTAATTTCACAATAAGAAACAGTGGCAAGTTACAATGCCAACATGAATTTTAAATTAGATAAAAACACACAGCATTTTACATCATTTCATGTATGATAACACTAGCTTGAGCTCCATAAATGCCCTCACGACATCTGCCTACACAAAGGTACCACTTACTGAGTGCTAAAGGAAATTAGGTTCCCGCTGATTTAATCCACAAATTATCATAGCTCTGTGATTTTGCTTTTAGCATTACACGCTGATATTGGGAAACCTTACAGATGGTTATAATGTTTATTTTGAAAATAAGTTAATAAATAAGTTAAATCTGTTAAATCTGCAAGGAAAGTCTTACCTTGTATTATTGTAGCTATACATACGGCTACGATCATCTGCCGCATTTTCCTAGATAAAAACTGCGTCCTCACCATCTCACAACAAACTCCATAAGGGAAACTCTCAAGTAAACGGTACAAGCATTTGTCGTTCAAGTGTTGTCACCATTCCAAAACTGTACAGAAAAGTTGAGAGAACAGAGTCGCTCTTTTGATTCCTGTGCTCTTAGAAGCAGCTTGTTAGTTCAACAGTAAAAAAAACACATACACAACAATACCATCGTATAAACAGGAAAAACAAACCCAGCCCAGTAGTTTCATTCAGTCCCTTGCCCTGTGGAGACAAATGCACGGATATGAAATTTGGAGAATTACACGCAGACGTGTACAATGTTTATGTTGAGCGCTTCTCTCAAGTCATGTGATCATTAGCTAAATAAAAGAAAGACAAAATCTAAAAGTGTAGAGAAAAAAAGGCATATAATCCACGAGTCGATATGATAAGTAGTCCATCGTGTAATCTCCAACTGGCACAGGCTTGCCAAGAAATTAAATACAGCACATGCGAGGTCAGTAGTTCACCGATTACTCTCAGAGCTGTCTAACTTGGCGGTTGGTCTAACAATCGACGTTCGTTAGACTCCGGTCCTATTTTTATTCATGTAACAAAATCCAGAATTCAGCGACCACTAACAAGGGGAGTTTGGGGAGATTTCTTTTTGTTGCTACGTTTAGAAAGGCAAAGGGCAAAAATCATTCTAAAAATATATGATTTGATCTTTCTGCAAATAAACAAATGTAAGAGTTCATTAGGCCTGCAGTTAACATGAAACCTAACACCAACTTTATTTATTTATTTTCGTTGTTGATTCATTTATTTGATTTCGGTATATGACTGCGTTAAGGAGGGGTGTTTGAAGAGCTATGGCATGTCAGTCACGAATGCGCAGGTGGCTTGCGTGCAGAATGATAATGCAGACTAGACCGTGAGCGCCCCCTGTTGGTCATGCTTATAAACTATTTAAAAAATCACCATAGCCGCATTCGGAAGAGGAAATAAATACTTTTAATTTCTTTTCTTTTTACATTAGATCGATGGGGTGGATGGAGATCAACGCACCACGAGACAACTACGTTACACAGTGGTAAGGAGGTCAGCTAGAGTTGGTGTCGAGGTGAACGGTGAGCAACGGCGATGGGTCCGGAAAGTTCGTTGAGCGTTGCGTCTTTATCCGGATATTCGTCGGCGGTGGGCTTCGTTTCGAAACACAGATTGAAAAACAGAGACTGATGATACCATTCACCCTGAGTGAAGTGGACTCACCCGGTTATTATCCCGGTAACCTATTTATTTATGCTACATGATACCGGGTGAGGACGTGCAGCTAGAGCAGGCAGCAGGTGCCAGCAAACCCACTCGCGATGTGGGTTTTGGCTGTCCAAAACAACGACGATGAACGGGGGTCTGGAGGCTTCTTTGCTGTGGTTTTGCGGTTATCCTCCACCGTCACAACATCTTAATGCAACGAATCGTATGCCTAAAAGCAGAAAACACGCTTGGGCCAGTTTCTTTGACATGAATTAGGCCGGGTCTTGGTCTAAACACCAATGCAAACCGTTTTAGTCAAGAGTTAGGACTTTAGTTTTCCCTTTGATTAATATGCAAATCACATGTACGTATCATTTATAGCTGCTACAACGTGGCTAGCCCTTGTACAAAACACATTTTGTTGTGTTCGTTTAGAGATGAGCTGTCCCGAAAAAATAAACATATGACTCTTCACTGCATTTGTGTAGTGTTCAAGGTCACTATCAGGAAACACTTAAGCAATTCTGAGCGGAGCAAACTCTCTGGACAGTGCCTCATTAATCAGTTGTCAGTCAGAAAATGCAGTAAAGCCGGTCCCCTTGTCTCTCTGGCCCCACCACCCAGCCTTCGACATCTCTGCTGTCAGCTCTGTGCATGACAAAGCATGGCTTAATGTCCTGCTGTTTGATAAGTGCCACATATTCCTCCGCAAGGACGCACGTGGTACTGGCCATTAATGTGCAGAATAAATCAGACGGGACCGTCTCCCGCCGCCTTCCGTGCCAAACGCGGTTTAAAAACACGCCGTTTTTGAATGCAGATAAACTTGGTGCCAAAATAAAGGCTTAGAAAAGGCTCATTTGCAAATGAAAAGAATGATTTTTGCTATACACGTGGGTCAAGATGAATGTTATTCTTACACTATCAAAAAAGCGCGATAGAGTAAATACGTTTGAAGAAAAAGACGCCAATCAGCTGAAAGTGAAACGAACCACGGGGAGCTCTTGTAATCTCGCCCTGTCTTCTGATGGGAAAAGGGGGGGAGGGTTTCAGCATTAAATGACTCAGCTGGAGACAAATGAATCTGCATGCTGCAATGGAGGGAATTAATTTATGATGTTTATTTCGTGTTTGGCTGCCACGAGTCATTAAATCTCTGATATTTATTTTGCAAATCATCGACATTCAGTAAATCATGGGAAACTCCAAAAATTAGCAGTGGACATCAAATTTCATATGTAATACACTTTTAATACTTTTATATGATGCACACGTTAATGGCCATAACAAGGTCATCGTGACCTTGACCTGACTATGGAATATCCTTAATAACTTAACTTATGAATTAATGACTGTGGCTGGTAACTTAATGGGCTGCATAAAATATTTATTTCGAGAGTAAAATTATTCATTTTTGGCCGGAGTATTTTTCTTTCTAGAGTATTGGGTTTTACATATTTCTAAAAATGCATTCAAATTTTTCATGTTGATTTCATGATTGGTTCCATAGTACCAGAGAATGGCATTAATCCTAAATTCAAATACATATTAATGACCATTTCATTGAATCTCAGACTCCCAAACCTGAACATGGCCATGAGTAAATATTTAGCCCAACGTTCATATCCTTATAAACCAAAATCCCAAATGGGGAAATATATCACACATACATTATAACATTTGTTGGCTTGTAAAAATACCACATGATTACCACATTTGGGCATAATGTTGTCTTTTAGTAATGCTCTTTTTCATATTATAATAATATTAGTATTACCTGTGCTGTTGTACTAATGATTCATGTATTTGTGCTTCCACTCTTTGGGGATAAAGGTGTGTATTAGGGGAGTCGAGAGTTTGGTAGCCAGTGTGGTGTGTGGCAGGGCTGCAGTCATGGAGGAGTGTGTGAGAGTCCTGCATGGCTCAGTCAAAAGCACCGTGACACTGACGAATGGAGGAGGTCGAGCACCACTGCGCTCTGTCTTTCACCACGAGCCGCATTTCTCCACAGCTGATGAATGAGTGCTCCTCTCAGAGTGTGTTGTGGACGTACATCACTCTAGTCCTCACAGGACGAGGAGATGAGTTAAAGCCAGGCTGCAATATTACCCCACCTCCATCTTTCCCCGAGCAAAGAGGGAAAGACTGACGGAGGTCAAAAACTAAGCTTACAAGCCCAATATGCCTGTGTTCTGACCCGCATGCTGAATTTTTTTTTACAACAAATTCATAACATTTCTATCCTAAACTGTAGAGCATGAACTAAAAGAGTGGTGGGCAATGCCCTCAAGACACTAATACCAGACAAGACCTGTAGACCTGTTGCTTTTAATAGTTATTTGGAGTTTTTCTGTAGACATGATGGTACATTTAAGGAGATTTAAGAGCTCTGGGGAAGGTTCAGGTTGAGAAATACTAGGGTTCATCAAAGAAATATTAGAAGTGTATTCAAGAGGATGGTGAAAAATACGTCCAGCTGTAGACCTGCCCGTGAGTGTGCTGTAATTGAACACACCTCTGTCTTTTCAGGGATGGGAAGACAGTGCTCTTCGAACGAGGCTATTTCACAACCTCTGAAATATTCACGAAAAAGCAGGAAGATGAACGAGTTCTCGTGTCCCGGTTCGGGGCTCATGTTAAAAGTGGGCGTTGATCGAGAGGTCAAAGCCAGAGAGAATTTTAAACATCCATTGGCCCACAGTCCCATGGGATGATTACAGCTCAGTTCTGACTAGTAGGAGACCAGGGCTGGAAGCCAGAGAAGCCCAGCCTCAATGATATATGAGCATAATCATCTCTCTCTCTCTCTCTCTCTCTCTCTCTCTCTCTCTGAGAACAGGGCTATCCCACTGCCGAGTCTTGTCTTGCATTTTAACACAGAGTATTTCTTCACAATAGCTTCTCTGCATTACCATTCCTGGGAGATATACTATGGCTCCTGGGCAAAACGTACACCAAGGCAATCTTCATGGCCCAGTAAGTGAAAGTAGTTTTCACAGCATTTTGATATAATAGTGATTAGGGCTTACCACCACAAGCATGACATATATTATACATATGATTTCTTATGTATCTGTGCATCCTAGGACTCACAGGCAATCTGCAACTGTAGGAACTATGTAAGCTCTCTGAGTCTATGTAATATTAATTCAAGTATCCATTACGTTTACCCCAAACTTTAGCATGTGATTGTGATTCAACTGTCCGCAGAGGCTTCTTACATCTCAACAAGATCACTTACTATTCATGTCTGAAGTAAACAGAAGTAGGTAGAATAGGCTGTAGCACTCACTGTATGTTCATGTTACTACTACCATCTTGAGGACATATGGTGGAATTGCTTGGTGACACCTAGAGTTTGCCGTCCATTCTTGACAGTACGATTTATCAAAGCAAAAAAAAAAAAATGTTCAATGCAAAAATGTGAAAAATATCAAATTTATTTACTTTAGAAAAATGTGTACATTACACATGCACAGTCACACTGTAGTCATAAATATAGGCCAATGATTTATCTTGTTTTTAATTCACTGAGTGAGCACATAATTGCAAACTCCAGGTTTTTGTTTTTTTTTGAGGACACCATGAATAACAATGTACTGTCGAATATTAAATTTCAATGCACTAAAAAAGGCCATTTGAAAATCAAGTATAAACATATATAAATTATCTACAAATGGAGAAAAGTACAAAAGAGTAACAGTGGCCCAAACAATAGAGACACCACATCTACTGAAGAATGAATGTTTGGGATTCGCACTTTGAATTATCAGTATAGTTTTATATCTTGTATTCTTGTGTGTGTGTATATA
>JAOXYF010000003.1:21147614-21167727 GCA_028565775.1 Sternarchorhynchus goeldii
AAATAAATTCTAGATGTATTATAGTTATTTCTATGGTTACAACTGAAATATGCTTTCCTTTTCTTTTTTTGGCAAAACTGATGATGTACAGACGACTGAACATTTTACACATTTTACTTTTTGGCAGTCAAACTTTGTTTCTTTTAATAATCTTTTATCTGACAAAAAAAAAAAATCTACTCATTCCATAGAATGTTTATATCAGTCAAGACACTTGAACTGATTCATATTAGAACATCTATTTGATAATGCCATGAGTACAATCTTCACACACATAATATATACCCTGGATAAACCCACGCAGGAGTGCAATCAAAACCAGTGCCAGACACGGGAAGATTCAGTCAAACACTGGTTTTCCCACTTCGCATTTGCCTTTGCAAATGCGACATATAACAGAACTCCCACCTGTAATGTCCCAGGAGATTTCACCCCTGAATCCACCTACTAGGTGATACTGTACAGGCTGTTCGATTAAAGTTATCATGGGTGCTTTTCCACTAGTACACTGTGGTCACCTCTGCCAACACATGCGTTTTAACACCTCAATGTGCTACTGGTTCGCTGGACGTGCATTTGTTACTGAGGGTTTGTGTGACGCAGTAAAGCTCTCAGGAAAAGCCACCCATGGTAGCTGTAGCACTGAGGAGAGGTCATTCAGACCACGTTCATAGTCAGCCCCACAACGTACAGCTGACGCAAAGTACACGGAAAGAGGTATGTGCTCAATATGAAACGTGAATACCTTTGTTTTTTTGTTTGTTTGTTTTTTTAGAGGGCATCACCTCTACCAACAACATACAAAAAAAAATGAAACACTGTGTAGGTAGCAGCACGGCACTTGATCACTCAACAATGTGTTCGGTTTTCAGTTTATGAGATACACAAACATGAAGGACAAATTCTAACCGTCCATACACACACACACACACACACACTGTGCAAGCACATGATTTCAGGAACCTTTCATTACAAGTTATGGTGAAGCACATACAACACATACAAGTGTGCACAGGTGAGAGAGCGGGTTCTTGGCTGAGACTGATATCGATCAAAGATCAGATGTAGATAATCAAAGATCATGCTTATTGTGTGCTGATGAAGGCCACGGCATAATTTAAAAGGTGTATCTTCGACATTTTGAACATGTCTCTCACAATAGCATCTAATTTACCATTTTAGAATTTGAGTGGACATGGTGGCACTCAGGATTTATGGATCAAAGTCTGTGTAAAAACTGAATATTTTTAAAGATTAACAGGATACTTTTCCATCTCATACATGCCAATTAAACTGGATCATATAATTTATGCCTCCATGTTCAAAATATGTCAAGAACTGATACAACGACTGGTTAATTTGCAGAAGAATGTAGCAGACGTCTTTGATTGAACCTTTTAATATTCTACATCCTTGTATGATGATATCCTTTTCATCAGGAGACAACTATTTTAACAACACGTCAACGCTTTGTACCCAGAAGAGCAAGCATCCTAATATATGCGCTTGCTACATGGACATGACTGTATACTGATCGAAGAAATTCACACTGGGGCTTTGAGTACATTGATGTAGCAGAGCCCATTTTGTTGCCCTGTTGATTAAACATCGTATAAGATGCTTCTGCTCTTTTGTCTGCGTTTGAGCCAGTGACCTTTACTTTGAGAACTTTTGCAGCAGTTTCTTCCCTTTGGAGAGCAGTCCTTTTTTCTTTTTGGAGGTCAGGTCACGAGGGCCACGGGCAGGGCTCAGGGGCCTGATGGGGCCCACGGGTAGCAGGGGACGCACAGTGGGGGACGGTGGCCTTCCGGGGGCTGGCGGCGGGACAGGATTTTCCTCAGATACCTAATGAGAGACCCATCAGGAGGGGGACAGCGCAGGACATTAAACAGTGAGAGACCCATCAGGAGGGGGACAGCGCAGGACATTAAACAGTGAGTGGGGCTTCACCTCACTGACCTGCTCTAGCTTAGACAGGTAAAGGTAACGCAGGTGTAAAAAGGAACCTGATGTGGTGATACTTCAGGCTTTATTGATGCCTGTGGATTTCTTTATTGTTCACATTGCTGCCTAATGCCCTAAAAGTTTTTCAAACAGTGACTCATTTCTGCCATGACTCAGAAAAGTCTGTGCAGACCGACTAAGAAGTGGGCAGGAAGCCCATGTGAGCAGGAACACAATTCATGAGTCAGCTTGCTAAAGAGGACCTACTACATGGTGAATTACAATGCTCCCATTGAAATGGCTGGTGCATAGAGGACATCTGGAAAATAAAGATAACTGCCTAGCTTGGTCTCAAAATTCGCTCTGCTATTCCAGTGTTGTATACCTTCTGATAAACCTTTAATTTAATCCACAGAATTACATTAGAAGAAGCCTGAGACAAAAAAAACAAACAAACTTGTTTTTGACATGTGTCTGTCTCATCATTTTGTAGATGGAGAAAAGTGACTTGCTGGATAACCATGAGAACAGGGTTTAACTTTTAGCACCAGAACAATCTAAAAACACACATTACAAACTCCACATATCAGAAACCAACTGCAGATACCATGTTATTGTCTGATGCAATGGTGTGCCAAATCAGTATGCCGTTTGTAATCCAAGTGGAAAACAAGAGTAACTAAGTTCATAAAACTGAAAGATGCGGATTTGGAATTTTCCACAGAGCACAAAGTAGGCCGTCTTCAATCAGCTCGCCAACTTACACAGAACCTGCTGTGTTCATAAACAGGGGATGAAGCATTTTATTTCATGTTTAAAAAAAAAAAAAAAAAAAATGCTAAAACCAATGAACCAAATGTAAACATCATTAGCCTCATGTAATAATGTTGACAAATTGTGTCTAAGTGGACTTCTCCTCTGCATGAGATCAGTAAGTGGTATCCCCAGCTGTTCACTTGAATAGCAGAAACAGAACCTGCTAAGATGGGAAATGAACTCCCTCTACTGGTTTTGCGAAGTGGGTGGGGAGGCAAAGGAAATCAAATGCAGTGACGTCGTTTCCATAACAGTCACACACCGAGAAAGAAAATGCATATATTTGGGGAAAATTAAATAAATAAAAAACACCACCACAGATACACAAATGAACAGATGTTTACTAAAATACTTCAGCTTAAGATTTTGCTTCCTTTTATTTCTTTGCCTTTATCATTACAGTAAAGGTGCTTTTCCTGTAAATTACAGTAAATTTCCTGTAAATTACAGTAAAGGTGCTTTTCCTGTAAATTACAGTAAAGGTGCTTTTCCTGTAGGAGACCAGATGAATATTATTTCCATGTTTGCAAAGTTATAGAATCTGAAAAATAGATTTTTGAAGGGTGTGCAATATACAAAAAGAAACAAAGCCTTCTTAAAGCAAGATAAAACACACAGGCCAATGTATTCTACTTTATATAAAAAGGTGTCAAGTTTATTTTGAAAAAGGCATGCTTATCTAGTGAAAGGGAGCCTACATGTCTTCAGATTAGTCGCATAAAATTGGGTTACAAATCACGAGCCAAGAACACTTTGGACATAGGCATCAAAGCGGTTAAGCTAAACGTGTGTACTGGTCACTTTGTAGGTTGTTGCAATTCAGTGCAAAGACATTTTAAGTGTCATTCCCTTCCCACTGCTGCAAGGAGGATTGGTCTGTCTTTTGTCCCAGTGTCCTGCGAGGCTGCCTTATCAGCACACGCCCCACCGCAGCAGGTCATGGCACTAAGGTCTGTGTGGGTGCTGCTCTCAGGGCACGGGGGGGGGGGGGGGGGTGGGTTTTGTTTCCCCCCACCCCACCCCCTTTCCAAAAAACGCAAGAAACGTCAGGCTGGGAAGCACTATGCACTCGCACACAGAAACAAGCACGAGAGAACACGGATACGGCGGGTGGACGGAACTCAAACGGAGGATGGATGAACACAGGGTCTAGCGCCGGGAGCGGCGATGGTGTACCCGTTTGGCGTCGGGGCGCGGCGGCGGCGGCGCTGCGGCTGGCTCTTCCTGCTCGTAGTGTGATGGCGTGTCCGTGAGATAGACCTCCACGTCATCAGGCACTTCTTCTAGAAAGTTGGAAGGAACCAGGCCCCGGTGCCCATTAATCTCACCCTGCAAGATAGGGAGGGAAGACGACACCCACAGTAACCCATGTAGTCCCAGGAACACATAGCTACTCAGAACAGGAAATGCAAAAATGGTCCCAGATGTACTGTAGCAAAATGCCATGCAGATATGCATTGTTGAGTGCGACCTGGAACATAACATGGCAAGATCAATTAAAAAAAAAAAGAAGTTTCTTAAACTGTGTACTTTAGTATGTTTAGGCCAGTATTGCAATGCGCTGGCACAAGGTGCTCAGCAGCGGCACTTACATAGTAGAATCCATCCTCATCTATCTCCCCAAATACAGCCATGATGTCACCAGCACAGAACGTTAGCTCGGCCTGTATCAGGAGAGATGTGTTCCGTCATCACCAAGCCAGTTTATGATGCGATGGTTTCTTCTTACATATCTACTGTAATCATTTGTGGGAACTAAATGTCAAATTGTTTTGAAAAAATGTGAAGCCAAACCCAACCTATAAATTCCACCAAATCTCCATGGTACCCTTCACCAAATTAAAGAATTTTGTTTTGGTTTTTTTTTTTATAAAAAGTTTATCAATTTGTTGTCAAGTCAAGAAGAGCAACAAATGCAACTTGAACACAGGTGATAAATAATGAATTCATCACATGACTTGGTTGAGTTTCCTAGAGAATTTTGTATAGAAAATATTGAAATCAAAAATACATGAGAAACAACTAAACCATACAATTAGAAAATAAATTGTATACACCCATAGTGCCCTTTTAATCAACAAAGAACAGGTCAACAAAATGACATACAGAAGACATGAATATCTACTCAACCCTAGAGGGTGCCAGACATTCATAAATATGGTTTAAAATGAGCTTAATAATAAAGTCTCTGTTTGGTCAAATTTCTGTACTTTATCTGTATACGTCTACAACATGATCAATACCTAATCTGAGCACAGATGGATTATCCCATAATATATCTGTGTTAACAAAACACCTACTTTTCCTCTTATTCCTTTCATGTAGCATCTTTTAAGCCAAGGTATTGCTGTTGTAACAGACCTAATTGTCAGAATTGTTTTTTTTGTTTTTTTTTTTTTAATGCATACCATTTTGTATTGGGGACCAAATGGATCAGGTTTACATCACTGGGACTGAACTGGGATCAGCTCCATCTAAATGGAGTTCTGTGATGCAACAATGAACACTGCCCAATCCAAGGATCATTGGTGGTTTTATTGGATTGGTGGATATTCTATTAATAGGCTGGGATAATGTCTTGTAAGGCAGAAATCCATTTCAGTGGACAGAGGACAGGAGAGAGGAGTGAACTGCTGAAAGCAGAAAAATTCTACCCAAGCACTGGTTGAAGTGACAACTGCGTTCCTCCTGGTATCAGTGTGAACTAGTTGAGATCAGATTTGTTCTGTACCACATCTATTAAAAGTACACATTTTTAGAATTAACTTCATTTTCAACAAACCAGCTGGTTTCATTTCATGGCATGAATATCTGAATTCATTTAAGATTTTTCAAATCTAAAAGGCATGCATAATGCTGGTTTTAGAGTACTTTCACTGATGCTACAATTCTATGGAGTCTTATTTGAGTGGTTCTATGGAGTCTTATTTGAGTGGCTTAAGTGCAACACTGGGAAACAGAGCCAAAGATGTGCAAGTTCTCTCAACCAACATGTCTATTGTTTTTACAGTAGAGCTGCACTGTGATGAGTGGTTACTCATTTAGAGAATCTGCTGTGCACGTTTTTTTGAGTAGTCCCCTCCTCATGTGTACGGATGTTAATCTTCCCATGTGAGAAGGTACAGAGTTTAAACTGGAGTTTAAGTGCCATGGTTGGGGCAGTTGATTTGGTCGTTATAACATTTTGATTTTAAGGATCTGGCTCATCACTACTTGGTGCAGTGATTAAAATAGCTTTCATTTAAAATTTTAGTATTAGAGAACCTATTCCTATGCCCTTAAGATCCGGATGCGTCTACCTAGAAGGGTGAATTCATTATTCAAGAAACAGGAGTTGTAAAAGCTTGTCGGTCTCTATGGTCCTCTTATTAACGAGGACGATCCTGAGTAAGCAGACCTTACGTTAGGACTAACAAACCAGCATAAAGAGGACACAGCAAGAACACACATGTACCTTTTAACAAAGCAGTCATTATGTACAAATATTCAAAGTGATGGACCAACAGTGAAGCAACAATAACTACGTTTTAAAAATCAAACTCTTATTCTGAATTCTACCTCTAGTAATTACCCTTAAAGATGTGCCACACCTGATGAACATGATTTGTACAGTCATGTTCCTGCCACACAATAAGCTAAAATGTGACTGACGTAACCACTAGAATAGTGTGGTTCAAGATAAAACTGATGTATACAGAAGAGTATACAGTTGTAAGACTACTCATTTAGTTTAAAGCGGCCAATTTTTTTAATTTTTGACATGGCATTAAATTAAAATAGATGCTTAAAATAATAGATATTAAATCATTCCAGACATGTAGGAAAGGTAATGACAAACATTGGATTTCTACACTGAAATTTTGGTTTAATCCAGCATAAAAAGTACATCACTTTAAACCATATTTATGAATGTCTGGCAACCCTCTAGGGTTGAGAACAGACCTCTAAGGCTTCTGGGTGCAATTTTGCTCAGTACATGGTAAATGTATGGGGCCCGATGGATCTATGCAATTTCTACATTATATATTTGCCTGGTTTCTCATGTATTTTTTTTTTATTAGTATTTGATTGTTTTCTATATCAGAATCATTAGAAAACTCAAGCAAATCAGGTGATGAAGTGTTATTTATATATTTGTTGGTTTCTCATGTGTTTGATTTGAAGTTGAATGAAAATGTAGTTTCTTGATGCACTTCACCATAAAGTCTAAATAAAGGCTTCAAGTTCGAGTGCTGGGGTTTTTTTTTTTCTTTAGCCCTTTTGTTTACTGAGGTCAAGGTTAGAACGAGGTTTTCTGACATTACTGTATACAAAGGTTTAAAATGCACACCCGTGTGGGAGCATGTTTGCTTTGCGCACCTCAACATCCACATTTGGCGAACTCTCCCTGGGGTCATAGTCATAAAGTGCCACCATTCTTCTGGTAGCCACAAGGTGGCGCCCACCCTTTCTGTTCTGCTCTGTAAGGAAGGAGAATTTATTCAGATGCACCAGATCTCACAAAAGAAGGATCTTGTTCATTCATCGATTCATTGCCAAGTGGTCACAGAGGGGTAAAGTAAAATTCCAGAAAAACCAAGAGGCTCAGACTCAGGAATTGTAGGATTTTAAAGAGGATGCAGTACCTATTCTATCTACAGGAGTGTTGAGAGGAAGAAAGCCCTGCTTCATGAGCTGATCCATCGTTTCCTCATCCTCAGCACGGATCTCGGACACCATGTTACATGGGATGAGGCCAGATCGGCCACGGATCTCCCCCCGATAAAAGCCATCCGTGTCTTTGTCTCCGTACACCTGAACAGGAGTGCAAGAGAGAGAGGTTGGGAAGCCCAGACCGGCAAAACACCAAATGTTCTACAGGAATTCCCTGGCCTTAACATACGGGATCAGTTTAAACCCAGTTATATAAAACCTCAGTTCTGCTAAATGGAAGCAATGTAGTCCTTGACAACCAGCCAGCATGTGACTGAGTCCAGAGACACCTCTTGCCTTGATGATCTGTCCTTCTTTAAAAGGAAGCTCTTCATCAGCTGCATCTGGATTCGGGGACATGGAGAGTGGGTCGTAGTCAAACAGGGCTACAAAGATACGGAAGGGATCTTCAGGCTCCGACTCATCATAGCAGGGAGGGGAACGGCGTCTTTGATCCCTGTAAGCATCTGAGACATGGTAGACAACACACTGAAAACTTGACTACTGGTGGAGCGGCAGTTTTGCCCCCCACTGCGTGAAAACTCATTGTGAAGCCAAGTATGAGCACGTATGTCCAGAGCTTTCCCTCTGCTACCATTCAGTATGATTCACCTTCATGTTAAGTCATTTACCCAACCTGCACAAGAAAAAAAAAAATGTTTAAAAATGTAACTAAAAAAAGGTTGTCAGTTGTATTTGCTTGAAGGATCATGCACTTAAAAAATAATTGAGTTTTCATGCTTTCCACTTTTCTAATTATGCTTGCAATGTGATCAGTTCATTAAAGTGTTTCCTTCTTAAGTGGGTTAACAGACAAACATTTGACAAATGTAATGAAATGGATGTGGAGTGATGTACAGGTGGTGAGGTTACTGCACCCATACGGCAACTTAATACACAAGAGCAACAAGCCAAAAATATGCAACAAAGTCCAACAGATGCAGACCGAACACACAGCCTGGGCTTCCATAACCATGCAGTAAGCAGGACCTGAGGGAGACCAGTCAGATATGCCTGATTAGACCTGGAGAAAGTCACATCTGTTTTCTTTCAGTCTTACAGCACTTACAGGGCTACACCAGACAGGGCTGGTCAAAACACACCCAACATGCATTCTGGAGTGGAATCTCTATGGCAGACACAGAAGAGGGTGGTGAATTAGACCGTTCGGTTATGGTTTTCTTTTAAAATCCGTTCATGGATTTAGCTTCCAATATGCACCTAAAAGGCACTGCACTTAACTTTTACCACCCGGTCATGCACAGGCCAAAAAATTAAAAAAAGTACAGGTGTGATCAAGTCAGAAAGGGTTAGGGTACAGCAGGCATCTCACAGCAAGGTCAGCGCAGAAGGTGGGAACATTCTATATGCAATAAGCGGACACTCCACTGTGACGGGCAGCGTGGACCACTGAGGCTCAACACAGTGCCTCCATCCCTGCAGTCCAGTCCTCATGCGTTGCAATTCAAGGCTCTTAAAGGCATTTCACTCCAAGCCGCTTCCTTCTCCCTCCTCCTCAGGCAGGCCGCGCCGAGCGTGCTTTGGGAAAGAGACCTGCAGCACGTACCATAGTGAGGCCTTGTGCCCTCACGCCTCCGTGAGGACCACGTCCTGTGCCGTGCTATACTGCCATAGTAAACATCCTCCGTGTGCGGAGAGAGGTTGCCCTCACTGTTACTCTCAGTGGTTATCTCTGAGGGAAACACCAATCGGAGACCTGTTACCATGCACAAACTACAGTGCCCTTCACTGCCTTGCCTAACAGTCATGTGAAAGATTCGGGGAACACTACACAAGTATTCATCTGCCTCACACACTGCTGCATGGCATAAGACATTAGGAAGATACAAGAGTTTGTAAATAAAATCTGCAAAAATAAAATTTTATGAAGCTGGCAGGTTTTAGACCGATAGAACTTTATGATGCGAAATTCTTAAAAGGGCTGACAGAATATGAACATGAAATCAGACAAGGGGTGATCAGCATTCACTGAGGAGCTCAAAGGCTTTTCCCATCCCACTTCTATGATGAAATGTCAAGATGTTTAAGGGGGTTCAGAACATTTGCAGACAGGCAGAACTGAGAGCTCCATCATGGGTTGGGAGGACACTGACCAATAGATGGAACCATGAGTGGTGTTCTCTGGGGTTGAGAACAGCCTTGGGTGGGCCTCCGAGCAGACTCTCGATTCAGTCTTCCTGAAGACGTGTTCCCTGCAGGCTTAAACCAGAAGAGCAAATACGGATTCCAGTTAAAACACAAACAATTCAATAAGATACAGTTTCAAGCTTTATGTTGATGTTCTTACACTGGTTCAAATTTAACGGATACCATTGAGTAACATTAATCAAATTTAAGGAAAAAGCCCATTTCGGTCCACAATGCAGTTGCGGACTTTCAGACTGCAATGTCGTAGTGTACCGTTGCATCTAGCCTCACCTTATGAGCAGTGTGCGAGTCGCGCCGACGCCCTTCCTCAAGCTGCATCTCCGAGTACAGCTCCTCCTCATCCTCCTCCATGATATCAGATAGGTCCGAGCCCCGACTACTTTCCGTCTGGTACTCTTCATTGTGACTGTAGTGGGACTGAGGTGACGCAACCAATCAGAGTGTGGGACAAAAGAAGCCTCACACAAGCTGAGGATTCCTGTTTTTTGTTTTTTTTGGACATTTGCCTGTGGCCTCTGTCTAAATGGTGCAATATGAAGCAGTAGCCCCACCCACAGCTCCCGTACCTGCCTGCCCAGCTCTGAAACCCTGAGGAAGTCATCCACAGATGCTCCTCTTCTGCGCGACTGATAGCTTTCCTCATCCTCTTCCTCATCTGAGTTCTGAGAGTGAAAGCCCTGACTTCTCTCCATCTAGATACATGCAGATTACTTCAGATGCCTCATTGCTGATGCTGCTGTATTCCAACAGATTTCTGCTTTTTTCATTTTATTTTTTTTGCACGTCATTTTCTACGTGCATCCCATCGCTCAAAGGAGCCCTCCGAAATGGCTCTACGTACGCCACATATGCTGGTCTCGTTGGTTTTCTAAAAATCAATTCACGGTTGCAATCCACACTCACCCGCCCGCTCTCTGCAGCCACTCTCTGGGCAGCTTCCCTCGCGATGGCCTTGGCCACGTTGTCAGAGATGAGCGTGCCCCTGGGCTGGGGGAGTATTCTCTGGGGAGACGGGGAACGGCGGCTAGGGCACGGCGGGGCCTCAAGGGTGAGCCCATGCTGCACGTTTGAGGGCAAGCCAGGTTGAGGACATGCAGGATCCCACGGCTGGTGAGGACCCCCGGCAGCGTGGAGCATGCCAGGTGCCTGCTCTTTGGTTTCCAGCTCTCTGGCACTTGGTGGTCTCTGTGGCTGAGGAAGCGACAGCTGAGGAATGTGTGGTTGGGGCATTGGGATAGTGGGCTGGGGTATTGGGATAGTGGGCTGGGGAAAGGGGTGAGGGGGTTGAGGCATTGGATGAGGCTGTAGATGGGAGGGCAGCTGGTGTGGGTGAACAGGGAGGGGTTGGAGGTGGACGTGTGGTTGAGGGCAAGTGTGAGGGGGTAGAGGCTGCATGGGAGGTGGCAGGGCGGCACGAGGGGGCAGGGGCTGAGGTGGCTGGAGTGGAAGAGGGCCTTGAATGTGGTGAGCTGAGGGGTGGGCTTGGGGAGGTGCCACAAGTAGGTTGTTGGGAATGATGGCAACTGGGGAGTCCTGGGATTCCCCTTGGGCTGATAAAGTCCTGACCACAACTTCATGGGCCTCCAAACACTGGAGACGGTTCAGCTCCACTGTTGCAAAGTCTGCCAGTGGGTACAACACCTCAGCAATCTATAGCCAACAAGTCAGAGACGAGTCAGTGTCGAACGCACATGTAGGTGAAATGCAGATATAATGAATAAATAGAGGTATTTCAAGTTATTACTTTGCACAGTTAATTTTAGTTAAGAAAATAAAATGCAATTTCCAACATTACAGGTTGTAATGACATCTATTCCCCAACAGAGGGCAAGAGCATGTTCTAAATAAATGAAAATCTGGGAGGGGGGGGGGGTGTATGAATCAAGATGGAAATGAAAACTATAGCTGTGCAAATTATTTCTGCCTTCACCTTTTGGCCCTTTGTGCAAACAGCATAGCCAATAACATTGGCACCATTAGAAGTCCCAGTGGGAGTCAACAGAGGGGGCTTCCAGTGGACCTGCAGTATCCCTGGCGCTTGACCACACTGGACATGCACCTCATGGGGTGGTAAAGGAGGTCCTTGGGGCAACAGGGGAGGGGCAGAGAACAGTCAGAATGAGATTTAGACCAGCAGAACTACCATAGCTGATGGTGTTCCTCTCACTTCAGGGCATGCAGTGAACCAAGACGTACGGCAACAAAAATGGAGCAATTGACCAGCTGACGTTTTTAGTAGGTGAGGATATGGTCATTTTTATAAGGAAGAGAAGGTTTCAGCCTCATAATGAAAGATACAATGTTCAGTAAATTAAATGCTTTGAAATTAAAAGTTACATCTTCACATTGTGCATCAAGCATCATTAGATATAATTTTAGTATGAGCAAGTGCAGTTTTCATTATGGCAAAGCCTTACTAAGCTAAATAGTTAGAGGAGTTTGGTCCACATATTAAAAAACAAAAATTGTTCTAACTGGTGAATTAAGAAGCATTTTTTTTTTCTGGATGGTCAGCGCTCAACACCAGACTAAGGACTTACTACATTCATTGTTGATGGCAGGATATTAGAACAGTGTCTGACCTGCTGCCTGGGTGCAGAACTCCACCCCAGCCTCCTTCTTCTCTCGATGTTCGAGCGGCATGTGCCAGGGCACCTGGTGGGGCTTGGCCACCACCCTCACCTTGTACACAGTGGTGGCCTTTAGGTTGGTGAAGCGCAGCCTATAGCAGCATGGCTTCACCACAGCGTGCTCCACCCCATCCAACACCACGGTGTGCGAATAGTTGCTGTTGCTCGGCAGCCAGGAGAGCTCCGCCGAGTCCTGCATGATGTCGTCGAGGCGCAAGCCCGTGGGCGCGACTGCCACGTTCCTGCCCACCAGCATGGTGCAGCGCAGCTCGTCCGACACGCCCCGGTCGGTCACACTCTGCACGGACACGCGGTAGGTGCAGGCTGCCAGATCCAGCTTCTCCAGGAGCAGCTTGGCCCGCCCCCCGAAGGGCACGGTGGAACGCACCTCCCCGTCCACCAAAACGTGGTACCCATTAATGTTGCCCCAACCCAAGGGGACCAGAGGAGGCTCCCAGGCCACTATGACACTCCTGGCCAGCTGCTTGATCAAACTGATCTTTCTCGGATAAGGCACGATGTCGTCGGCCAGTTCCTCTGCATCCAGAGCTCCAGTTCCGTTGCTGCAGGGCCCGAGGGGGTCGGTGCTCAAGCTGTCCAGAGAAACGCCTCCGTCTAAGGCAGTCAGACTCAGGCAGCCATGTTCCAGCTGGCCACGCTCCTCTGGCCCATCTATGGATAGCTTTTCCTTGTCTTGGACAAACTCCACAAAGTTGGAGGGCACGAGGCCACGCTGGCCATCTAGCAGCTCACCTGGAACCACCACAAAGATCTGACTCTGTGCCATGTCTAACAGGATACCACCAACTCCCTCAGTGATTTGGTCAAAACAACACACAGCATGTTACATAAACATTTTACTCTTCTCCCTTAAAAATGGGATCTGAACATATGCTAATATAGATAGTCAACAAATGTTAACATAATGCTCTCCCACATGCCTACCTAAAACGGCCATTGCTCCCAGTAATCACGACACAGGATGAGAATTTACAGCTGTAGCTACGGCCATGCAGGCTATAAATGTTAACCACTAAAAATAGAGCATCTAATTAGCACAAAGGAAACCATGACAAAATTGGCTTTAGTGACCCAGTGAAAGTGTACTCGAGTGTTTTGGCCATCTCACTGTAGGGTGTGCAACAAATTAACAACCCTGCATATAATCTGCAATATAATCTGCTAGTAAATCACTTGGGAATTACTTTAAAAGCTGCTTTGCACTGAAGAATGACATGCACCAAATAATTATATAATATACAAGATCTTTCAGAGTCTGGAATATTTAAAAGCATGAGAGCATGCATTATAATTAATTTCATTGCAATAAAATGTCACAAATCTTTAGACATTTAGCAACTGGAGATATACCAAGCATTCATTAGCAAAATACAGCTGTGCCAATGCAGACGAGCTCAAACGTGAATTACCTTCATAGAACCCATCATCATCCATGTCTCCATACACGTAGAGATACTTCCCAGCAACAAGAGGCAGCTCAGCCTCTGGATGCTCATTGGGTCCATCATAGGGGTTATAACTGGCCAGACAAGGAAAAGAGGGAGAAAATAGATACAGAGACTGTATACAGCAGATAACCAACTGATCATAGAACAGTTTTGTTTTTATTCACATTTTTATTTACGATACCTAATTGGTAGTGGCTGTATAAATATATTCTGAGGATCGTTTTTAAAAAGGTTTTGATATTTATGGTGAACCAGGAATGAGAACATTGCTTGGTGGATCAATAAGAACCAAAGTGCATAGCATTCATATTAGATGAGATACTGAAACACAACGCCCCCAGTGTAAGCTCACCTGTAGCGGGCAGTACACAGGCGGACCTGACCCGTATATCGTGCCTTAGACCTGGGAGCTGGACTCACCTCATCACCCATCTATGAACAGAGGAGATTATCCAGGGAATTTTTTTTTTTCCCCCCAAGTTGCATGACATCTACATCTTCCATCCAAAATAAACTAGAAATTACATTTGATGTCTAATCGGGGTCTCAGGAACTTGAGTGGCACCACTTCGATAAAATCCCAATTTGTAACCCCCCCCTCCTCTTCTAAACAGGTAATAACCACATGTAGCACACTCACTCCTCCCATTTTTTCATTTGTAGTTTTAAGTTTTATAAAATGGCTCCATTTTAAGATTGGCTCACGGGTAAATAAATTGAATGCAAAGCAACAGCCATCTAGAGGTTATCTGGCTCTTATAATAGAGAGCTTTCTCTTCCAAACATCTACTGCATGAATAGATTAATATAAAAACTTTCCATGACCCAAGAGAACCAGAGGCAATTGTTCACAAGCCTTCAGTTAGTGTTGCTTTTGTAGTAACAAGAAGATTCTCTTATATCCCTAAAGAGAGGAAAGGTTCTGTCTTCAGAGGCAAATCTGGTATCTGAATGGTTGGAGGAGATACAAACAAGTGCACATGCTCATTTGTCCTCTGCTGATTGGCCACTTTCTTTATGGCCACTTGGAAGGGGGTGGGGGCTGTGCAGCGAATATAGATCCATTGAGGACCAGGAAGGTCCCAGATGTTAGCATTTTGTAACTGTATGTGCGTTACATTTCACAGAATTTTTCCAGGTGGTAGCTGGAGAAGCCAACTCTGCAGATCACCACTTGTTCTTTGAGTGAGGCAGGGAAGGAGGTTGAGACTTTTCCTGTGGAATGGGATGGGATCCCTGAATGGGATGAGGGATGGGTGGTTGCCTTGATACCAATGTGCACACATCTGTACTCTCATGGGCAAACACACCATGGATTAGTTGATGCTGTTGCCATTTTACATACGCTTTCAATTCTACCAAATCAGCTCCTGCAGAAGACCAGTGACACCAGAAGCCCATACTGCATCCCTGAAGAAACCAAGACTTCAGCGTTGGCCACCCTCAGGCATAATCTCCAATTCCCATGCACATCAACAAGGTGTTAGTGGGGTGAAAATGTACAAGTCATTTCAGCTCCTTTTGGAGGGGCAGTTGGAATCTCCAACAAAATTCAGCAAATATTTCATTCAACGTCTCTGAATTGGGTAGGGATGTTCTTAACTACTTTCTCCTTCAGGCAATGAGCTGCAAAACTCCGGCAGGAGCTGGAGGAGCAAGCTTTGCTTAGAAGAGGAGCTCTTCCATATAGCTCATAGAAATGCTAACAGTCATCTGAGGTCTTCCCTGTAGTCTCTGGATCTATATTCTCTGCACAGCCCCTACCCCACCATATGGCCATAAAGAAGACAAATAGCAGTCAGCAGAAGACAAACATGTGCACTTTCTTGTACTCCCTACAGCCATTCAGATTCCAGAACTGCCTCTTAAAAAACAGAACACTACTCTCTCTGTAGGGATACAAGGGAATATTTCAGTTGCTACAGGAGCAAACACTAACTGAAGGTCAGTGAACAACAACTCCTGGTTCTCTTGAACCAAGCACCCCCCCCCCATATCACCAACCCAGGTGATGTAGGACCAGGACTCCCTGCAAGCATTGCCTGTTTCCGCCACAGCAATTCACTGTCTCATTCGAGTTGCCTAACCAAGCCCCTCCACAGCTACAACCCCATCCCCTAGCTATAACTTCATCACATGAACAGTCAGAGATTGCCAGCAGCCTTTTTTAAAGCCAAATAAAGCCTCATTTCTGTGATCAAACTTCCTACTTCGAGCAGCAAAAAGACTGTGACCAAACGGAAGCGCGGGCTCACAAACCCCAGTTAGATGATCCTGCATCCCAGGTCAGAGAGAGAGTTTCAACAGTACAAAATATTTATTTCAACCTTCAAATATTTTATTCTTGTTAGTCAAAAAAAAAAACCTGACTGAAAAAAATGGGGTCCCCTAATAGGAACCTTCCAAAGGGCAGTTACTGCTACTTGGGACCCAGTGGATTAGAACCAACGGGACCTGGACAGAAGGGGGGGAAAAAAACAGAAAGGTGCTACAGTGAAGACACTAGATTCTGCTATACAATCTCACCCATGTGCAATCAATCCAAATCCTCAAACCACATACTAAATAAAAGCACACAAGCCAGTGTGAAGTTTAGCCAACCGATTTCTCTCTTTACCAATCCCACCAGGCATCCTCGGAGCAATGCCGATCCTTTTTAAGGACAAGCTTTTACCAAACAAAATATACAAAAAGTGGTAAGGCAACAAAGCAAAGAGGTATCCAGCCCTTGTAATGGAGAGCATGGGTCTACCTTCCCCAGTACCCAGTGGCTTTGCTGCTAAACACCCAAAACACATATTTTTAATATAAGCTTTAACATACATAAGATCCTATACCAACATGGCAAACCTTTACAAAATGGAGGGAATGTCTCCTCTTACAAACAAAAAATAAAAATGGAAGCAAAACAGAGCTGCTGACTAAAACGGACCACAAACATTACCTTCTTGTACAACACTTCCCTGGAGTTACACCAACCAGGAAGCACCTCGGGAGACAATCCAAAGTTCAGGCAGCCATTTCCCTTTCAGCCTCCTAATTATTTACCTCTGAGCCAATAGGAAAATGGAAAGAACCATTTTCTAAAACTGCAAGAGTAAAGTGGGCGTGGGGTGAAAGAAGCCCCTAATGGAGAAAACCAAAACATATATTTAAAAAAACAAGCATCTCTACCTACCACAGTCTGAAAGAATGTTAAGATCATACGACATTACAAAGAATAAAGAACCTGCTTCACAAATCCCTCTCCACAATTCCTCACCTCTCTGCCCATATTTATCTGTTTTCCTAGCCGGGAATTCCAAGCATGAACAAGAGGTTAAGTGAGCAGCCTGTCCTGAGCACAGGCAGTATGCAGTGTCCATAAGACAGGAGTGCATCAGTGGATCAGATGGACACACCTCTGAGGTGCTCATTTGATGGCAGCTTCGGGATGGGTTCCGGGTGTGGGCGGTGACTTTGTTAACCAGTTCAGGCTTGTCTCTGCTGACCTGCAGTGGCTGGAGGAGCTCAGAGATTAGCGCAGGGTCTGCAGATCTGTCATCACCTGCACAACATAGGGTTACACATCCGAGCGGCAGTGCCTGTCAATCGCCGCCTGTGTTACAGGTGTTGGTGTTTAAGGACATAGCGAACAAGGGCTCTCAAGCAATCGCATTTAACTCCGAAAGAGATGCTGTAAGTTAGAGCAATGGAAGAGATAATGTTACCATCAGCCACATCACTCACAGTGAGAGCAAATGCACTGAAACTGAATTAGTTCATTTATGGAAGATCATAAATCATGCAGGCAGGAGTCAACCAACCACTGTGAGCAAAATACCATGCTTCAGCTTCCACTGTCCCAGCTGCATTTTTATGTCTGAAAACAAGCATTTGTTTGACGTCATAATGACAAATTGTGTCCTTATCATTGACATACATACAGTTATTGGTAGCTAAACTGATGTATTTCTCATTAGAGAACATAGTGCGGAAATGTGACCTGCACATGTTGATAAGAACATCATATTAACTTGGCCATGATCATCACATTAACTTGGCTGTGCTTGACTTCTGCCTCTTCACAGCTGGCCACATCCAAAGGTCACTAATCCAACCGATTTTTAATTAGTCTGAAATATTAACTGATGGCACGGTGCTCCTCCACGTGTTTTCTAAGATGGACGGTAGAATGAAAACAAAAGGATGCTGAATCTCCTTAGTATTATAGCAGCGTTGTTTGGGATCTCTAAAAACAGAAAGACCAACATTTGTTTATTCATTTATCATGTCAGTTTTGTTTGTGACATTGGTTTCCAGAAATGCTCCAGTATGCTATGTCACTGAAACCTCATCCAGCTGTAAAGATCCGAAATATATTGTTTGTATTATAGCTTGTTAGCTATAGTCAGTGTGCTTAGCTCACCTTTCCGTATGTGGCTGTGGAGGTCACTGAGAAGATGGCAGAGAACGTTGTGGGGCAAGTAGCAGTGCTCTGGCCAGCTCCTGGGATCAGAAGTCAGACATTCTGCAGTGTCGGACTCCAAGTGAAATTTCTTCAGCTTGTTTGACAAAATGTTACACTTTTCACTCTCAGACTGGCATTTTTCTTCCAAGTCCTGAACTTTGACCTTTAAGGTTTGGAGAAGCGGTGGAAACAGAAAGAGCGACAAACATCAGACAGATTATGTAACTTGCTAATTAATATTTATCATGTTGCCATAAAGTGGGCCATTGTGATTCTACTACTTCCTTTAATAATAGCATCAGTAGCTCATTATGCTACTTCTAAGAGTTCCTGCAAAGGCCACAGGGATGTTAACCCTTACCTGTCTGGGCTTTACATAACATGAGTCAATTACTGGATGGGATCTCAAATGAGCTGGAGCTTTTGTGGAGAAACAACTCTGCTTCACCACATGCAAAGAAAGCAGCACTAAATAACGAAGTCACACTGCATTCCACAGACATTAGTAGGCTGATAAAAGCCCCCTCATTTACGTCAAAACCTTTGCAGATAAGGAACATACTTTAAGCAGCTCTCAGTTTCACCCAGGCAACGAGGTCCCGATACAAAGAAATTTAATTTTGCACATGAACTGCAACAATATAATCAGACCTAGAAGGTTTGAAATGACTGAGCAGTTCAAATGTTCCTCTTAAGGCAGAGTCATGGTGACGAGGGTGGTTTTGCAGCATCTATATGAAATGTCACGAACCTTCTGTCCAGATGGTGCTGTTTAGGCATTAAAGGAAAATTATACATCGGAAAAAAAACCACTAATATCACACAAAAAAAGAAAACCCAGGTACACAAAAATAAACACAGGTCTACAAAAACAAACCAACAAAAAAAATAGCAAACCATGACATAAGAGTGAGGGTTTATATGAGATTGAGAGTCATTCTCCAGGAATGCTGTAAGGTAGTCACAGCCAGTGCTCTCACTAACTGCTTCCTGCAGCGTCTGCCCCACTTTTGGCTGTCTGTGAATATGGTAAAGCAAGCTGGTCATTTCGCTGCCCTACAGTGGCCATTCGATTGGCCAGAGGGGTTCTCTTGATCCGACGGGGTTCTCTTCATCCAGAGGAGCTCTTTGCATCTTTTTTGCTACAGCAGTGACAGGAGATCTCAACCTGGGACGTGTTAAGCGTGAATAGCGGCTGGAGGTGGGAGAGGGCCTCTCTTACCTCTAGCAAACGGACCTTCTCTTCGTGTTGTTCATCAGTCGCAACCTGAACCTAGAAATAAGTCACAACCGTTCAATCCCAAACTTCTGCATGCAGGAAATCTTATTTTGCTTAGGGTTAGGGTTAGGCAGCCATTTCCTGGCCAAAGAAGGTTGTTCTTTAAATATTTTAGTAATGTTTTGTTTGTTTGTTTTGCATGTGTATTACAATAAAATGTCTTCCACTATTAAGAAATTAGGTTTTATGTCTTCTCCAAAGAGAAACTGAGCTGTAAACAAAACATGGCTATTTCCTTCAAGATATAACATTTTTAGTGGAGATCTCTGTCTAATCTGGAACTAAACTCAGCAGAAGCAACACTGTGTGGTTCAAAGCAACAGTACCGACAACTTAACAACATGAGTCTGACAACAGCCCCGACTCAGATTTTTCTTTCTGTCCCTATAATAGACTGTGGACGTGTGTGCATGTGTGTATACACCTGAGTGTGTGTATGTGCGTGCGTGCGCATATGTGGGGCATGTGTGTGTGTTTGTGTGTGTGTGTGTGTGTGTGTGTGTGTGTGTGTGTGTGTGTGTGTGTGTTTTTGTGTGTGTGTGTGTGTTTGTGTGTGTGTGTGTGTGTGTTTTTGTGTGTGTGTGTGTGTGTGTGTGTTTATATATGTGTGTGTGTGTGTGTGTGTGTGTGTGTATATATATGTGTGTGTGTGTGTATATGTGTG
>JAOXYF010000003.1:21167827-21220861 GCA_028565775.1 Sternarchorhynchus goeldii
TGTGTGTGTGTGTGTGTGTGTGTGTGTGTGTGTGTGTGTGTGTGTTTGTGTGTGTGTGTGTGTGTGTGTGTGTGTTTTTGTGTGTGTGTGTGTGTGTGTGTGTGTGTGTGTGTGTGTGTGTGCACTCAGACTGAGTCCCAGTGGAGCTGCAGTACTGATGTGTCCTGCTGTCTGCTTTAATTGCTTCATTTGCCCGTCGTGGCTCCGTCTTGAAGAGCATGGAGACACTAAGGTGAAGTGATCAGGTCTCTGGGGTTTTACATTATGGCTGAGTAGTTATATGACAGCTCTGATCTTACCTCGACTCGCCATGCCTGCATATCCCTTACTCACAATACTCACAGAAAAGCTGTGAATTACTGTCCATAGCCCACTAACTTTAACATGGTAAAACAGTGTATCCCTGTGTGTGCATGCATGTGTGTGTGCACACTGCTGTGTACGTTACCTTCTGCAGAAGCTGGATCTCCTGCTGTGTGGAGCTGAGGACAGCCAGGGCCTGCACATGCTCAGCCTCCAACCGCTGCTTCTGCTGTGCAGCCTCTCGCATATACTGAGAACGAAGAGGAGAGAGAGGGACAGAGACAGAGAGAGAGAGAGAGAGAGAGAGAGAGAGAGAGAGAGAGAGAGAGGGAGGGACAGAAAGAAAGAGAGGGTGAGACAAAGGGAGAGAGAGAGGGAGGGACAGAGAGAGAGGGAGGGACAGAGAGAGAGAGAGAGGGAGGGACAAGGAAAGAGAGATCATGCGAGAGGGAGTGAGAGGGAGTGGGGAGGGTAGAAACAAAGGATTATTTTTTCCAAAAAGGTACAAAAGCTCCTGATTCTGCACAGAATATTGCTGACTTTCCTTAATCATTAATCATTGTCATAACTTGCTGATTTCAGAGTAAGCGAAGATAAATGGGTTTGTAAAATTGTATTCCAATAATAACTAACACTGGGCACAACTGTGCCCAATAACAAGATACAATACTGAGATAGACTGGGTAGCGCGTGGGGATTCAGTGAATTTAGCGCAAAAGGACCATGAGTATAGTGAGTACAGTGAGTACAGTGAGCTCATCGAGAGCAACTTTCTCTCCATCGCAGGCTTAAAAAATGGGAGCTGGAGCTAAAGTAAATCAAATGTGTTGTAAGGCTGAGAAACACAAAGCAGCTTAAAAGGTCTGGCTTATCCATCTCTTTTCCACAGTCTGAGCAAAGCACAGCCTCTACTCCCCTTTGAATATGTCGGATGGGTCCAGGACACACACCGTGTCTTGCAGAATCACTGTGCTGCTCTGGTAGTAGGGAGTGACTGAGGAGATGCAGCACCCAGGAATAAGTGCACTTCTCAGCTCAATAATTCAGCAGAGCAAAGCAAAGCAGACAGTGAATAAACACAGTATCCTGGGTGCACTATACTGCAGGTAAACTTCAGAGTTTCTGCAACACCACTTTAAGAATTGGTTCCTTCATGTAATTGGGCAACATACTGGTTCTTTTGTGCAATGTGGACATTTTTTTTTCAAACCCACTTCAGCCACTAAAAACTTTTTGAGACAACAAATTGTAGTTGAAGCAGTTGTAACAGATATCAGACAGGTAACAGTCATTATAGTAGCATGATAATACATTTGAAATTTTAATAAAATTAAGAATCCTCTACCCTATCATCTCCTACCCCTCAAGCCTCCGAGTTCATTTTATCAATTCTTTCTTGATGAGATGCATCTCACAAACAATAAATCATACAGCGGAAGGGCCATTACAGTTTTTTTTTAGAAAACTACGAAACAATCGACCGTATAATAAGCATTTACTCGATCCAGGATATTAACAAAGAAAAACGGCAGTAAACCGATGAAGAGGCTGAGAGGCAGCCTGGAGTTCCCCACCTTCAGGACCTGCTCAAGGTTGTCCAGTTTGTCTTGGAGTTCAGCCTTTTCCTGCCTCGCCAAGTTCCTCTCCTGGATTACAGTGTTAAAAGTCTCTCTGAGCTGCTCATAGTCTGACTTCGCCTTCAGGTGAGAAAGAAAGAGAAAGAGAGAGAGATTGAGTGGGACAAAAGAGAGCAGAGAACCGAGGACTTCTGTACCTTCATCTGTGTGTGTATTTCCAGTCGCTCTTTTGGTGTATGGATCCTGCTGCTTTATGTCACCTTTTATTATACTGATAAAACAGAGGTTAAAGAAAGTCCACAGCATGGGCTGTTGTGCGGGGGAAAACCTGACAAAGACCTCAGAAACTCTGGGCAAAGCAGCTGACTCAGCACTGCCCCAGTGCCTGTTTCATGGGAACTGACTGCACAGTTGAATTGTGTGGCGCTGATTTTAAAACTATTTTCCAGAAGGATCTTCTTGTAAAATACTTTCATCAGGGATATATAAACATCTTAAACCACGAAGTAGTAGAATACTACACACATATCAAAGATGCTAATGTGAGATTACAGTTCAAAGACGACCAGCTTGTGAACTCTTAAACTCTGCTTTCACATTGGCTTGAGGTTTTGACATCATTAGCAAAAAAAGATCACGAAAGACTATGATTTCTCAAAGGCCCAATTAAACACAACCCCTCTCCACCAATCAAAAGTTTCTCCATTAATCTCCACTGTCAGCCAGGTTCTGAAAGAGCATCTGTGTGAGCCAGGCACACACTCCCTCTCATTTATTAGGATAAATCAGGCCAGAAAAAATGGAAGAGCTGATTCGCATCTCTTATCGATCTGAGCATAGGTTGGCATCAGCGTGACGAACACAGCGAGACAAACACAGGCATCCATCCTGAGGTAATTTAACCATGCTGACCAGCTTCGTTAACTCCTCACCCAAACGCCGCCCACACCAGGCAACAGGCCTTTGATCACGGAGGGGCCAGGAGGGTGGAGGACGGCTCTCCCGGGAGCCACTACCTGATTAAAGCCGAAGGCCTGCTTATGTCAGCCACTTCTCCGGGGCCTGCGACAGATGGTTCCTTTTTGCTGGGCGAGGAGAGGAGTGGAGCCGGGGATTACGCTGAGAGAGACAGCCAAGCGAGACCAGGCCGTTTGGCAAAAGACACCAGTGAAAATGACACCATTATCAGCAGGCGCCCCGGTCTGCCGCTCTCAGCAGTGCAGCTTTAGAGCGAGATCCTCTTCCTCAGTAAAGGGGGGGGGGGTGACATCACTTGTACTGATATGCCTGTTTTGGTGGCACCAGAGTTCATGCAAACACCAGCCAGCCGCTGGTGTCCAAACTCTTTATTCATTTCCAGATGCGCGTAGACACACTTCTGGTTCATTTTACAGAGGCATGTTGTTTTGCGAAGATTACAAATTTTTACAAGCCACAGTTTAACAAATGTCAATGCTTTACAAGCATAATTGAGGTGCACCTGTTCAAATCAGGCAGGGAACGGCGGTGGTTATTGATCGGGCTGTGGCGATGGATTGCATTCGATTGATGTGGTGGAAGTGGGCAAGGATCACAGAGCCACATGTGCGGAGGAGAGCGGACCAATCGGCAGCTGTTGATTGTCCAGTGGGCCCGGCCTGTTCCCTACCTGCTCATACTCTGCTGCCCTCAGGCTCTGGTTGCACAGGCTCCGATGGAAGCAGTTCTTCTCCTGCAAGGCATCCTGCAGCTCCCGCTTCTGTCACTCAGAAAGGGAAAGCAGCACGTTAGCTCTGGGCGGCGCAGCAGAGCGTCGTGTGTCGAGCTGCCCATGTGTTCGGCAGTGGAGAGCACAGGGTGCGGTGGATACTTTAGTGCTTTGGGCAAACGCGTTGTGTCAGATAGTCATATGGTCTTGGCTTGGTTGTACACAACACAAACAGGGATTAAACGTTCCCCCCCCCCACCCCCCCCCTGCCACTGAGTTCATTATTTTACTACTGATAAAATGTATTGATCATGATTCATTTTAAGGTCCGTTTTTGATTTAGGGGGTGTCTGGGCTGCACTGCCATAATGAAGTATGACGAAGCATCGAGGCATCAGAGAAGATGAGAAGAGCAGCATGTGTCTCCTGGTCAGTGCATTACAAGCTAGTTCACCGAAACAGCTGATAATAATTAACAAGACACACTGTAATACAGCGTACAGTGTGGCTTACATCTGCAGATAAGCTTTACCCCCAGGGCACAAATCCTTTTACTGTGCACAAGCTACAAATGAGACCCACTTTGTCACCCTTCATTTAATGTGCTGTGAGAGCTTTTAAAAAAGGCCACGCTTCGCTCTCCTCATACATGACGCACATCTCACGCTGCCTCGCACCAGCCAGTCACTCAACACCAGCATCAAGAAACATGGCAGCACCACCACAAAGCGGGATTCAATTTGTTGCTAGATTAGTTTTTTAATGGGGTTCTATCCGTTTTCTGTGCATCCTTTTCTGATTAAATGTCACTGAAAATGACAGCTTAAAGTAACGCCATGGGTAATGTTAAGGGTGCAGGCTGAAATGGAGTCTAGTGTGTTATGTGAAGAGGGTAAACATCCTGTTCAGGCAGATGGTGAAAGAACAATTGGCCAGTACTGGCCCGGCGTGGCTATTTTTAAACTAACGTAATGCTTTTTACTCAGAGTAACAGAGAGGTAATGAAAGCAGACGATCCTTCTGAATGAAAAAACAAAACCAAATCCTGCATCTCATTCCTCACTCCACATTCACATGCCTCTGTAAGAGGGGAAGGTGCTTTCGTTCTCTGTGTATAATAAACAACAACACCGTTTGCTGTCAATAAAGCATTAATTTGCTAAATGATGAACAGCGATGCTCTTTGAGTTTATTATAAGTTATCGCAGCTGCCTTGGGAAAGGAGAGAGCTTTAGAGGAACTGGTGTGCAGCACACTCTCATACATCCCTTCACCAGAGCCAGACTCTGTTCCTTCCTGCCGAGTCATGTCAGAGTCATAGTGCATCAGGTGCCAGGTGTTCTCCACGTCCCCTGAATGGCTCCCCTCTGTGGCGGTGCCAGTACCTACAAGGCTGCACCAGCAACAATGCACTGAACACTACATCACCTGCCTGAAAATGGAGGCAGTCTCCCACGACGACCCTTATAGCAGAATGCGGCTGAGAACACTCGTGTTCCATTTCGTCAATCCCTGGATTTACCTCTAACTTTCACAAGTACCATTAACTGAGACCTCTCTACTACTATGCACAACACAGTCATGCCAGCCATCAGAAGTTAGAACCTCTTTTTTTTGTTAATCTTTATTTCACATAGAGTTGTAAGGCAAAGGTCTAAATACACCCATCTAAAGATTCGAAAAATGCTTAAGAACAATCCTCACTACTCCACCAGCTAGAGCTGTGCTCCCATGCAAATTAAAATTACGCAGCGGTGGTGGAGGAGAGACAGGCCGGGGGGCAGCGGGGAGGGGGGAGGGGGTCACTGACGCACGAGGGAACTCGTTCAGGCTGATGCCACTGTTTGGACCCCTGGTTCTGCAGTAGCTCAGCCCGTCGCAGGATTCCCAGCCACGACACTCTTCCACACAGGTCTGTACAGCAGCTCTGCGCACGCATACTGTGTGGGTGTTGTTACACAAGCCCAGAAACTCGACAAGCCGAAAGAGAAGAGAGGGCGTGCTTTCGAGGATGAGGCAGGGAGACACGGAGAGACGGGGGCCGGAGAATGTTTAGGAAGGAAAGTGAAGTCAGGCACTTGAAAGCGCTGCGAGCGCTAGCAGTTCGCCACCGCAGCTCCGCCTGATCGTGCCGCGCTCTCTCTACGTGGTGGAGGTCACGTGTCAGGCGCCCGCAGGCTATCGCACCCGCTGTGTGCAGCGAGGACGGGCGGAACGAGGCTCGGCTACAGCTCACGGAAGACGTCGACGCGCAGCTCAAATCAGCGGCTGCTGGCCTCATGGGAAAGCCCGCCGCTCAGCATCTGAACCGAGCAGATTCTCGGGTCCTCGATCCCGAAGAGCTCCGCTCTTCCAAGGAGGTGGTTGCTATGACAGCTAGCTCTGCGACAGGCTCCATTTGCAGAAAAGAAGAAAGGCCTCTCCTGAAGCCTGTCTGCACACTGTCACTATAACCCACATCCCAGGCTGCTGTCAGGACTGTGCCTCCACACACTGCTTCCGGTTCGGACCTTTACTCAACTCGCACGCCCACGTGTGTTCTGTTACCTCCTGACTGCACCCTCTGTAAGAAAGTGTTTACATCTGTGTGATTCACAGACCAACACTGCTTACCTTCCAGTTCACTTATTAGCTGGGAATAAATCAACCTTAGACATAAGGGAGCTTTAAATTCCACATGGTGATTCTGGCAGCTATATTGAGATATAGTGTTTAATAACGAGAACAAAGGCACTTCGTACATAAGCACACAAATAAACCCGCACAACTGCACATTACACTAATGAGGCTGAACAGTAAAGCATGAAATAAGAGCATGTGTGTGTGTGAGCATGAAATATCAGCACAGAATAACCACATATCCCTATAAACTCCCAGAGGATCAGCACTAATGAGCTGCCATGCTGTGACAGCTGTGTTCCTGAGAGGTTTGCAGAGACACTAGTTGTCAGTGGTGGTGTCCAAAGGCCAATAAGACAACTTATACCATGGATGTGAAAAAGCAAAGCAAAGTTAGTCCACAAGTTATACCATAGATGTCTTTTGTTAGTTATATCATAGATAGGCTTAAAAAAGGCATATTATACTTGACACAAAATGACATATATGTAATAAGCTTTCTTCAATTCAATGACTCTTCAGCTTTATCACAGGTGAATTAATCAGTAAGTACACAATGTTTAGCTCTGCTTCCCAGAACAGGGAGGAATGTGTTTTTCAGTTTGTTATCTGCACCTGTGAGAACTCTAGCATAAGGCCAGGAGACAGAGTAGGACAATAGTCATGCCGTGTGCCTGGCAACTCCAAATTTACAGCTGGACTTTGGCGTAATTGATATGGAGTGCATTTGAGGACACAAAGACCACAGCTGGGTTTCTGTTCCAATACGGCTGTGTGGTTCAGACCTGCTCACATTACATAACAGTGGGCTCCCAGAGTTCCCTCCACCTCGGCGATCCCAGGTATCAAGTTGCACGTGGTGCACAAATATTTCTGATTCGTGCCATAGCTCTCTCTCTCTCTGCATATACATGTAGTAAATTTAGCAAAAAATGAATATAGCAAACCTAAGTCTACAATATTTTGACAAACTTGAATGAATACTGTTAAAGTCAGTGTAGAAGTAAGTCAGACATTTGTAACACATTATACATGTTAGAAAATAACTGCAGAAAATGTGAAAAGATTAAGTGAATGATGTAGTACTGAAGCCTTCCTGGGAGGGTGTAAGAATAATGTTAGCACCAGCCACCCACCAACATGTTTCTTCTTTCTTTTTTTGCTTTGGAGTGTAACGTTGCCGAGAATTTTCCAACAACACTGGAAACTGAGCAACAGCCACGAGGGCTGCATCACGAAACGCTTAGTCGCTGCGCAAAAAAGGACCCAGCAAAAATAGAAATGGATGAAAACAATATGTCATGCAAAAAAACGACGGTGAAGTGAGGAGGATGGTTGATCTGTTACTATACAGGCAAATCTAGTAGTGGCAAAATATCATGTCTTATGTTGCTTTTTGATGGCCTTTATTTGGTTAGGTTAGGATTAGCCAGAAATACATATTGCATGAATGGGAGAAAAAAATATTATTCAGACTAATAGGAACAGGGTTTCTCAGTTTATCTGGTAGGTCAGTGCCATCTTGCTCAGAATTCTGGATGGTTCAAACACACATGGATATACAAGTCTGATAAAGCTGCTGGATTGAGCATCCAGGTTTCAGATCGTAGTGGCATTTGACACTGGTGAGAGGTTGCACCTTTCCTGCAATTGGGCAGAGTTCCAGTGGAATTTAAAACAAAGCCAGAAACAGAGTTGAGTGTAAAGGATACAACAAGGTAGAATAACTGATGCACCATTTAAATGAATTCTTAATGTATCTCTGCAAATACGTGAGGGGGAAGAGTGACAGTATTACAGAGCACTGAGAAGATTGGTAGATCTCTCCAGGTGCATGCTGCAAATGCAGAACCACAGCATGTACCTCCTGCAACCAAACAGGAAAGGACTTACTCCCGCACAGCATTCTGGGAAACGGAAGAGGCATGGAGAGGCTCATCGGGTGCTGGAGAAAGGCGTACTGCTGCTGAGGGCCTGGAGTGTAGTCGTGGAAGTCTGAATGCCACATACAGCTCCATCAGCAAGGAACCCAGAGTTGAAGCATGGAGCCAGGCTATGTGTTGCACTGAGATGTGTGTGTGTGGGGGGGGGCACAGATCATGAGCACAGAGAGCCTCTATAGAGCACAAGTGCTCTATAGGAACCCCTTGGTCCTAAAGCATAAAAGCATAAAAAGCTTCCAGAATGTTGGTGCACACCTCATGCCCAAGCAGGCAGCAAAAAGCAGATGTCATTTGAATGGAGGGCGTGAGACATTTGTGTGTGAAAAGTGAACAGGACAAGAGAGATTCCCATGCAAATAGAAACATGTATTGATGGTATTTACTAAATAGAGACACGTATTGATGGTATTTACCAAAGTCTGGCATGCTAAGATCTTGTTCTTCACCTCCCTCTCGAGGAGCTGACCCCTCTTCCTGTCACTCACTTCTGTCTCCTGTTTGAAAAACAGATGGGAGAGAAAATCTTGTAATGCAGAGCTTATACAAGCATTGCTTTCACTAGAAAACCAACCAAACCTTTTGTCAAACAGCTCATGTTACCCAAATGGTTGATTTCAAACCTGATTAAACTGTCTTCACTGTGTTCTACACGATGCTCTCAAACTGAACAAAGCAAATTCTACATGGACAATTCAACTATGACCCAGATCTAAAACATTAAACGGTTTTGCTGGTTATGCAGTGGATCAAATCTACATTCTCCTTAGTGTTTATGACACACAACAGATGCTTTTCCTCTAAAACCATTATGGGGCCTGAGGACTTCTTTGGGACAATCCCAACAGAATCAGAATCTCTAAAGGAAATAATAAATACAGCAGTTATGTCAGAGACAGCATGTGATTGGGTGCGTGCAAAAATATATATATATATAAATACTGTGTGTATATGTATATACTTTACGCATATGTAATTACATTCAAATATGCATATGCATGTGTTCCTTAGTATACATGCAAATATATGTGTGTGTGTGTGTGCGTGTTTGTGCGTATGTTCGTGTGTGTTCGTGTATTTGTGCGTGTGTTTGTGTGTGTGTGTATTTGTGCGTGTGTTTGTGCGTATGTTCGTGTGTGTGCATGTGTGTGTGTATGTGCGCGCGCGCGCGTGTGTGTGTATTTGTGCGTGTTCGTATGTGTGCCCGTGTGTGTGTATTTGTGCGTGTTTGTGTGTGTGTGTGTGTTTGTATTTGTGCGTGTGTTTGTGTGTGTGTGTGTGTGTCCTCATGATAAATGTTTTAAAGCAGCCATGTACAGCACCAGGGCATTTGGGATAGAGGCTGGGAGGGAACAGCTGGGAGCAGCAGACCAGTGTGATGGAAGTAATGAGCATTTTATCTGTGTGGACATGTTCCTCAGCACAGCGCCTCCAAATTGGGTTGTTTTTCATTCAAATAAGCCCCACACAGAAGAGAAGATGATGTAGCCGCCCATGAATTTAAATGGAAACACCAGTCTTGGAATACTACGGACGTAACAAACAGGCTCTGTTTGCAGACCGATGAGTGACACTAACTGCAGATGTTTACTTGAGACCGACGGGCTAAATACATCTGGCGTGTTTAAGAACAGTGAATGCAGAGCATGCTGTATGTGTGATGATGGGGGAGGGGAGCCCTGGAGTTGCTATAGCAACCTATTCGTCCAGGTAGAAACTGTAGCCATGAGAACGAGCGGCTTGGCTGATGTTCAGCCACAGTCCACGGTTAAACAAGGCTCACTCTGGGACGCCTCCTTGACTTGGACAAGATTCAGATGGGCGAGAAAGATGAAAAAACGTTACATACTGCATGTCACTGTCTCTCTCTCTGCCAGCATAGTAATTAAACATGGTTAGGGTCTGAGATGGCATGTTTAAACAGCTAGCATCTTTCAAACAACCTGTTGTTGAAGCATTTGTGTATGAAGTCTTTCTCTCTTTCTATCTGTGTGTATATGTGTGTGTGCGCTGGGTGAAACTGTGGCCTTTTTTTCTGTTATAGACACTTAAGGCAGTCTGTGATGGAGTCAGTATATGTGTACAGAAGTTTTCCTGGTGTCTTGTCTGTTCTGTTAAGACTCAGGAACACTAAAATTAAACAGAACTCTCTCTTCCACTTGAGATGTATTTTAGCTGTAATCTCGGGAGAGGGGGACTACAGGAAAACTACTGGGGATTTCAAAATAGAAGTGTAACATGCCTTCCTTCTCGCCAGCCAGGCCCAGCCACTTCTGAGCCGGCTCTGCTTCAGCAGAAGAGAGAAGGGAGGCAGAAGATAAGAGGGGAAGAGATGGTGAAGCCATGGGATCCATAACGGAGCTCCCATTAGCTGCGGCTGTTACTGTCTGAAACCTTACGCCCACATGCAGATAAAGAGAGAGAGAGAGAGAGAGAGAGAGAGAGAGAGAGAGAGAAGTGTGAATCTACTCCCTCCACCTGCTGCACAGAGGAAGTGCTACAAGTCTAGATTCTGCCACACCCTTTACACTCTCTACACATGAGTCTCTCATACACATGCGCTCTCACTCTCTGTGACTCTGTGACTCTCTGTGGCATTAATGACATACTTGCACACACAAACACACACACACAGTAAACTGTCTGATGACAGGTCATTTGGGAGTTGCTCGTGCTGATATCCGAATCCTCGAACCTGTCGTGTAACAAGCATCCAACGTGCACATGGTTGTGCGTTCGCTTCCCCAGCCCCGCGCTGCTGCTCTCATCAGACATCCTACTGTCCCTGCCATCCATCTGGTGCCAGTCTGCTTCCCAAATGCAATACGTCTCTGCTCATCTCTGTCCAGAGATAAATTTGCCTCTATCTGTTGTTAAACTGCAGAAGATAGAGGTGCCTTGGAGGTAGTGAGATGTCATCTGCTCTCCACCAAAAAAGAGAACAGTGTACTACGTTGGTTTAGAAAAGTCATGCATACTGAGGTGTTTAGATTATTAACTGTACAGTTATTAGTAGAAACCACATGTATTTCCTGGAAATCAAATCTATGACCATAATATTGTTAGCATCTAATCCTTCCTGTTTTGTGAGGTGAGTTGCAAAACAACTATTTGCAACATTGTTTAACTCTACAAGAATTATTATTTTAAAGTGAAAAAACAGGCAACCGATAACAGGCTCTGTTAGTTTTATTATGGCCTCATTAACAGTGTCTTTAACCCGGGCTACAAAAATAGAGTTAACATTATTTTGGTGCAAAAAAAACCAAAACATTTTCTTATTATGAGAAAAGTTCAACAGTGAGCATTAACAAAATTACTGATCGATGAAAAATGTTAACTTTTATGTACGTCTGTCCCTTTTACGAACAGAGCACAGACCTGCAGATCAGAAAACTACACATACATATAAGGTGTCACTCACCTTTGTCAGTTTCCTCTGTAACCATGACAACCCATCAGATGAATTAAAGTCATGTCATACTCTCTCACAAGTCACACAATTTGACAAGACACAAAAAGAGAGCACTTGTTATCAAGTAATAGCTACTCTTTTGGTATTTCAACAATATTTCTATCAAAGTACACCACTGGGGGTTTTGATCAGGCCCAACAGTCAAAAGTTAATGTAATTATATCTTGCATAGCATAGAGAAGTAGCCATCTCAGCAGTTATTTTCTAATCTGCTGCTGTAAATATGAGAGAGACAGAGAGAGAGAGAGAGAGAGAGAGAGAGAGAGAGAGAGAGAGAGAGAGAGAGAGAGAGATAGAGAGCGCTTCTGAACAGCTCCCATGCTGCCAGTGTACAACCCTGCAGAAACAGATACCAGAAGCCTCATAGTGAGGCTGGAGCCTCAGCAGGGACAAAAAGGACAGAAGAATATATCAAGCTGGAGAAACAAGAGAGGGAAATATTTACCGTCTCAGTTTGCTAGCTCCACGCCACCTAGGCCGAGAATAGCGGCTTATCCCTTCTCAACCCCTGTTCTCTCGTCTGCTGCTTCCTCTGGGTGTGGAAATGTCAGACAGTACTGGCTGCAGCCAGCACTGGGCCTGCGTATCTCCCCCTCTCTCCCGCTCCCTCTGTCACTCACTCCCTCTCTCCCTCTCTCCCTCTCTCCACACACCCACCAGGCGTGCTGTGCACCGCAGAAGACAGCGCGGAGATCCCTCCACCGCGCATCATGGCTGCCCCTGCAGCCTCCACCTACCTCCTAGAGAGGCTCTGTGTGTGTGTGTGTGTGTGTGTGTGTGTGTGAGCTGGGGAGGGGATGGTAAAAGGCAGGATGGATGTCTCGGGGGGGGTGCTGACTCCTGAATCCATGACCCCTCCTCTCTGCTAACAGTGCCAGCGCGGCTAACCATGCTGGCTAATTATCAAGGAGTTTGATTAATGCAACATGCGCGCTTGCAGTGAGCATGGTGATGAGCACAGAGCAAAAGAGGAAAGCAGGTAATTCCTTCCCTTTCTGCAGTTCCGGCAGCTTCCACTCGGGAAGCATCTTTTGCGGTGGGAGAGAAAGGGGAAAAAAAAACAAGAGCTAGAGGGAAATCCCACAAACGTCTGAGGAAGGCTGCAGTGTCCCCTCGGCTGGCGTGCCTTCTGCATGACGAGGTGTAAAAGGATGCCATATGGGGTATTCATCCAGCTGCACTGCTGAAACCTCATCCACGACACAATGAGTAATGGACGTGAAATATGATCAAACTGAGCTTCTGTATGTTGGGTGATGATAGTACAGTTCCTGATGGAATAATGATCCCCATTATCAAGTTAGCGAATGTTCACAGAGGAATAATGAAATAATCTTTGTTGGCACCCAGTTATCATGTAGTTATATTAATCACAGTAATATGTTAATCAGTAACACGTTACATGTTTGACCTGATGTGGTGGTGAAAATTAAAATAAAAACAAAAGCTATTTATTTAAAGAGCAAATTCCTTGTTTGCTTGTCAGATAGTTTGCACCAAAAGTCAGAACCAAGCCAAAGCAGAATATTTGCCAAATCTTCCATATGTACTCAGCTCTGTAGCAGGATATACTGAGGGAAGGTAAAGAGAAAGGAACTGCAGCTGAAAATAGACTTTTTTATGCACCACTGCACAATTAGCATTCACTGTTTGTATTGCCTTGGTACAACAGGTAATTCACACTGTCAGGTAATACACATTGCCAGCTTGCAAGTCTGAGGTGGGGGTGGCCGCAGAAACAGTTTGCCCTGCCTACACTGAATCCTAGACTTTCCTCCAGGACACCAGAGGGACACCTTAATCACCTTCTGCCACGGGACACCGGTTACCTTGGCAACTAAAAGGAAACTCTGCCTTCAATGTCACACTCTGAAAGCGAGTGTATTTACAGGTGACATGAATATTAATATTAGGTTTTAGTTTACAGCAGACAATTCATTCTCATTTGGCAAGAGGCAAGCAGAAATCAATTCTGGAAATGGCTTCGCAGAGTAACTGAGGTCACCATATTCCCAATGGCCATTCAAGCCTTTGATATATGACTTTATCATACTGTCATGGCTTTAACAGATTACCCTTGAGACCCCTGAGACTCAAGGTTTGCTGGAAAGGAAATGCTTGCCAAATACTTAAAGAATGATAATCAATTAATAAAACACCTTAGGATATCAACAGTCATTGGCTAACGCACTCATGTACATGTGATCCATTTCTCCATATCTCTCAAAGCATATTGCAGTTGCTAAAGAGCACAGGCCTGAGTACTGATCAAGACCAGGAGACAATCAAGGTTTCTTGTCATTGTCTACCTCATGAACAGATCAATCCATCCAAGAGGCAGAGCCTCAAAACAAACTCCCCCAGACCTTTTGACGCTCTGAAACTCTCTGAAGAGAGACGGAATAGAGCCCTTGCTTTTAATGTCTCTTCCAGTCAATGCAAAGGAGAGGATAACAGAGTTACGGAAACAATATGGGCCAGCTGGAAGAACACGGAGTCTAATTTTAATTCTATTAGGAGAGATGGCAAACCTGGCCAGGACCAGCCATGCTCAAATAACTCTTTCACCCCGCACTGCTCAGGTCTGTGCACAGCACATTCTCTACTGAAATGTTCAGTGGCTTTGTTAATTAAGTAGACTATGCCTCTCTCACCACTGTTATTAGTCTCTATTAATTATCAACTATTGTCATTACACTCATGGCTGTTATTATCCTTGAACCAATTATGCCAGAGACAAGGCTCCACCATGTCGCATACTTCTACAGTAGCTGCATTGCCATGACGACGGAGTGGGTGGGTCCTAGCAACAGGAGTGTAGCAATTCCTCCAGAGATCAGAGGTCATTCATCACCACAGGTTGACTTTCCTCTCTGTCCGTCAAGTCAAGTCACTGGGGCAACCTGCCACAAAACTCACACTGCAGATACTGTCAGCACATATCTGTCTAGCTCATACTAGACACACATGCCTCATAATTGACTCACGACTGTGACTTACAAATCGCAGTGTACGATAAACAAGACACTGGACAGGAGCCAGCATGTACTGTACTTTCTACACTGTGGTTCAGAGGCTCTGATTCAAATAAAGGAATTTAGGTATGTAGGTAATGGGAAATGTGTGCTTATCTGTGGTCTTCCAATTACAATGCTAAAGCTTATGGGTACACTTTCTTGGTCTCATGACATTCCCATGATATTCACATGCAAAGTGCATCATGCACATCCAGTCACAAGGAGACCCATATATGTAGGCTTAATCTCTCTGCATATTAATAATAGAGTTTCCAGACTGAATAATTGATGGCTTATTTACATTCTGAAACATTCCAGTATGTTATTGCTAGGTGCTGATGGGCAGGCAGACAAATAGTCTGGAATGCAGACTGATCGGTGTGCATTTCACACCTTAATTTAATTCATCTTTGGTCACCTTTATCTGTTCAGCTGTTTCTCAGGAAACTCTTCTTTAATCCTTTCTAAAAAATGGAGAGTAGATAATGAAGGGTGAAAGGTCCAGCCTCCTGTGCACCTAACATCCCTTTTCAAGTGAAAAAAATAAAAACAAAATTAACAAATTGCTACAACAGAAGCTTGTGACAACAGGCATCACTATGGTCAGTCAGTCTTCCATTACCCATCTGCCCTCCCTCGCTAGTGGGATGGTTGCCAGGGTAACAGTGGCTCCAAGATCACACCACTTGGGACGTTGGATCACACCACCTGTTCTGTTTACTTCCCATGTTTTTTTGTTGGAGGTCTGCAGTCCCAGCTCCCTATGCCAGCTGTCACTCACTTCTTAAACTCAGCAATCCCACAGCCGACAAGCTGTAGATGGACCAGCATACATAACTGGTGCCAATGCCAGAATGAAAACAGAACAGAAAGATCTGCAGACCCACCAGGAACCTGCAGTGCTGTTTCTGCTGTTTGTGGGTGGCCACCTCTAGCTCACGAGCTCTGTTCCTCTCCTCCAGAAGGTGGAAGCAGTTCGCATTGTGAGCTGAACCAGCACACAGGTGTTGGGGAAAGACCTCAAGCTTCAGCTACAAGAAAAGATGAAGGAAAGAGGAGAATAAAATGTGTTCAGCAATGATTGGAGCATCAGGCAGTGGTGCGTTAAAAGCTGAATGGACAGATACCTGCCTGTAAGATCCATGACCATCAAGCCTGGACCTGTGTGGGACTTTGTGAACATCAGTCATGTAAAATCAGAATTTACACATAATTGGTTTGAGCGTGATATTAACAATGCATCATGCATGCAGAGCCATATCTAGTGTATCAATCATTTGCTGCTGTGTTATGATGACCAACAACGCTTCAGCACTGCCTGAAATACCAGCGTGGGAGTGAGGTAATCAAACCGGAGCCTTGCTTTGGGAGATTTCTTCTGGCGAACCAGTCCATCTTCACCCATGTCCATTACTGATCATTTATTCATGACTACTATCCAGCAGTGTCAAACACAGCCAGGAGGCCTTCAGAGAGAGAGCTCCCACGCTTTTGACCCCCCTCCCCCCAACGCCTCAGACAACTGAGAGATCTGTGTGAAACAACATCGCCAAAAAAGAAACTGAGGTGGCATCAACTGGCACTTGTGATTGATCCTAACTTGTTCAAGGCACGGCTGATTTGATCTACAGTTACCTTTCCTTTGGTACCTTTAGCTTTAGCTGTAAGCATGTAACAAACATGCTCAACTCATAATGATTTTCAAATCTCAAGACTTTGCAAATCAATTTTGATTGCAAAGTAAGGGAAAGGTTCACAAATAGACAGAATATATTTGTTCTGTAGGCCAGAGCATGCCTGAGTAAAAACGGCTATATATTTTGTGTTTTTAACACAAAAAACAAAGTCTGTTTTTTCAATTATTTTGACTGTCAAAAAAGTACAGTATCTTTTAGCAGAAAACTGATTTGACAAAGCCACCATTATCTAGAAAAGGAAGTGCATGTGTCCATGCCACATATCTGCACGAGGGGCCTAAGAAAACGCAGTGCCAGTGGACAGAGGGTGAAAGCTGCTTGATCAGTGTCTTTTATGCCAGAGAGTGGTGAGAAGGAGCTGGACTGGACCGGCCCCAGAGCTGATCATTGGAAGACAGCTGTCTTCAGGGAATGCCACTGTCTGCCCTGCTTTGCTTCCTCTCTGCTGGACTTGTCTCCTGCGCATCCCATTCAGCATGACTGCAGTTGATAACACCTGTACTGTCCCTGTAAGTATTGAACATACTGCCCCAAGGTTATTGTGTTCTTAGAGAAGGCAAGGGTTAACTTGGAGTAACCCTGCTATAAGAAGTGGCAATCAGTGAAAAGATTCTGGTTCAAATCCAGGATAGGGTGACTGTTAAACACTAAAGACCTTCATTTAAGCTGAACCAGGCTTTTCAAGCGTGAGGGATATTAAATGAAAGATCTAAGTATAGAAAAAGGTACTGTGTTCATCTCCACTTGGAGAGCATCTCTCACGACACTCACTTGCCAAGCTCATCCTCACCACATGCGTTTCATTTTCTGTCATCCTTCTAGAACGATCTTCTTTGTCAAGATATTTTCCCTTCTTCCATTATGAAATGCTGCTCAAAACTGTGTTCTCCACAAAAATACATAGCAAATGTTTTCTTACTGGCATGCATAGCAAATGTTTTCAGACAAGCAATAGATTATTTCTGTTTCCTGGGGCAAAGAGAAATGAGACATATACTGTCTGTATGATATGTAGCTTTACTTGTATGACACTGTTATCAGTTTTACAGTTCTTTCTAGCTCCTTCAGCAAAGTCCCCCTCTTCCATCAGTAACATGCCCATCATCCTAACCGTTGTCCAAAACTCCTCTCTCCAAAGGCGTGCACACTGAACTTCATCCTCTAGGTGCTGCTTTGTGCATGGGTGAAACTGCTGTCAGGCAGGGGACTGAGATATTTGTTCTCAGATATGTAAATGTAGCTATGACAATTTAAGTTTAGGTAGTGTTCTTACAAGCAGCTTAAAACCCAGAAAATTCATCTGCGCTTCCAGATGAATAAATTAGTGAGAACATATTTTTATCTTCCATGTTGATGCCAATATTTTTCCATTCCCAGATTCCAGGGACTGAATAGCCAACAGATTGGCATTCCATCATGAGTATCAGTGTCTGTAGATCTTCCAAGGATCTTGCATAATCCAAATCTCACATTTCTGCACAACACTACAAACATTCACAAGGCTGAGTTGGCTAGTTTTCCAGCTGGCAGTCTTGCTAAGCTACATCACTGCAGACTGCCCAAGCCCGTCAACCTGCCTCGCCGACCAGCTAGCAAAGAGGCCTGGGACCCGGCCAATGGAGCTGCTTTAGTACACAGCCTTTAAGGCAGCTTAATACATCTAACACATAATAATTCAGCCAGTCAAATAAATCTATTAAAGTAATCAGCTAATCAGTCAGAGAGTGAACGAATCACGAGGGCGGTCAACACATTAAACAGGGGCACCAGCAACAGGGGCATCAGCGGGGTGGCCAGTGATTTTCACAAGGTGGCACAAATACTAAGATATAATGACAAGTCAAAACTGTTCTTCAGCCAAAGTCTAAATTATGAAAAACTATTTATTTCCTGGCTATAACAACATTGTATAAAGGTGCGCATTATGTTGAAGTCCGTTCATGCCAGCTGCATTTAACGCATTTGCGAATTTCCCAAAGATGATGTTATGTAAGAAAAAAAAGAAAATATATCACTTATACGTGTTTATGTATACAAAATACCTGAAGATAGTAAACAAGCTATCACTTATTATGAGCTATAGTAAACGACTTTTTCAAAAATAACAAACTTATCAAAGTAGCTGTTTGCTCCATTCCAATGTGTTTGGAGCAACTGGATTCAATTATATCTGATGAATGTATGAGGTAATACGATTAATTAGGAATAAAGTCTTTGAACGAAAGGTTTTATAAACTTACCCAAGAGCAGTGCAAACCGCGGGCATAATAAGTGCAGGTGATATAGTTTCGCGGTTCACCTCAGCTTTCGATGGTTCTGAAATAAAATCTCTAGTGGCTAGAGGTTTCCAAGGAGTGGTAATGTCGCGCCTGAGTAAAGAGCCCAGTGTTGGAGAAAAAAGGAACCTGTTGCTGTTACTGTAGATTTTGGTAAATGAATTTAATGGAGGCTTGTTACTCTTACTGGGTGTTTGCCACCCTTAGAATAGAAACACAGTGGTAGCTATGAGCACGGCCTCAATCCTTACATACATACATCCACAATGTGTAAAACACCTGAATTTATTCCTGCTCCTAGACAACTAAAGTATTGACCTTGACCAGTTGAAAATACTGCCTCCTCACATGTGTTCTCACTCAACAGTTCTGTCTCGTTCCCTCTCACACATACAGAAGAGAAAAAGATTGAAGCAGTTCTCACAGATCAGCAGTGCTGTGCTAATCCCACTCAGTCTACCAGAAGCCTGTACACTCAGTCCACCCCGAGCAGCTCTCCCTCAGGCAGCCCTACACTGCCCTGGAGCCCATTCCGATCAAACGCACCTCTGCTAGAAGCTAAGGAGGGGCACACCCACGTCATCGGAGCGCCGCGGCATCACACAAACACACACACGCGCACATATTAGCACAGCAACAGCTAGCAAGCACACCTCGCTCAAGCACATGCTCACTGCCTCCGCATTTTAAACGTGTTAACAGCGTGCGTGTGGGTGTGTGAGGGTGTGTGTGTGTGGTATTCTACAGTACCTGAGAGTCAGCGTTTCCCCCTTTTTCCTTCTTTTATCCTCTCACACCATCTCATCATCTCATCAGCAGCTGGCATGGCATGGCAGCGACTGAGGCAATGACGCTACGTCTGTGGTGTGTGAGTGTGTGCATGGGTGTGTGGGTGAATGTATGTATGTGTGTGTGTTTGTATGTGTGTGTGTGTGTGTGTGTGTGTGTGTGTGTGTGCGTGTGTGTTTTCACACGCACACCCAGCCCACTGCTGCAAGCAGCCTTCAGTCTTACAGCTGGAGAATAGTCAGCACCAGTCTGAGAGAGTCTCTCGGCTCTGTGAGAGAGCTGAAGCATGGAATTACTCACACTCTCTCGCTCACTCTCGCTCTCCTTCTCACACACACACACACCCTGACACTTGCGCATGCTCACTGTCTCTTCCTGGCTGCTTCACACACAGTGCAGCCCACTCCCCAATTTCTCGCCCTGCACAAACACACTCCCTGATGGGAAACACTGGAGTGTGGGGTTCAGGCGCTTATCTCACTGATGTTGAAATGTGATCAGCCATGAAAGATCCTTCTCCGGACAGTGTGTGTTCTGTCCTGCTGCTGAGCCGCTCTGTTCATAAGGAACATGTCTCATTGTATTTCTTTTCATCCTTTTCCTATCTCTTTTTCCTGCTTCCTCTACCGTGTGACTTGAGTGACGGTTTGTGTGATGTCAGTCATGTGACTGATTGTTGTTTTCTTTTTGTAGTTTTGGAAAACTAAAAGACAACCAACGGATGAGGGGGGTCTACTCCAGTCCAGCTGTTCTCAGCCGGGCCACTGAGCCTCAGAGTGTTCCTACTGCTTATCACACAGTACATCAGAGATTTGCTTGCCCATGGTGGTATTAAGAGGGATTACCTAGGTAGAGCAGCAGGTACGGCTGGGCCATTAGTCGCTCTTTGTGCTGGGAGGGAAAAAAAGATGCTGCAGGGAACATTACAATCTCCTTTTTTTGTTGCCTAGCAACCGTACCAGCTCCTGTAGTAACACCCCACCACTACCATCACACACACACACACATATACACTTTTCCCATCCCCAATCTTCCACTGGGGCACTCCTCTTATACATCAGTGTGTGCCATGTCAATTCTCTGAGGAGACCGTGTCTTCAATACAGCGCACTGCAACCACACCTGCTGCCCATGTGCGTCAGCTTTCGTCACATGACAGAACCACACCTTTCATTGGTCAGCACAGTGACTCATCCTTGGTTTGTTGTACTTTGATTGGTAGGTCATGGCTCCTGATGCTGAGCAGAATATTAACCAGTATATTAGCGCCACCTATTGCCCAAAGTCACTAGTGCTTCATGGATGATTTTCCCTGCTGTAACCTTGAGCGATGAAACCTTTTGCATGAAAATTTTAAATGTTACCAGAATAGAAATATCTAGCCTTCACATGCTAACATCACTTTTCACCACAAAATATTGTGCATTTAAAGGCCTTGTTGATATTCCATAGCTCTACTGTGTATAAATCACATGGAGAAAATATAACATGGTTTGGCTCTCTGGAAGGAAGTATTGAGATTTTTCACGCAGAAAAATCAAGACTTTAAACTGTTTGACACTACAGAGTGAAGGTGAAGATGCGTGTGCGAGCAGACCGGTGCGGTGTGGGTGTGACTCACCTTCTCTCTGGCCCGAGCATGACTGGTATTCCGCGCTGCGATGATTGACAGCTGCCTTTGTATCCATAGCAGCTCTGTCTGCAACTGCCTGAGCGACTCCTCAACGGGGCCAGGCTTCTGACCCCGCATGTTTTACCACTCTCTCTCTCTCTCTCTTTCTCTCTCTCTCTCTCTCTCTCTCTCTCTCTCTCACACACACACATCACATCACAGAGGCATTATTCAAAACATCCATATGCAAGCAATCCTAACAAACTTTGACTAAACTGACAACTTACTCCAAATCCCAGTCAGCTCATTGTTGATATTTCAGTATGCTGTCAGATACCATGTAGGGTCCCGACACCTCATGCAGGATTTATTTAGCCACCAATGAACCATGAAGACTAGGCAGTGGCAGGCAGAAAATGGCTTATGATTATTGATGTGTGTGTTATCCTCTCCTGTTATGTAAGAATAAACGCTGGATTACCTGTCAGAATGTACCAGGCATACGGACACATGGCTGGCAGTACATCAACACAGGCAATATTATTTTCTCTACAAACCCTATTGCCAGTAATACAATACACTGCTATCTCATCTTACTCATTGGAATGAGACTGGCAACAGAAATCAGGACAGTTGTCTATGGCCAAGGGAGATACTATGTTACTATTCATAGATTTTTTTTCTACAGATTTACACAGTGGATTAGCTCTGATTGCATAATTTGCTTTGAACGGAAAGGAACAGTTTTTGAGCATCTCAAAAACTCCCCAGTTTTTGAGATGTCAACGTCTCCCCAGAAACGGCTGCCACCACTCAGGTTCCCTGGCCTTCCAGTCACCATCATCGTCCCATATCTCCTGTACCTCATTACACGCATCGTATTGTCTATTAATACTTCATTACTTTGTGAAGTCTTGCTATTGTGACGCACATTTATGAGCCAATTTCTTTCTAGCTGGTGTGTTTGTTCCTGTGGGATGGCCCGTTTTTACACATTTCTTTCCCCTCATTTCAGTAGTTATGCCTGGGCTGCTGTAATAAAAAAAAGGACAGAGCATGAAGATTACTGACTGAATACTAATTCATGGAGAGCCAGAGAGGGGGATGGTGAGAGTTAACTCTCTCTCATCTTATCCTGGCCACATTAAGTGCTTGAACTGAGGTTGTCCACCACTGACCAATCAGAAGTGACCATCATATAATAATATATTAAAAATATATACAAAAACACAGACAAACAACAACAAAAAATATGTACCATTCTTCCATACACGTCATGACACTTACACTTCATCTTACATTTACTTCATTTGGTCAGTAAATAAACATTTTGTAAGATTGGGGAAAAAATATGTCAGATAAGGGATAAATTGTATTTAAGCTGTACATAACATATTGACATAAATTAAGTTCTCTTTATGTACTGGAATACAGATATAGCTTCAACTAGCACAGAGTCCTCAAAATACTTAAAGCAAAAAAATGCATTCATATCCCTGCTACGAAAGCATTAATTCTGAATGTCAATATTATAATTATATATATTATTATATACTAAAAACCTGCCCTCTATGTTTTTCACACAAAATGATTTAAATTACAGGGAAGATGTCATTCGTTCCCTTAGTCTAATCCTAAAAAGTGTAGCTGGGTATTGCTATTGCATACCTGGGATGTTTCTGTTCCTCTCCTGTCCCTCTTATTTCCTTCTCAGTGTGGCTTCCGGTGAGAGGCCTTCCTTCCAACCCTGCATCTCCTCAATGGGCATACAAGTTGAGGAGCACAGAGGAGCTCTTAGAGGAACAACAGCTGTTAACAAGTACAAACCATGACTGGTTTTCACCTCAAAGGACAGCCAGGTACAGAATGATAAAGGACAAGAAACAGATAGACAGAGAGAGAGAGAGAGAGAGAGAGAGAGAGAGAGAGAGAGAGAGGCAGGGATGACTCTGGAGTTGATTTGGCTCCAATCTGTGTTTATGTGGAGACTGCAGTAAAAAAAGAAAAAAAAGATTCTACACACAAACAAAACACACTCACCAGAGATTTCTCTTTCTCTCTCTCTCTCTCTCTCTCTCTCTCTCTCTCTCTCTTTAGCTTTCTCTCTCTCTCTCTCTCTCTCTCTCTCTTTATCTTTCTCTCTCTCTCTCTCTCTCTCTCTCTCTCTCTCTCTCTCTCTCTATCTCTCTTTAGCTTTCTCTCTCTCGCTCTCTCTCTCTCTCTCCAAACACTTGCTTGCTGTGTGACCATATGGCCAAATGAGCAAAGAAGATAGACAGAGATAAAACAAAAAGAAAAATTAGCAAAACATGAGCATAGTCTTTAGAAAACAAGATGTTCACAAAGTGTTTTGCAAGGGAAAAAAACAAACAAAAAAACACCAAAACATAATCCATCTCATTCTAAGAAGAAAAGAACAAATGCTTTATGATCTGTATGTGGTATGTCTGCAGTGGATCATGTACAAATTTAGAACCGACCTTCCCTGCTGTATTGGATGGGTTCTCATAGTTTAGCACTATTATTATCCTACCGTGATTAAATAGAATAGGAATAAATATAGCCTGTATGTGCAGATGGGATTAGCTGTAGGCTAGTGAAGGATGCTTTTTTTCTCTTGTTGCGTTGCTGATGTAACACTTATTTGGGAAAACAATAAATCTTAAAGTATTTTTAAAGTAAATAGAGGAAAATGTGCAGTATGCCTATTTAGTTCTATCTAGTTACGTGTTCTACGCCGTTGAAGGTTCTGGATAACACACTCAAGTCCAACAGACAAGTTTTCTTAAGAAATCATACAGCAAATGGACTGATACCATGTAGAATTTCCTGTATACAATTTTATTTGTCAAACTATTCTATTTTATTTGTCAAATTATCGAAGTCAAATACATCAAGAACGCTGGTGGTAACACGCTTCCAGTGTCCTTGCCAACCTGTAGCTTACTTGGTTCCCTGTTAGTCTTGGTTTCTATGGGCACCGTTACTATTGCAAACGTAAATTGGAGCCTAACGCGAGCCAAAGTGACTCCTACCAATAACACGTCAGTTCAGACCTTAGAACGTTTTAAAACAGCCAATTGGAAGACAGTTTGTGCCTAGCGGAAGAAAGGATTCCAGGATTTTGGTATGATAAGGGGAAGAATTAGCTAGCTAGCTAACTAGCTAAGTGTATATCTTGCAAATCAAGAGGTTATTGTTAAACATATTAGCTGGATATTTCGAATTTTGAATGTTTTTTTTAGCATTTTTGAATGGTAAGGTCCTCACGTGATGTTTTTGATTTGCTCGATCACGAAGCATATCAGTAAACCCATACTAGTCATTTATTACTAACCTTACTAACCTTAAACCAACTAGCTATAACTATTGTAACTATTGGTTAATTAGCTATAATAGCTACCTACCTAACTAGATGCCCTAGTTAAATTAGCGGTCTATCTAATGTAGCTAATCTAGCTGTGCTATTTACTCCTGATGTGTCTAGAGAGGTAGCTAACCAGTTGCAGTGAATTTCGTTGTGTACCGTTTTATTCTGTCATGACATCGATCATCCTAGTTTCGCAGCATTGCTGATATATCTAAGGCTTATGGGGTCAGCTGAAGTACCAGTCAGCTAGCTAGCTACTTAACTAACTAATTACGTGCCGTTCCTAGCAAGATCACGGAGAGTAAAGTTATAACAAGAAGCTATGGTATATATCTAAAGACAAGTGTTCATCAGGGTTCTGGCGTTAAACTTGGCAGTTTTAGCTAGCTACATCACAAGACTTGGGTAACGTTAGTTATATAATTAATGTTTCAGTCATACCAGCTGAAAAATGAAGGTGGAAGTGCAACAGAATGTAATGTTTGAATATTATGCTGTTGGGTATTACGCTGATTTCGTGTGATCACATGCCTTTTCAAGTAATCTGAGGAAGTTTGAATGTTATGAAAATTATTGCGTTTTTGCAGAAAAAAACAATGAAAGCCAGTTCCTCGTCCTCACCACTACACGTGCACGTGAACGACAGTACGCCTGTGCATGTGCATGTGAAGAAGGGTATGAAGAACGGTTCCACAAAGACTGCCCAGGTTTGACATGCTTCCCTTGTTTGTGTATATCTTTAAAATGAAGAGGGACTGGAATGTCCTTAATTAACAATAAACATGTACGTAGAAGAACTAGCATGGTTTCCTTTGATGGAGTCCCAGACAGCAAAAAGAAAAGGTGACTGCAAAAGTCGGGCTGTCTTTAAATGACCTGAAACATTACATGAGAATCAGCACAAATCATTTGCTCTTCAAGTTACAGGCTAAAACAAAAGGTGGTTTACGTCCCACTGCGAGAGTCAAGACGAGGGTACCATGGATTCCTCCGGGGAAGGTCACGACACGAGAGGCTTCATATAAGTGGGAGGTCAGTCAAAAAAAACCAAAAAATAAAAGCTTCCCTGGTTTATTAGTTTGTTTTATTTAAGACCTCTGATATCTGTGTAGGTCATTATTTGTCATGTTTGGTGCAAGAACGGCTTTATTAGTCTCAGGTTGTATTAAATCTTGCAGGGGCCCACCCATCGATTGGAAATCACCCCCCTGCCAGAGCCAGAGCCCTCTCAGCCTGCTCTCCGTGTAGAAGACCTCTCCACTGATGATGAGGTGGCACTGCATGGCCGCATCAATCAGTATGAGAGGAAGATTGACAGCTTGATGACGGAGGTCAGCTCACTAAAGAATGAGGTAAGTTGACCAGCTCTGATGGAGAACAAATCTGGTGTTCTTAATGTATTGAATAGCAAATGTATTAAATATATTATTAAATCGGGAATAGATTATCTTAAACCCTGCTGTAATAAGTAAATACATTAAAGCATGGATTCTCATCACTGATGCATTTTTCCCCTGTGGAAGATCTTATTTGTATCATAGCAACCACTGAACTGCAATGCTAAAACATGCTAACTGAACTTGCGTGTATTAACCACAAGATGGTGGAAGTTTCTTGTACAACCACTTCATTAGGAACACTTCCTTGGATCTACACTCACTGCCCATTTAATCAGCTCCAACTTGCCATATAGGGGAACTTTGTTGTTCTACAATTACACACTGTAGTTCATCTATTTTTTATATATTCTTACGCCCCTTTCACACTATTCTTTTGACAAATATAGAAAATCTGGATTAATAAACTATTATTGAAATTACATCTTGGGAAGTTTGGTTTGGCTCTGCTGTTACTCTGGGCTGAAACTAGATTCAGGGTATTTTCAGTGTAGGCATCTGAACAGCTTTTATCCCAATGCTTCTGATCCATTATCATCATCCCCTAAAAACTCTGAACTGAAACACTGCTGATGTGCCTCATGCAGTCATAACTCCTGAATATTCATGTTTACCCAACCACACCTTACCTGTCACAGTACTGAATTCACTTTGCACACATTAAACTATGTACTGCATTTTGTGTCTTTTTTTACACTACCCCCTGTGACTGTGACTGCAGCGAACGTAGTCCTTTATTGAGAGGCTGCAGACGAGCAGCGAACCATAAGCAAGGAACAGAAAAGCAGGCAGCAAATGCAATGGCTAGCAAGGTTAGCTAGCTGGCTAGCAAACGGTCCGCTTAGAGCTTGCGGAGGCTGGCGTGGCTGTGCAGCGTAAGGCAGCAGACTCAGTCCGGCAGTGCCAAGCGAATGTGCAGCGATGAACGGCAGGACCTGTGGGCTTATAAGCAGAGCAGAGGTGATTAGTAGTGATAGACAGCAGGTGCATCTGATAAACCGCCGATTGGGAACACGGAAGTGATTGTGACGTGGAGGGGGACGTGGTGCTGGGTCTGGGTGTCCAGAGCAATATGACACCCCCCCCTTATATATTTACTGCTAATGTTACTATGTACATGCTGTGAATTGTGGTGATCTTCAGGCCCTGTAATGTCAATGCACATGCGTCCAGTCAGTGTTAAGGACGCTTAACAAATTTCAGTACCTGACAAGAACTGGAAAATACAATGTATTTTTTAGAGGCTGAATGTTTGCTTGTGGTGTGTTTTCAGGTGGAGCTGCGTAAAAAAGAACATCTGCTAGAACGGCAGTGTGAGAGGCTGAGCGCTTCCCAGCGCGTCATTGCTGAGCAGGAGGAGGAGCTTGCTGAGGTTGCCAAGGAGCTGGAGATCACAGAGCGGGAGAACACCCTCCTCCGGGAATCCATGGAGAAGATGCTGGAGGAAAACGACTTGGGCAGGTATGGAGTCTTCAGAGCTGACTGCAAGGGACTGCTGGAGTGTTTGAGTGGTGGAAGGTGAATGACATCATCACATGGTCTTGCTCCATGTCGTCACGTGGTCGCGGTCAGGCTGGAGAGGGAGAGCCTGCAACAGGAGAAGGACATGCTTCTCAGGAAGCTCCTGGAGGCAGAGCTGGATGGCACGGCAGCTGCCAAGCAGGTCTCAGCCCTGCGGGACACGGTCAGCAGGATGTCCAAGACTGTAAGTGTGAGGCTCTTGGCCTGGCCTCTCAGCACAGACTTGCTCACTTGTGCTACAGGCTTCAAAATCTATTGTTTTTTTGCTATTTTTAACTGAAGCGGTCAAATTACCCTAAAAATACTGTATACTGTATATATTTAGATTTTATTGCATGTTAAATTAAAAACATGCTTTTTAATGTTCTGGTCATATTTTAATGGAAATTATTTCATTGAGTTGCATCTATGGGAGACTGAAACAAGGATGCTGTCCTGTAAAAATTCACTGTGTGTACCCAGGAGAAAAGGCCATCGGGGTCAGAGTCATCGCTGCTTGCCCGGCAAAAGGATCTCTTGCTGCAAAAGCTGGAGACGTTTGAGAGAACTAACCGAACACTCCGGCGCCTTTTGAGGGAGCAGCATGCCCATGAGGTACTGGTTTTCTGCCAACAGGGGGCACTTTAGAGCAGAGGTGAACTTGTGCTTTGCTGAAATCATGATGCTTTCAATACTTTTTATCTGACAGATGGACTCGCTTCAGCTGTTGGAGCAAAAAGATTCTCTCCTGAAGAGGCTTACTGATGTTGAGGCAGAGAACTCGGTCTGTCACTGAATTTACTCCTAAAATGTGTCGTTGCACAATATGTCTGAACTTGTTATTGCATACAAATACTGAGATCGACTCAAATATGACACAGAGCACCACTGTCTCCTACAGCGTCTTCAGATGAAGCTTCAGGACAAAGAGAAAGAAGTAAATCAACTGTCCTCCCTTTTAGAGAATGAAAAGGTAATCTGAGCAGATGTAAATCTCAGAACATTCACAGATACCAATGCAATACATGTAATACAACAATACATGTTACACAGTGGTGTAATACATGTTATACAGTGGTGTAATACATGTTATACAGTATTATAATACGTGTAATACAGTGTTTCCTATTATTGAATACAACACAATTACTGCGGCAGGAAAATTCAAGGACCACAAGTGAACTGTCCAAAGTGCTAGAGTCAACCAGAGCTCACCTGCAGGGTCAACTACGCAACAAGGAAGCTGAAAACAACCGCCTTATGGTCCAGATCAGGGTAAAAGATTCAGCACATGCTGCTGGGTTTTGTAGTATTCAATCAACTAATGCCTTCATTTTTATTTAAAACTTTCAAAACATACTTTTCACAAATTCAGCCCAAACATCATATGGTCTATTTCCCAAGCTCATATTAATAACAACTCTGTATTGCGATTGGTCCAGAACCTGGAGCGAGCGGCCAATCAGCAGCAGGGGGAGCTGGAGCATGTGCAGGAGCAGCTACGGGAGTTGAAGCGGCGGGTGGAGGTGGATAAGGAGGCACTGAAGAAGGCCACCCGGGCCCAAAAACACCGGGCAGAGCGCAGTGAGGGCACAGCTGGACAGCTCAGCACACAGCTGGCAGAGATGGTGAGCGTGCTGAGAGGTGGGAGGGCTTGGAGGAGGGGCTTTGAAATTGTCTATGCAGTGTCCATGTTTGAAGCTTCCAAGATCTTCTAGGTTAAACTGTTTTTTTGTTTATTTGTTTAAGGATATATACAAACAATTGTGAATGTTTTTTAAGATGGTATAGCTGCTACAGTATGTGCAGAAATCTAGTGCTCTTGATGCACTGAAGCTCATCTATGACCTTCGAACCTGACTTGTAGGAAGCCCAGCTGGCAGAAGCTGTTTCAGCTGCAGAGAACTGGAGTAGTCGGCACGCTAAAGAGCTGAAGGACAAGGGCCAGCTTGAGGTGGAGATCACACTCCTCAACAAGTGAGCATTGAAAGAGTTCTCTGTCTGAACAACTGAAATGGTAGAGAGTAAGACATTTCCTCTGAAACATCAAAGTCATTATTGTCCCAATAATTTCAGTAAGCAGTATCCTTAAGTGACCTTTTAAAGCCCACAAACTGCATTTCACAAAGGTCCTTTAAAGCCCACAATGATGTTCCTTCAGCCGAATCACAGACCTGACGGAGCAGCTGCACATACAGGAAGAGAAGGCCCGTGCTGAGCGGGACGGACTTATGGACCGTCTGCACGGCCTCACCACAGAGACCACTACAGTTAAGCTGGAGAACCAAAGCCTAAAGGTGGGCCTCCCACAGCTGACTTGGGTCGAGCTTCATCCTAGACTGAAACGCAGCTTTAAGATGAGACGCCCTGGTGATCGCATGGTTCAAACCAGGGTTGTTCTGCTGCCTGCGCGAGGGCCCAGTGATCTGCTGTGTGTTTTATGGTTGGTGTGGTTTCTCATGCATGGATTTATGACTGTGTTTTTCCAGGCCACTCTGTCAGCATTGGAGGAGAAGCTGTCCTTGTCTCGGTCTGAGGTGGAGCAGGTCAAAGCCTCAGTGAAGCAGTACGAAAGCCTGGTGGACAGCTACAAGACCCAGGTGTGCTTACAGGGTTCCTACACATTCACATATACACACACATATACATTCACATATATATATGAACTAATTCAAGTGTTCAGTAACCCAACAGATCATTTTAGATCAATATAGAAGTATGTAAATGAAGTGTGTGTGTGTGTGTGTGTGTGTGTGCGTCCAGGTGCAGAAGACACGTGCTGAGGCGGACGAGTACAGCATGCGGGTGCAGCAGGCGGAGCGGGAAGCACGGGTCTTGAGGGAGCAGCTGGACCAGGAGATGGAGAAGGTGAGGAGGCAGCTACGGGGTCGCCTGACCGAGCTGGAGTCTCTCCCTGATGCCCTGAGACGTACTGAGCTCCAGCTGCAAGATGCACAGGACAAGGAGCGCATGCAAGATAGGAAGAGTGCAGAGCTCTCGGCTACCCTCGCAGACCTGCGCTTAAAGGTGTGTGTGTGTGTGTGTGACCGTGTGGGTGGGGGGTGCATCCTTCTCAAAAGTGCAAAATCAGAGTTATAATCAGTTTGTTGAGCAGGTGGACCAGCAGGGCACACAGATGGAGATGACTCAGCATAAAAACATCGTCCTACTGGAAGAGAACAAACAGTTCCAGCACAAAGTGGAGGCCCTTGACAGGTAAGACACTGTGTTTTATGGACAAACCATGCATTGTCCAGTCCCAAACAAAACAAAAGTTTAACATTGTTAAATATGTAATTTATATGCGGATTAGAGGGCTGCTGGCTTTAGGATGGCTTGGACTACAAGAAGGGCGACTGAGATACAACTAGGGTGGTAGAAGAAGGAAAGAGATGTGTGTGTGTGTGTGTGTGTGTGTGTGTGTGTGTGTGTGTGTGTGTGTGTGTGTGTGTGTGTGTGTGTGTGTGTAACAAGGTATTGTGTCTGAGAGGAATGAGGACTAATGAAAGGGAAGGTGTTTGGCTGAGGGAGTACAGGAGCCTTGCATTGAGCAGTACTTAACTGTATTTAGCAGATGCTCTTATCCAGAGTGATGTAAAAAGAGTGCTTTGTTGTAGACTCGCAGTACTTGCTATGAAGTTATTCAGAGTCCAAATGCAAGTTACGTATGCAATTCACTTTTGCTGCTATGGAGGGAAATTTGATCACAGATATAGAGGAGAGAGAGATGGAGGGAAAGGTATAGTGGTCCGAAGCGATCAGCAGAGAGTTCACTGAACAGCTTAGCTATGGTTGTTTATTAACGTGGAAGATTTTGGAGAAGAAAATAAAGCATAACAAAGTCGAGACGGCAAGGTAGAGATGGACTCATTCAAAAGTAAAGGGTCACTGAGGAACCAGTGCAGGTGAGTAGAGTAGCAGTTAAGGGATCGATAGCCGAAAGGTGAAATGTAGGCTGGTGATGTTGAGAGCAGAGGTCTTGAGAAAAAGGACAGAAAAGGGACGTGCCAGGGCACCATTCTTTGGGGATTCGTTTAATTTTGTGAAGACCTTATTTAATACGGAGAAATGAAGTGAGTGGGCTACAGTCTGTGAATCTGATGGGTTTGCATGAGACATTTGACATCTCATCTAGTGTAGAATTACATTAAATTCCCTCAAAATTAAAGTTGCAGTTTCACATCCGCTTTGAATTTTTTTTGGGATTAACTACATTTTCACTCTTGTAAACAGAAAACTAGAAGAAGCCAACTCACAAAATGAAGACCTAATGCAGGTTATTGCCAAACGAGAGGAGACCATTCTCCACAACCAGGTGCGTCTGGAGGAGAAGTCTCGGGAGTGTGTTACGCTCAGCCGGCAGTTAGAAGAGGCGCTAGAAGATGCTAGACATCAGGTAGGTGTGTGTGTGTGTGTGTGTGTGTGTGTGTGTGTGTGTGTGTTGGGGGGGTGGGCTTCTCATTTTCTTCCTGCTGCCTCACAACATTCATGGGTGCTTATTGTACATGACAGAGCACATCTGAGAGCATTAATGCATCCTCTAGAGTTTTTGAAAGACATCTCTCGGTCCCAGTCATCCCGCCCTTAATGTCCTGTTGGCAGGTGACCCATGCCAGGGAACGAGCTGCATCTAAGGAGCGTACCACTCAGTCCAAGGTGCTGGATCTGGAGACAAAGCTGAACAGGACCACTTCAGAGCTCCAGCAGGTGCGCAGAGCCAAAGATGAGGTGAGACTGTGTTGTTTCTGAACCATCAACAATAACCAACTGTATTTGATGATTAGCAACAATAACCAACCATATTTAATTATCAATTGTCCTTGCATTTACAAAGCTGTGCTGTGCTCCTCCCCACCCCCAGGTGGAGAGGACATACCAGAGACGTTTGCAGGACGTTAAAGACCGCCTGGAGCAGTCAGACAGCACCAACCGTAGTCTGCAGAACTACGTCCAGTTCCTTAAAGCGTCATACGCAAGCGTGTTTGGAGACTCTGCTCTCACCAGCTCCTCACTCCGAACCCACTCTGCAATCTGATAGCTGCGGCCACACCACACGTGCACACACACACACACACACACACACACACACACGGGTGCTGTAATGCATACGTTGCATCCATGAGCCTATTTTACTTTCAGTAGTATGGACATTCATTTTCATGCAGTGAGAACTAGTCAGTCTGTACTCTCACTTGTTCTAGCTATGATTCCTCATGGTAGTATATTAATAATATGAGTCACAGATTGTCTTGTTGCTTTGGTCCTTGGATATCTTAAAGTCAGCAAGGATATCTTAAAGAGGCAGTGCTTCAAGCAAGTAACTCATTTTAACTATATTTTTATCACCTAATAAAGCAGAGGTTTTCCTCTGCAAAGAAACTCACATTTAAGGCTTTTCATAAACAAACTTAATCTTCAAGAATGATGGATACAGAAATGCACTTGAATACCTGAAAGGCCTTGAAAATGTTTCATTATATGAACAGTACAATATTACCTCTTTGCATGATGGTTCCACACATTGTGCTCATTAGAGAGTACAGTGTGGAACTCATTTTCTCATGAGACCATAGCATTTAGTTTTAGTTGGCCATCACTGATGTCAAGAAATGTTTTAAAGATTTTGTTTACACGGTTGTGTCTGAAGTGCATGTCGTTTTAAACACACCACCTTAAACTCTGTTCACCTAAATCAATTGTTTCTGTGCTGATGCTTTTATAACAAGCATTGATACCTGGAGTTGTATCAGCTATACTTCATATAAAAGACCTTCTCCCAGTAATACCTTTATACAAAGGTATTAACTCAGGGCAGTGGCATGTGTGGACGATATTACTGCATACAACCTTAGTTTAGGATACTTATTGTAACTAATGCACAATACTGGGGTGTTCTTACTGAAGAATTCATCTATGGGTGCTACCAATTTTTACATAAATATGTGAGTTTGAAGTACCCACTGTTGTATCTTTATAAACTCGGTTTATGTTTGTGTGTTATGCTTGCACAATTCTTATTGCAATTATTTATCTTGTGTGGAATAACTCAGTAACTCCACAATTGTCTGTACTTTCTGTATAAAAATGTAATCCAATCAGCATTCCAAGTATTTTATACTTATAAAGTGTATAGATTTTTATTGGTGTGTATTAAAATCACTTTGTTTTAAACTGAAAATCTTTGTGAAAATAATTAAACATTCTTTATTTCAAGAATCAATCAAAAAGCTGCAACAAAAGCTATGAAGTCACATTTAATTACTTTTTTATAAATCTGAAAAATCAACCATGCTAAAGAGAACAGGGAGTATCAGAGTTTACAGAACCAACGTTGTACTTCATAATCCAAGAGATCAAACCTTTTATTAATTGAACAGTTTATCGAAGATATAATGTTTGCAATGGTGTAACTTACAGAAACATCAATGAACCTTATCCCACACATACTGTATTTATTGTGACTGTTTAAATGAAGATGCTTCAGTCTTCGGTCACATCATCAGTAGGCATTTGTGAAGATGCTGATCCTATGGTTGAAGACACTGCCTTCATTTTCATGGCCTTCATAGCAGACTGTAAAACTATTACTTTCCTTTGCCATTTCATCGCCTTTCGTGACTGCTCAGACAATGCTTTCTGGTACTGCTTTACTTGCAGTTGGGTTGCAGTAATTTTCAATTTATAGGATTCTTCCATTTCTTGAAAACGTTTTTCACAGTCACAGGTGTGTCTAGGTGTAAATGATAGCCCTTGATCATTAGATAGATCTCCATTGTTTTTTAAAACCTCCTGTAATTAACAAAGAAAGGGTTTATGAAAATTACATAATCACTGTGCTTAGGACTTAAAGCATATAAATCACGTCAAGCTCTATATCCAAATAGACCGTAATCAAGATCAAATGTTTAGTGCGTTCCATATAGAATTTAATAAACCAACTTCCAGTATATGTGCAGCTAGTGCACCACATGAACCACAGGAAGTAATAAACCTATATATTTTTAGAACTTTGCCCTTTGAGTTTCAGAATAACAGAATGCTCTATCAATATATAACAGCCTCTAGAAAAAGTAAGTCAAAAGCTTGATACCATCAATACATTTAGGATATAAAATGTGGTTAATGGTCAGTACAAAACCTACCGTAGGCTGTGCTGCCGAAAAACTAGTGGGAATAGTATCTGAGCATAGCTCTGCTGAACCTCTAAAACACTGTGGGGTGAAATGAGCCAGGCATAAGGCTGAGGTTTCTGATGGACTCCATCCTTCAGCATTCTCCATGTTGGCTATCCACTGGTGAAGATGCTCTTCTTCCTGGGTAAATTTGCGAAATGTAAGATGGCCAATATGATGACACCCTCAAACTAATAAGACTTACTTGTGGAATGTGATATCTGTTTCTGCAAGCTTCACAACTAGTTCTCTCTAGAGCAGTCCTCCAAGCATCTGAGGTATGCCAGGTGAGGGGAGGGTCTGTTTTATAGTAGGCAGCCCATCTTGGATTGCTATTCACAGTCCTCAATTGTGGTAATGGGCAATTAATGGTAATGGCCAGTTTGCATCTTCAAGAAGTATCCGTATAATTGTCAAAAATGTCAGTGTGTGACTTGATTTACATGTTAATGTTCTCAACCATTTCATGCCATAGCAGAATTCTAGGTGCAGGGGCATAAAGAAAGAAGACTAAGAAATGTAGTTGTTTAAAAAAATAAAGGCACTGTAAAAATTCAATATACTTTGCAAAATGTACTACTTTATGAATCAGTATAGGATTAGGATTGTTACTAGGCTATTTCAGCTTGAAAGTCGCTGTACAAATAGGGGCAATCATTGCCCTTTCATGTTTGTTTGTTTGATGCTTATGTACATTTGAAGCATCACTGATAAATACACTTTATAATAATAATCAACTATGGTGAGTCAATGCTGTTTTATAAGGGAGTAAGTTATCATAAGACTCGGCAACTTTCGGTGCGCTCCGGTAATGTTCGGTATGTGGCTGCGGTGCATGATGTCACTACTACTCGAGAAGTCCTTGGTTGGTTACGCTAGCAATAGATTGTTAGCTAGCAATTTCAGTAAGGGTGGTTGCAACCCGCTTTGACTTGGTCCAAAACAGAGAAACAATCATTTTAACAAGGTAAGATGCCCCAATCCTTGCAGAGCTACGATATTTAAACGATATAAAATGATGTTGGCCTACGTTTGCGTTGTCTAATTGATCAAATGAATGAAACGATAACCCTTAGTTGAGGGCGGTTGTCTGGTAATGATGTCCTTTTCCTTCCTTCAGCAAGCTGGCTAGCTAGGCTTTATGTTAGGAGCCCCGTTGCATTAGGAATAATGCATAATTATAATTGATGCTTTAACCGTCAGAGTGTTAGCTAACTGTGTTAACTATTTCACAGTCTTTTATTGGCGGATTGTTGTTCAGATCGACATCGGCTAACTATTTTTTATAACCAAACTAGCTCTCTTGCACGTCTGACAGTCGTCTAGGTTAACGTTATCATGACGGGTCGAAGTAGCTACCTAGCTAACCAACTTTCATTGAAGTCTTACTCAATAATCTTACGTTAGCTAGCTAACTAGATATATTAAAATGTTCTAGATGGACAGTTGATACTGAATTGCGAACGGTGCATCTGCAGTAGTGGTCGAAGTGGTATCTTATATGACAGAAAAGAGGCGAGGTGCTAGCTATGCTAGCGAGCTATGCAACTGGATGATTAGCTTAGCTAGCTAGGTACAAAATAGACGCGGCCGTGCTAGCATTCTGGACACTAAACAGACTGACGCACCATATAGTTAACTTGTTAATGCGTTTTTGTCTATCTGAAGATTTGTCTGACCACAGATATATAGGCCTACATATGTTGGATATTTTCTAGTAGGTGTGAAATCCTCGAAGACAAAAATGTCCTCGGCCATTATACGACCCGCCCAGATCTCTGAATTATTATACATGGGCGGCCTAGATGAGATGCAACTCGAATCTTTTCATTTAGTATTTCCATTATGAAGATCATAAAAGCTACCGCAATGATTAAATAGGCTGTCTGCATATGTAAACCCATATGCAGTATTTAATTTGTGTTTCTGTAATTCGTTATAGTTATACTGTCATCTGACAAGGGCATTAATTATTTGTTAGTGTATGACTGACGAGACCTAATTGATAACAGTCGTTTGCGAACATGCGTGACAAACATTTCACCGTTGGTTTTAAAAGACTTCTGAAGATCTGAAAGTCTTAATTGATAGGTTTTTTTAATTAAGACGACAAAATATGAAAAATGCAAAACGCACCCGTTTGTTTGTTGGCTAACTAATATTCCGTCAATGTGTGATCTGAGTCAAGTCTCAGCTCTAAATTCACTTTAACCATATATGAGAGATTTTTATTTGGCACTTTTACAAATATTCGATGACCCGGGTTTTTTTTTTCTCCTCAGTTATACACTTGACTCATTCATGTGATTCAAATGATCTTGGCAATGCTGTGTCATTTGCTGCTATGCTGACATCTCCACTACGTATGTGGCAATGGCTTCACTTGTTCAAATGAATAAAAGAAATGTTTTGGTGCTCGGCCATTAGCATGCAAAACGAGTGATCTGCACAAAGCCATTTACTTCTCCCTCAAAGCGTGAAAGAGGTGACATTTACAGTTGAGCCCAGTTTTTTTTATGCTGTCCTCCTCACATTAATCACACTTGCTAATGAAGTTTTTGGCCCATTCTCAGCCATGGGCTTGTGGTGCATTAGAAAGTTAGCCAATATGTTTTAGGGTACCTCTGCTGCTTGTAATTCATATTATTGTGTATGGTATTTATCAGTGTTGTCAGGCAGCACTGCACACTGGTGCAGGCTACATCAAGGAAAGACATCCAGTAAAGAATTCTCTCCTCCCTTTTCGTTTCCTCTGAGACTGAGGTAATGCAGGCTGAACTCTGAAAAGCTATGAGAATGGGTGTGGTTGGTAATGTCAAGGAGCGCGGGGCCTTCGGTGGCCCTCTGGGAGATGCAGATTTATCATGCACAGCTGTGTATACTCTATAGCTGCTTTAAGTGCGGAAGTGAAGCTTGTCTTGTAACAATTAAGTGAAGGGAGGTTTTGACCAGTATAAAATGTACTCAGAAATTCAATTGTTGTCCCAACAGTATAGATTTTGAACTTGTTTGAAGTACTTGGTTATGTTAAAGACCATAAAGATGCCTTGCTAGCAGCTTACAGGCAACTACTTGCACCGAAAGGTTTACTATGAGCCACATTTTAATGCAGATGTCTTTTCACAGCACCACTGATTTTGGTTGGGTGCTACTGGAGCCCTCGTAATGTTTAGTCTCTATCTCTAAAGGTTTGATTCAGAGGGCATCGTTAAAGTATGCAAGTTACAGCTGTCAACTGGTTTCATGTGATGTTCAACTGTAACCCAATCTAATAACAATGGTGCTCTTCCTGCTCTGGACCCCTGATCAGTTTCACTGTACTGTTCTACTTTGGTGGAAGTCACACAATTTCCATGAGCTCATGTAACCTGTACCCCTTTGTTGTGGAGGTTGTTTAACTACACATGTATTAGTGTGTTTTTTCTTTGTTTCGTGTCCAAATGTCTTTTCATTGTCAGACTGCAGATCTCAAAAGACTTGTGTACATAAATGTCTGACTAATGTCTTGTGTCCTGTAACCAACACAGGCACCTGTTACCATGTCCAAGTTTATTAAACCCAAGCTAAAGGTAAAATGTGAAACCGTGTGTGTGTGTGTGTGTGCGTGCGTGTGTGTGTGTGTTGCATACGATGTGTTGTGGTCTAGCACCGTTAGATGATTTGTCTATAGAATGCTCCTCAGCATTCTGGAATGTCAAGAGGCAAAGGGAAGGGTGGCGTATGCGTGGACATTCCTGCCTGCTGATGTTTTTTCCCCTTTCGCGATGTGTTCTTGCTGAGAAATCGCATGGGCAGGGCAGGGACTTGGCTGCCTCCCCACACGGCCCTCGCTACTGCAGCGGCGATGCGTCTGTCTGCACTGCAGCCACAGAGATGGAGGGAGACGCGCGGTCACGGAGCGCTGCGCTGCTCTAAAGCTTTTGCCTAGTCATACCTTGCGAGGCTCAGCTGAGCTTCTCAGTGGGATTCATTTGGGCTAAGCGAGACGGGTCTCGCGTACCTGCTAGAGATAGGCACAGGTTGGTCTGGTGGTGGTTGTTGTTGTCTGCTTTTTTTTTTAAATTTATTTTTAAACATATTTGCTATTTGGTCTTGTATTTGCACATGAATTTTAAAAGGTAGGTTTTTGTTTACGTTATTGTTTAGACTTGTGATTTGCATGCATTTCAGTGACGATTCTTCCCAGGCCGCTGTGTTGCATGGTGTGGGTGTTTTTCTGCATGATTTTGCAGTGTGTGAGAAGCTGTGATGGATTAAATCAGACAGTGGCACATATTAGCTCCACCCTTTATGTTGTGCCATCCTTTTTGATTTAATCTCCAGTTTTCTGCTGTGTTTCAGACGTGTGTTTGGAATGGTGAATACAGTAAGGAGCCCCTTTTCTTACCCTGTCACTTTACAGCAGGTCTTGCATTCTGTAATTACTGCATTGAGAGACCCCAGCGCAGGGCTTATTTTAGATGTGTTCATCTAAAGTTTAGAGAGGTTCAGTTTTTCCCAAGGGCTCTAATAGAAGAGGCTTTTGTGTGAGCCACATTATCCTGTGATGTAGCAGCTGACGATGTCTTGCACGAAGGGATCAGAAGGAAAATGTTCTGTTCTGTCACTCCTTCACAGTTCTTTGTGCTCTCTCCCCTCAGTACAGCTGAACTCCGGCCCACCGAGGGGCTCCGGAGATCACCCGCACGCGTCCTCCACATTCCTCAGGCCTGCGTCCTCCCATTCTGTCTCCTGTCTCTCAGTAACAGATGTGTTTCCATGGAAACTTGCACAGTTCCAAATATGAGCTTGCTGGTTTCCCGCTGTTGCTGGTGTCCCTGTGGGAGTGGTGCTTTCTTCCTCTGGGAGGCTAAAGGATGTTATGACATTAATGGAGACCTCTTGTTATAGGAGACAATGAGAAATGTAAGAGGCCAGGCCAGGGTTTCTGTTTCCAGTTCACCTATTGCAATAATGATAATAATAGAAACGAGTTTTCAAAAAGACTGCCTTGTTTGGAAGGTTATAGCTGAATTTTTTCAATTTCTATAGAATCTGTCCTCACTTTTGCAAGATTACATTTTATTCTCAGTAATGCACGCATCAGCGCCGTACTGGAGTTTATAAATATCTCGGCTCCTCTCTGCGCTGTTGGGGCCGATCGTCTCTGAGAGGACGATCTTATTATCAGGACAGGGTGGGAATAGGAGGCAAGCCTCTGTGCGAAAGGCCTGATTATCTGTATGGACAGGAGATATGTGGCACATCTAAAAATGGTTGTGAAAATGAGGAGTGTACCATTTATATGGCACATTGGACTTCTCAGTAATTCTGGTTCTTCACACCCAAATAATGTGACGTTGAGGTCCATACCTTTTTTTTATACAGTAGTAGTTTTGCTGTCGTGGTCTCTCTTATTTTTTTTTTTTAAATTAAACAACAAAAACATTTCCAATAGCTAGCTAAATTGGAAACATGGCCGGCGAACTCCAGCCTTTGCGTTTGTGGCTGTTCCCATGTAGACCCTGGCGTCCTAATTGTAACTAAGCCACAGGGTGGTTCCAGGGCGTGAGGTCAGCCCTTTGCCTGGGTCGTCATGTGGTTTGAATGAGAGAGGTGCCTGCATACACTTCTCAATGGCAGCGTGTGTGTGTGTGGGAGAGGAGAGAGCGAGCAGGCGAAGGGAGAGAATATTCCAGAGCTGCAGCGTGGAGGGAAGGCGTCAGTGCAGAGCTAGAGCTAGAGCGTGCGCGGAACTGGAGTAAGAGGGCGGGGGAGGAACGAGTGCGTAGGAGAGAGTGAGCGCTTCTCTTATCTCTACTGAGCACACTGCTACAGACTTGGTATCTTACTCCAGCTGCACCACGCTAGAACTCACAGGCAAGTCTAACACTCTTGGTCTCTTTGTCAGTTAGAAAGAGAATTTTGAATGAATGATTGAATAATGAGTAAAATAATGTGCGACGTGGTCTACCGGTTATGTGATTTTTTTTTAAAAATTAAAAAAAAATTTTTTTTTTTAAGCAGCTCACGAGGGCCCGAGCCGGTGCGTAGGGGTCAGCCGAGTGCCGTCTCACGCTGAGGCGTGGCCTCCGTCACGCAGCTGCCGAATGTGCCGCGTCATTGCCCTTTGGTCGGGACGTAACGTTTGCACATTCATGTTAGGAAAGAAGAAGATGCCTCCTCATCCCACAGCTATCTGCTGTTAACCGGCTGGTGGGGGTGACGGACTACGCAGGTCCTCCGTACGCTGCCACAGTCCGAATCCAGGCCGAGTCCCCGGGCTGGTTTAACATATCTGAGAATTGAGGACTGGTATCAAGGGAGCGGCTTGGTGGGGGGAGGGGCTGTAGCCTACAGCTCATTGGAAACGGTGGGCTACGACAGGGCTCAGGCTGCTGCACTGTTGTTGTTGTCTTTTGTTGTTCATGATCCACGTATGGGTGTTTTCACGGGCTTGTTTTAGGCTCTGCTGTTTGTGATGTGGTTCTCTGTGCTGCTGTGGTCCTTGGAGTGAGTGTGTGTTAGCGGTGCGATTGGCAGGGAGTCGATCAGCCTTTCACTTGCTGATGATGTGGTGGGCTGATGTCCAGGACCAATGTGAAGTTCTGAATGTTCAGCAGATGCACTTTTACTCTAATGCTGATCACAGCTGCTGACTTAACAGATATCTGGTGGTTTCTCTCTCTCTCTCTCTCTCTCTCTCTCTGTGTTCTCCACTCTTAATTTCCCTGACAGTGATCTTTCTTGGCGCAATTTTTATAAGTATTGTTAGTCTTTTTATTTTATCTTCTTTCCGCCACCCCTTGTTTGTCTCTGTTTTATTGCCCCTCTGCCCCATGGGTTGGAACAGTGCTGGCTAGTATAACAAAAGTCTGTATTGATCTGCCCCAGCAGTCCCATGGCAGAGACTTATGACTGAGTGTGGAGCTGGCCTTTCTCTTTACTGTTAAAAGAGCCATTGCTGTTTTCCCATGGGGCCGTGGACCTTCGGTTTGCCAGACGTTCTTGACCCATTCAGACTCGCATGACGGCTCTTCAATGAATATTCACTGAACATAGTCCAACTGTATCTCAAGCTTTTCAGAATGGACGTTTGACGAACACTGCAGCCTAAAACATTTGGTTGAATACATAAGTTCATACCTTACAAAGTGAATAGGCCAGAGGTTTAAACCAGGCTCAGTTAAGGTATGTGGAGTATTCCTTAGCTGTATATATGGTATAATAAGGTCTGCATGACTTATCTGTAAAAACCCTCAAAATGATTCTGTGCCACTTTCTCTGAGAATCTTTATTTGGCTGCAAAAATCATCTGCTGAAGGTCAGATGAGTTGGTGCAGTGCTGAGCAAATCAGTTTGTCTATGTAAGAGGCTTGAGCATTAGTGTCTCGTCTGTGCACATCCTCCAGAAATAGTGCTTCAGGGCCTCACATTCCCAGAAATCTGTTCAGCCTAGAGTTGGGAGGAGCCGGTCACTGAAATACCAACGAAGGCCACTGGAACAAGGGTGTGGTCCAGTTCCTTTGGCCCCTGCTCAAGAGGAGTGCAAATACATCTCCTGCTTTCACCTTCATTATCCCTCAAGCCCAACCTGCAGTTCTCCCACACAGGGATCGAGAAGCTCAGAGGCACGGCCGACCCAACATTAGGAAGGGTTCTGGTGCCGGAAAGAATTGGGGGTGGTGTGTGGGCTTTGTTCACAGGGGGGCTGATGGCAACATTCTTTTTGTGCCTGTTTGTTCAGAGGCGTGAGGAATTTCCGCCCCCCCCCACTCCCCCCACCCTGTGTGCTCAGCTGTCATGCTGAACAGCTGCGTCTCTGTTCGCAATGCGTCAGCTTGGTGTTATACTCGACCCATGAAGCTTAATGTCTGCCTGTGCTCTTAATGAATGTCGTGCGTTCTGTGGATGCTCTGAGTGATCTAATTTAAAGTCGATCTACTGGTAAATCAGCTGCTGTTCCATTTGTCTGAATATTAGTGTGGACAGTTTATGCTTTTAATCATGCTTTTAATTTTTCTTCTCACTGGAAATTGTGTGTGTGTGTGGGGGGGGGGGGGTTTGTTATGCTTGGACCTAGATTTTTTTTTATATTTGCAAGACTTATTTCATAATTTCATTATCTTAGCCCATATGGAAAGGGAAGCTAAAGGCAGTATCATTGTGATCATGCAGTGTATCAAGTGTGTATTCTCTGTGTCTTGTAGAAAATGGATACCAGTGGAGTAAAAGTCCTGGAGACGGCCGACGACATCCAGGAGCGTCGGCAACAGGTCCTTGACCGCTACCGACGCTTCAAGGAGTTGTCGGCCATGCGCCGGCAGAAGCTGGAGGACTCCTACCGCTTCCAGTTCTTCCGCCGTGATGCAGACGAACTGGAGAAATGGATCCAGGAAAAGCTGCAGATAGCCTCTGATGAGAACTACAAGGACCCCAGCAACCTGCAGGTGTGTCATGTATCGATACAGTATAGGTGTGTAGGTGTGTGTATGTACGTAACTAAAGTTTTTGTTAAAACTGCCAGTTTGCCATGTGTTTTGAAATTTTAATATAAAATCAAATGTAAACCAGTCTTAACTGGGTGTTAAGTTAAATATTAGTTAAATATTATCAAGCCTGTCCCCTGTAAGGCATAGCAACCTTTGTACAGTGATCATGCTTGCTGTGAAGTTAAAAAATGCCTTACCGGTAAAAAATTACTTTGTGTACAAAGGTTGGACTTGCCATATGACTAAATCTAACATTAAATGACAACAACAAAGTGGAGACTGCCAGGAATGTTTGAATGTACCCTGAATTGCTGGATTCCCAGTGTTATTTGATATCTGTGTCTCACTTTAGGGAAAGCTTCAGAAACATCAGGCATTCGAAGCAGAAGTACAGGCCAATGCTGGTGCCATCATCAAACTTGACGAGACTGGCAACCTCATGATCTCCGAGAGCCACTTTGCATCCGAAACCATCCGCGTAAGGCTTAAACCCAAAAGTCTATTACACAGGGAGTGTAATAGACAGGGAGTTTATTTGTTCATTTGCAGCTTGTGTGCATTTTTATTTAAAGCTGAAAATAAAAAACACACACAGTCCTCTTCATTTTAACCATCCCTCATGTTTGGCTCAGTCCTTCACGCCTTACCGGACTGCCCAGAGACCGATTGTAAAAAGTGTCAATTATGGAACTTATATCCAAGTAGGTGTTTGGGTGCTGTGATTTATCTTGATCTTCTTAAATGTTGTGTTACCTTTCCTTGGTCTTTGCTCCAACTTGTTCTTCTAGAAACGTGTGCAGTGACCTTCAGTTTAGCTGTGTGAGATCTTAATAGTAAATAACTCTTCATTCTTTTTATTAGTTTGGGCATCAAAAAGTCTCTTGGCTCGTTTCCTGAAACTGTCTTAACCTTTGCCTCATTTCTCCTCCTGCCGTAAATCAGCAACAGTTCTGCATTGTGCCTCATTCATCTCTGCTTTTTGTGGCTGATTGCAGAGCCGTCTGGAGGAACTGCATCGCCTGTGGGATCTGCTGCTGCAGAAGACCAAGGAGAAAGGAGTGCGTCTATTGCAAGCCCAGAAGCTGGTGCAGTACCTGCGTGAGTGTGAGGATGCCCTGGACTGGATCAGTGACAAGGTTAGAGACCAGTTTGCAGTATGCCCAGATACCCCAAGGATTATCTACCATAAACAAACCTTTTTGGTGGAGTTGTGTACACAACATTGAAATATTTTGCAGGTTGTCAACCTTGGTTAAACAACTCCCACAGCTAATTTCATCAATGAATTTTTTCGAGATGTTGCGTCACCCAAAATACACTTTTGTGGCAGAAGTGCAAAGAAGTTCCCTAAACAAATGTCTTCACTACTCCAGGAGGCCATCGCCACCTCAGAGGAGTTGGGCCAGGACTTGGAACATGTTGAGGTCTTACAGAAGAAGTTTGAGGAATTCCAGACCGACCTGGCTGCCCACGAGGAGCGTGTGAATGAGGTGAACCAGGCTGCTGGCAAGCTGACCCAGGAGAACCACCCCGAAGCCGAACTCATCCTGAAGAAGCAGGAGGAGGTGAACACGGCCTGGCAGAGGCTGAAGGGTCTGGCTCAGCAGAGACAGGGCAAACTGTTCGGAGCTGCTGAGGTTCAGCGCTTCAATCGGTAAGGCTTTGGCAAAGCAAGACATGGTCCATGTGTTCGCTTTTTTCCGTTTTAGTTGGATCATAATTTAAAGGGTTATTGCCTTGTTAAGCCCTGTTTTCCCTACTTCTTTTAGGGTTGTAGCAATTAGTGGTCGACAGGTTAATTGCTAACAGTTAAATGCTAATTTAAGTTAAGCAATTTTCACTATTTTTTTAATATTAAATTCTTGATGGAGACCAAAAAAAAAGATCCACAAAAAACATTGACCTTGTGGCTGTAGCTTTGTGCACCCAGCAGTAACTGTGAGCTTCTAAACAAAAAAGACACATATATAAAACAAAACTTGTGTAGTGTAGGTTTAAACAGAATTGTAGGGGTGTGTGTAAAAAATAGATTTAAAATAATTTTTGCATGTTTTGAGGCGACCGCTCCATCAGCAAGTAGCATCCACGCATTCCAGCAGCAGAGCAACAGTGGTAGGCAACAGCAAGCAAAAAAGAACATTGCACCTTTTTCTCAAATAACAGTTATTGTTTCCAAAAAACCCCCCCCCAAAACTAATGTCATTAATGGAGTTCTTGAGGATGGTGAAGATGAAAACGACAATGTCTTCATGCTTTGTGTGTGGTATGTGGCACCCAGCCTAGTGAGTGGCAGCAGTGTGCTATATACAGAAAGGAGCAAAGAGAGAACGAATTATGTCATCATTTGACTTTCAGTTGACCGCTATAGCAGTGCTTTACCCAGAGTATTTGTAAAACTGCAACTTAGTATTATGTTTAATAAATAAGTTCTTCACAATTTCATTACGTCATTACGTCTGAGTCATTACGTCTGACTGAACACATCCAGTTACTACTTGGTTTTTGCATTAAATACGTCTTTGGTGGAACAATAAAATGAAAAACATGTTAATGTTCATATACCCTCATTGTTTGCTTGAAAAAGAGCCCTAGTAAAGATCTGAGCAATCTTGCAATAAAAATAGTTGCCAAAAAACCCAAAACAAACAAACAAAAACCCATTCATTTCACTCGCTTTCAGATCCCCAGTATGTCTCAGAAACCATGTTTCACTACGTCATCCTATTGCCTAGCTGACAGACATGATACTCAAGCTCCATGTCCCCTGTACATAAAGAGCTTCTACATCATCATCTGATCGTTCAAAACTTTTTTTCATTTCACTCCAGAATCTCTATATCCCTTGTACAGGATTAATCAGTTAAGCTGTCCCCAGACAGAGTGATGGGCATTCCCTCAATGGGCTCTGAGTAGTCTTAGCTAGGTAGCCTCGGGACTTCATAACTCGAGTGACTTTTGGCCGACTGGTCTGTCTCCAAACAGTGGTTAGGCTCACTGCTAAGCTAATAAGCCCCAGCCACTTATCTAACCACTAAATTAGCCTAGTGTGTGTGGCCAGCTAGCTAGCTGTCCTGTGCTTGTGGTGAGTTGTCAGAACAGCCATCGTGCTCTCGGGTCCGTTGCAGGCACAGCCAACGGGTACTGAATGGTGCCAGCAGGTGCAACCTGCACTGAGCACAGTGGATGAGCCTGCATAGTTACACTCCTGTGGGAATAAAACTGTCAGCAGGGGCACACGCCAGGTTTGCTCTGCATGCCTCGGGCTGTGACATGCCCAGGCAGCGGTTAACAACCTGGATTTGTGAGCACTGGGCATGGTTCACTATGCAAAGCCTGCACTGCAGATCGGTGCGATTGTCCAGCCTGTTTGACGTGGAGCCTGTTGTGTGGCAGCCCCAGTGTGGCGAGCATACACCAGGTCACCAAGCCCACCAGGGTGCCCAACCACCTGACATTAAGTTGGGGTGATCAGCTTGATGTCTGTGCTCCTTTGCTCTGGAACGAAATGGGTATGGAGGATGAGTATGACGAGGATGGCTCAGAATTCCTGCTCTCTGAGGACTAGGACAAAGTTGCAGGCTGTCCATTCCTGTGAAACTCCCTGTGCAGCAGAGGCCACAGAACAGATGGGAGGCACACCATCCTCTGATATACAAGATGTGATTGAACAAACATGCCAGTTCATGGGGAGTCTGCTCTGGACTGGACTTGCTCTGGAGTCTGCTATGCCCCCCGTGGAGCCACTAGTGCACCTCAGCCGCGCAACACTCTGCCCTCTTAGGAGGAGCCCCATTATACCCTTCAAGGTAGATCACTTTCAGCCTAACATGACCGGCGGGTCTTAGAAAGCACTGGCCACGACTATGTTTACAGCGTACAAGGTGGAGCTGCAGGAAGAAATGACAACCATACCAGGCCCATCACTGTGGGACAAGATCTTTGTGATCTGTGCGGATCTCTCCCTCCATCTCCAGAGATGTGTGATCCACTCTGCAAGGAAAGCCATTACCACCCTTGTCAATTAGTGATGAAGCTGTATGGCTGTCCTTTTTGAGGGAAAACTCGTTCTGCACCCCCCATATCTTTGCACAGACAGTCATCCGCCTGGTCTCCGGCTTTTGTGCCCCAAAGCAATCTAAGCCTCAGACATTTGTGCTGGATCTCAGTGAAACCCCAGAAAGTAAGGTTTCCTCCCTCAGGAACCCACAGGATCAAGTGGGGCTACTGGAATTCAGTATCCCATGCAGTTCGAAAGGGATTGTTCCTTCTCAGGCGCAGGGAAAAATCGGTGTTCTTTAGGAACTGTCCTTGTTACCGGAAAAAGGAGTCGCAAGAGTGGTTCTGCTAGAGTGACCTACTCAAGGTACTTTATCTCAAAGAATGGCAGCCAAGTGCTGCATTCCATTCTGGATTTTTGCACTCTGAACTGTCACGTACGAAAGTTTGGAATGCTGACTCCCTTGGGATTGGTTTACTTCAGTCGGTTTGAAGGATGCGTTTTTTCACATCGGTATATACCCACCTCACAGGAAATTCCTATGGAATTTGCATTTGCTGGGGCAGCATATAGGGCTATAGCCCTTCAGAGGGGGAAAAGGGCATTTGCCTTGCTACTTGCACAGATGACTGGCTTATTACAGTCAGAAGGCACTGTGATGTTTACTGGCTTTCAAGTTAAACACAGAGAAGAGTGTTTCAGTGCATGTCATACCTGGAACTGTCACTAGAATCTGTCTTGGAGTTGACTGAGAGATTGGGAAAGTTCATGAGGTGCTGGGAAGCATTTCAGAGGAACGACCTGAACCCTTTCTACCTGTGTCTCAATATCAAATGACATTGCTGAGTATGCTGATCTCAGCCATAAATGTCATCCCTCTGGGCCGCCTATTCATGAGGGCTTTCCAGGGCTGGATGGTTGTGCTTAGGCATCAGCTGACGAGGGGAACTTCGTTGATGCCCTTGCTCACATTGCCATTCATACTGATCCTGTGGGAGGCACAAGAAGAGATTCTTCACCCTCTCCCACAGGGTTTGGCTCTGTGAACTTGGCCCATGAGTGTTTTAACCTGCATTTAAAGGACTCATCCTCTAGAGCGGTAAACACTATCCAAAATGCCAAAACCTCATCCACTCATTCCCGGTTTGGGAATAAGTGGGCCGTTGCAGCTTCTCATGTGGGCTTTGAGGGCAACACTGAGTGCCACTGATGGCAAAAGCCCATAGCTGGTTGGTAGTGGATCTTTTGAGGCAGGCTTGTCTAGCAATATGGTAGATGGGATATCCCATAGTGAGACACCGAAACGAATGTGTGAGATGACGAGTGTCTCGCTAGACCTCTCACTGGTGTGAAGGGAGGAAGAGGTGTGCCTGTTTTGAATGATCTGATAACATTATGTAACAGCATTATACACAAGGAGGTGAGGAGTACAAGCATGACATTTAGCAGAGAACCAAGGTTACATTAGTGACTTAGTTGTTGTTGTTTGTTTGTTACTGAGTAAGCATGACAAGCAAACAAACATTGGGATTAACGCTGAGCTATTAAACCCGAGGAATATGAGCAAGAGAAACGCACTGATTTAACGTCAATATGTGCCAGTAGAACAACAAATTAGCGTGATAAGCAAACAAGTGAGCCAATAGGGTGCCGCGCATGCACCACCGAATGACAACTGGAAGCTCCGTACTCCGACTGATTGGCTGAGAACGAGCTTCAAACAGTGATTGGCAACCCGATCCACCTATAAAGAGATTCGCACGCAGGTGCACTAGGTATGTGGCATGTCTTCCCCACCAGATAAATGGGTCTTCATCAGGACTAATCATTTGGTTTGTACTGTCATTTGGATGGGCACCGCTAAGCTTTGCTACAGGAGTTGTTGGATGGACCGTTCTTAGTTGTACAAGCAGCACCTCTGATCTCCTTTTCTCTGGTGTAATGCTAGACAGCAGTTCAGACCAGGTTTCATTCTTTGCTGATTGCCTGTCTGCTTTTTCCTTGCTGTGGTTTTTCTGGCTTTGCTGTTCCTGTTTGGGAGCTGAACACAGGATGTTTTTCCTCATCACTTAAAGCCTCTGTGAAGTCACTCATTGGTGCAAACATATCTTGAACTGTCTCTAGGATGGTGACATCTATGTCCTTGGGCATAAGACGCCATTCTTTGTGGTTCTCTGCCAGTAAAGTACACACAGCGTGCCGCTGCACACGGTAGTACTCTGCCATAAGTAGGATTCCACCTGGTTGGCTCATCGTGAATGACTGTGTTCGGGTATCTGCAGTGTTTTCCGTTTTGCTTTTAGTGTTCTGCTCATTTTAATTGACCTGAAGAATGTTCAGACAAGGCCTGAAGAGACTGTCCTGTCCAATGCTGCTGTCCTGTCAGCATCCAAGGCAGCATTTTTACTGCCAGGTGCAAACTGTGGCCAGAACATGGCATCCAGCTATATTCTTCAAATGCTCTGATATTACTGGAGCATAATCTGTTGTTATATCAGCTATTTACCTTTTTGGATATGTCCAGTTTCCACTTTTCAGAATGATGAGAAATGCAAAGGTAAAGGTAATAATGTTTGTATCTCTAGATCCGTTTGTCCACAGGTCTGTAGTACAAGTAAAAAATAAATCCACTGGCATCTACAGTTCATCAGCAGCACTGTGTACATGAAGTGATTTCTTCCAGGCATATCATGCTTTCAAACTGTTAAATAAAGATTTCTAAACATTACGTACAAGCCCTCGGTCCATGCCGAAGTACCATAGTCTTTGAGATTCTTTGTGTCATCTGTAGTGTTATTCAAGCACAGATATAATGATACTCTGACTGGATGAGCCTGAAGGAGAGGTGGAAGTTGTGAGTAAGGAAAATAAACAGTAAGAAAAACATTCAACAACATTTAATGTTATGCTGTACATCCATATCTCCATTTCAAACATCAATATTTTATTGATAGTAGGCTATACGCTAGATGGCTTGTTTGCAATGGTAATGCAAAAACATGAACATCATCACTGTTAGCTCTGACAGGTCAGGCCTATGTTTCCAGGGTCCTGTGTTCTCTAGTTCTTCGTAGGTGTTCCAACAGTTCTGTGTACTACATGGTGGTAAATCAAAAAAGATGTTTCCCTGTTCTGTATTCACAAGGGTTGTTGTGGGAACTCATCAAAGGACTTTTCTCTTCCCTAGCTGTGCTATGTGACTCGCCATGTAGGGTTAATGTGTGTTAACAGCATCTTGTACTACAGAACATAGGGCCCTGCTTCCATGGAAACATGGCTACACTCCTATCCCTGATGCAAAGACCTTTCGACAGAAACTTATCTGCCAAATGTTCAGCCAACTTGCTGGTATCTTTGGCAAACTTGTTTTGTTGGGTCTGTCCGATGCCCATTTTCGTCAGTGACACCCACACCTCAGTCGCTGAGCCCGTTTTGGACCGAACATCTTTAGTTTGTGATATAGACATGCTGGATAGGTTATTGCCTTCTCACCACTCAATCCAGCTGGCTTGAATGTGTTGCGCAGCTGAGTAAATTTAGCATGCATGGTTTGACTCGCTTGACTGGTAATTGCAATGCTTGCCCTGTTGCAATACTGAGAAAGCATTATATATTTGAAGCCTTGAGCGACTCTTTCTATATAATAACTACATGGACGGTTAATCATGGAGTGTGGCAGTTTGTACTGGGGGAGGGGAGATTTATTTGGTCCATTACCTATATGTTTCTTTTTGATTTGTAGGGATGTGGATGAAACCATCAGCTGGATCAAGGAGAAGGAGCAGCTTATGGCCTCTGATGACTTTGGCCGTGACCTGGCCAGCGTCCAAGCTCTGCTGCGCAAGCACGAGGGGCTGGAGAGAGACCTGGCAGCCCTGGAGGACAAGGTCAGTCACACGGATTATGGACCACGAGAGGCTCTCTTCATACATGCTCGTGGCTGGCCTCATACTTCAGAAGAAAACAAGCAGACCGCTATTCACTTGGTTTCAGCATCATTGTTTGACGCACGCTGCACTCTTTCTGTGTCCTCAGGTGAACACCCTGGGTGTGGAGGCGGAGCGTCTCCAGGAGACCCACCCCCAAAACGCCTCTCAAATCCATCTGAAGAGAGACGAACTCATCACCAACTGGGAGCAGATCCGCACGCTGGCTGCCGAGCGCCACGCCCACCTCAACGACTCCTACAGGTCTGCGCACTCGCACAATTCATGTTCCCTACGCCTTTGTTTGAAGCGCGGCTCTTGAGCGGCGTGTGCAAGCTGAGCCCTGATCCAGGCCTGTGTCCTGCTCCCCAGGCTGCAGCGCTTCACTGCAGACTTCCGCGACCTCACCAGCTGGGTGACTGAGATGAAGGCTCTGATCAACGCCGATGAGCTGGCCAACGACGTGGCTGGGGCTGAAGCTCTGCTCGATCGCCACCAGGAGCACAAGGTAAGCCACACACCCACTTCTCCCAGCTTAATAAAGGAAAGAGAGCTCCATTCAAAAATGTCTTTTCTTTTGTGACGGTCTTTTTTCAGTTGTGCCTTTTCTCTGTTGATTAGGGTGAGATTGATGCCCATGAGGACAGTTTTAAAGCCACAGAAGAGGCTGGACAGGCTCTTCTGAACACTGGCCACTACGCCTCAGAGGAGGTGAAGGAGAAGGTAGGACTTACCTCCATGGACATGAGCATCGGAACACTCCCTGGTGTTTCACATTAGAAGAACAATAACTGCATTATTGTGTGTGTGTGTGTAGCTGGGGATCCTGGCCGAGGAGAAGGAGTCTCTCTTGGAACTGTGGGAACTGCGCAGACAGCAGTATGAACAGTGCATGGACCTGCAGCTTTTCTACAGGGATACTGAGCAGGTCGACAACTGGATGAGCAAGCAGGAGGTGTGTGCTTCAGTTAATATGTACTTTAAATATGGACAGGTAACAGGCTAGTAAATCTATTCATAACATCCAAGCTTTTAATTATACCAGTAAATTTGTCTATGCCTGATACTGGTGAAGAAATGTGCAACAAAAGTTTGTGCACCTCTGTCCTCCTTGAAGGCTTTCCTCCTAAATGAGGACCTGGGTGACTCACTGGACAGCGTGGAGGCCCTGCTGAAGAAACATGAAGACTTTGAGAAATCCCTCAGTGCCCAGGAGGAGAAGATCACTGTAAGAAATGTTGCCTTTGCTTTCTCGTAATACCCGTGTGATGGTGAGCAACCTTTACAAATCATTCATTCACATCATAAAGGATTAATACTACACTTTGTTCTGTGTGATTAGGCCCTGGATGAGTTTGCCACCAAGCTTATCCAAAACAACCACTACGCCAAAGAGGATGTCGCCACCCGCAGAGACGCAGTAAGTGGCCAGTAATGTCCCGGAACGCTACCCAGAAATCTGTACTGCGATCGGGTTTCTCTCGCTGTGTGCTGACTGGCGCTGAGTCATTGGGGCTGCTCTCAAAACGGACTTTGTGTGTGTGTCGTTCAGCTGCTGAGCAGGCGCAACGCTCTCCACGAACGCGCCCAATCCCGCCGCGCAGCCCTCGAGGACTCCTTCCACCTGCAGCAGTTCTTCCGAGACTCCGACGAGCTCAAGAGCTGGATCAACGAGAAGATGAAAACGGCCACCGACGAGGCCTACAAGGTGCCTCCGACTTGCAGTCCAAAATTCTTTTGCAAATGAATCTTCTTTTTTTTTTTTCTTTCCCCACGTTGTGCATTTTGTCCTCACATAATGAACTGTTTGTCTTACCTCGTTTGCTGGGCAGGACCCCTCCAACCTGCAGGGCAAGGTGCAGAAGCACCAGGCCTTTGAGGCAGAGCTCTCAGCCAACCAGAGCCGCATCGACGCCCTGCAGAAGTCGGGGCAGGAGCTGATCGATGGGAAACACTATGCCTCAGCTGAGGTGGCTACACGCATGGATGAGGTCAGCTCTCAGTGGAAGAAACTTCTGGAAGCCACTGAGCTTAAAGGTAATGATCTTAACTGAGCCTAAAATGAGCATTTTTGTTCCACCAGTGTTTAGATGTCATGTGTTCGGCTCATCTAGAACATCAAATATGAAAATAACAACAACAACAACAACATTTTATTTGAAAAGCGCCTTTCAGGACACCCAAGGACACTGTACAGCAATAAGCAAAG
>JAOXYF010000003.1:21220961-21303979 GCA_028565775.1 Sternarchorhynchus goeldii
GCCACACAGAATGCTCTTTTCCCAGTGGTGCTTAGCTTGAACGGCGGAACCACAAGCAAGTGTTGGCTCGAAGATCTAAGAGTACGCACTGGAGAGTAATTCTGGAGTAACCGACTTAAATACGAAGGAGCAAGGTCATGCTCAAAATAGAGATTAAGATTAGGATCTTGACTTAATTCATAGTATTTCAGAGATTATTTACTAACCTGGGTCGGTTTCTACGGCAGTGCAGATTATTGGATGTTCAACAACTTCTTATTACTCAGTGACCCTTTTTCATCAGTGTCCTGGTTCTCTTTGTTGTGTAATCAGGCATTAAGCTGCGTGAAGCCAACCAACAGCAGCAGTTCAACCGCAATGTGGAGGACATTGAACTCTGGCTCTACGAGGTTGAAGGTCACCTGGCCTCTGATGACTACGGCAAAGACCTGACCAGCGTTCAGAACTTGCAGAAGAAACACGCTTTGCTGGAGGCTGATGTGGCTGCCCACCAGGTAAAGATCTTATTAGCATGGTGTTCTCAGTGCAGCGTGGGTAGTTTAAAAGGGCTCTCTTTTTTTTTTTTTTTTTTTAAATTCCTTAAGATTTTGGGCCAACTGAGCATGACACTCCGCTCTGTCAACAGGACCGCATTGACGGCATCACCATCCAGGCCAGGCAGTTCCAGGAGGCGGGCCACTTTGACGCCGATAACATCCGGAAGAAGCAGGAGGCCCTGGTGACTCGCTACGAGGCCCTGAAGGAGCCCATGGCCGCGCGGAAGCAGAAGCTGTCTGACTCTCTTCGGCTGCAGCAGCTCTTCCGCGACGTTGAGGACGAAGAGACCTGGATCCGCGAGAAAGAACCCATCGCTGCCTCCACCAACAGGGGTCAGTTAGCAAATCACATTTCAGCTGAAGTTCAAGCTTGATTGGCTGACACAGCTTTAGTTAGAATGCGGTAGAATAATGTGACACTGTGTGCTCTCTCTCTCTCTCCCTCCCTCTCTCCTCCCTTAGGTAAAGACCTGATTGGGGTACAGAATCTGCTGAAGAAGCACCAGGCTTTGCAGGCTGAGATCACTGGCCACGAACCTCGGATCAAGGCTGTCACTCAGAAGGGCGAAGCCATGGTGGATGAAGGTATGTGAAGCTTTCTGCCTAGTCTCAATACTATACTTACCGCATTCTGTACATAAACTGCACCTGTTCACCTTTAAAGACAGGCTCATGTACTGCCATTTCATTGGTAAGAAACCAGTCTTTGGTTTCTTTTCTGCAGGCCACTTTGCTGGTGAGGACGTGAAGACCAAACTGAGGGAGCTGAACGGGCGCTGGGAGACCCTCAAGGGCAAAGGAGCCCAGCGTAGACAGGACCTGGAGGACTCCCTGCAAGCCCAGCAGTACTTTGCTGATGCGAACGAGGCTGAATCCTGGATGAGGGAGAAGGAGCCCATCGTAGGCAGCACCGACTATGGCAAAGACGAGGACTCTGCTGAGGTGGGCGCGCGGAGAACGACCACGTATTGATGCACATATCATTGGTGTATCATTAAGGATTACAGTATTAACTACTTGATTTGTGTTTAAAAAAAACTTTATGGATGCTTAAGAAAATGCTTTTGAAAGCCAGTGTTCTGACCAGGGAACGCTTGCTCCTCAGGCCCTGCTGAAGAAACATGAAGCACTGATGTCCGATCTGAGCGCCTACGGCAGCAGCATCCAGGCCCTGAAGGAGCAGGCACAGGCCTGCAGGGTGAGCATATCTGCTCCTCAACCCTCTCCAGAGCCACACACTATGCAGCAGAATGAATGCAAGGAGGAGGTCATATCACGTGACTTGCTCACTGGTTTGTCCATCAGCAACAAGTGGCTCCCACTGACGATGAGACGGGTAAGGAGCTCGTGCTGGCCCTCTACGACTACCAGGAGAAGAGTCCTCGCGAAGTTACCATGAAAAAGGGAGACATCCTTACCCTGCTCAACAGCACTAACAAGGTACCTCCAGATTTTTACATCGCCTCTCTTGTATTACCTGAGCTTTTTTTTTTGAATGGTCAGGGTGTATATTTTCACATGCAGCTACAATAAACTTTACTCGCATAATTGAGTTCCTCCATAAACTATGAAAACCTCCATAAACTAGACCTCCATGTTATGTGATTCATGAAGGAGCTGTCGTATAGCCTAGAGTGCATCACATCTCCTATGGTGTGCTCCTCAGGACTGGTGGAAGGTGGAGGTGAATGACAGACAGGGTTTTGTGCCTGCGGCGTATGTTAAAAAGCTGGATCCCACGCAATCATCATCCCGAGAGAACCTGCTGGATGAGCAGGGCAGCATTGCTCTGCGACAAGACCAGATTGAGAATCAGTAAGACTCCCTCAGCCCATCACTGCAGCAGTCATATTGGCATGCTTCACTGCAAACACCATGCTTTAATCTGATAGGTTACTAAAGTGGATCTAGGCGTTTCTCAAAGCTAACATTTTAACCTCTTCAAGACTTTTCAGCTCTTCCCTTCCTGTAATTACCAGCTCCAGTCAGACGGCTATGAAAACTAACTCAGTCTTACTAAATTTTCTGCCTTTCTTTATTCCTTTTCTTTGTCTATCTCTATCTCTCCTCTTCTCTCCTCCAATCACTAATGCCTCCATGCGTGTGCCCGGCCTGCTTTGTGGCAGGACTGCGGTCACCAAGGAGACGTGCAGTGTGTCTGTGCGAATGAAGCAGGTGGAGGAGCTGTGAGTAGGACCCAGAACTCCAACCCGACATGCCTCCATCTCTGAAACCTCTCCACGCCGTACCATCTCGCCTTTCCTCATCCTCCTGTCTAGTAGTCGCTGGTTCTTCTGTAGATGTTCTACATCTGCAATTCCAGCCCCTCTTTATTCATGTTCCATTTATGTTGGTTTTTCTCCTGTGCAAGGTCATACTTCTGCACTTCTATTCAGTAAAAGGATAGAAGTCATGGCTGTCTTTCCTAGAGCTTGCCTTACTTTGACACATTAACACACATTTTCCTCATCATTTTACCCTTTACCATTATTGGCTTTGCTCCAATGTGCATTTCATCAATTTATAATCCATTAGGATTGTCAGAATTCATTCGGGTGATCGTTGTTGATTGGAGCAAAATCCATCCAGTCTGGGGTGGGTTGAGTGTCAGGGTGTTGCCTGGGCAGGGTCTGATGCTGCTGGTGTGCCTGCACAGGTATGGAACCCTGCTGGAATTGGGCGAGAAGAGGAAGGACATGTTGGAGAAAAGCTGCAAGAAGTTCATGCTTTTCCGTGAGGCCAACGAGCTGCAGCAGTGGATCAACGAGAAAGAGGGCGCACTGACCAACGAGGAGGTCGGCTCCGACCTGGAGCAAGTGGAGGTGCTTCAGAAGAAGTTTGACGATTTCCAGAAGGTACGGTGCTACGGGCATTATGTCGCCACATCGTCTGATGAGGAGCGATACGACGGAGTCCCTGTACAGAAGCAGCGCCGTGCTGTAACCATACCTACCTTGTGCTTTGCACCAGGATCTTAAGGCGAATGAGTCTCGTCTGAGGGACATCAATAAGGTGGCATCAGAGCTGGAGTCTGAAGGACTGATGGCCGAGGAGGCTCCTTTAGTGCAGGCCCAGGTGAGCAACTGTGTTGGGAGCTGCTTGGACTCAGAGGTTCACTGTTAACATGCAAATATGGATGGAAAGATTGCATATAGGTTGTAACTGTTAATTAATGACACATTTTGATGGATGTATTTTTGTATACATGTGTATGAAGTGACTTAAAGCTTTTAGTTGTTTGGTATGGAAGCTAAACGCAATGTGTCCTTCTCCTTCCCTCCTTTCCAACTCCTCCTCCTCAGCAACAAGAGATGCTGGGCTCTGCTCCTGGCAAGGTCATTTTATTAGTACATATACTGCATGGGCTGTTTGCATGCTGGGTTCTACAAAATGAAACGTTTCAAGAGATATGGATACATGAGACTGAGATTTCATTCCTCTTTTACAGGATGAAACTGATTCTAAGTCTGCATCACCATGGAAGGTAATGTGAAGTTTTTTATTGACCAAGGACACGAGGGTTAAATATTTCTAATATGGAGAGTGGTGGAGGCAGTGCATGCTCTGTTAGGGTGTGTGTTTTGGTTTGTTTGGAGAAGGGGATTGTTTTTTTTTTAAAGTGGATTTTGAGGTTTCTCACACACAAAGCTTTTTTTCTGATGTTTGGAAACCTAATCTGTAAACTAATGTGGTGATTTTTTTTTTCCCTGACTGGTGTGATTCTTCTGTTTGTTTCCTCCTGTCCATTGTTCCCTGAATTTTCGACTTTTATCTAGTCTATTCGCATGACTGTCCAAACGACGGCTAACTTTAATACTATTAAGGTAAGACCATAGGAATTCTAAGAGTCCTTTAGGAATGCCATTCCTCACCTGTCTCCAGTACATCTCCGAGCCCTCATGCCTGGTGGATTAACCACTCACCGTCCTCTTGTCTTCTGATTACAATCCCCTTTGTGCTTCCTCCGTTGCTTAACCTTCCAGTGACATTTCAAAGCATTAGTGTGGTTTTGTCTCCCATCATGTGTTCACATGGCCATTCTGTTGATGTTGAGTTTTTATTTTCTTTTTCTTTTCGTCTTGATGCCCATTTTAGAATCTCATTTTGTCTTCATGTCATTTTTATTTGTAAAATGCTATATCGCCATTTCAGTTTCCCTTAATATATGTTGGGCAACTGTTGTAACACCTGTTGTTGTTGTTGTTGTTGTTGTTTTTGTTTGTTGTCGTGCATCTAAACATCTTCCTTATCAGCATAGACCCATCATGCTTTACACTGGAATGTTACATCCACATTTATCTTGGAGAAAGTTCTGTATCCTGTAAGACACTGATGGTGCATTGCCTGTTTAGAACTCCAGTAAGGCTGCGTTTGCCTCACTGGCAAGGTTTTAGTTAGTATTCGGCTTGTTCTCGTTAGTCCTGATAAGCTGCTGATGGATATACTCTGTGTTCCAGGAGCTGAACAACCGCTGGAGGGCCCTCCAGCAACTGGCTGAGGACAGGAGTAACATGCTGGGAAGTGCCCATGAGGTGCAGCGGTTCCACAGGTAGGGCGGCTTCACTAGGCTTTACTATGCTCTCCCACTCTGATATTCTGGAGATTTGCATCAGCACACTGTACTAAGACCCTAATCCTGCAAAACAACCTGGCGCGACAGGTTGAACGTCATGAGTACCAGAGAAGCTGACCCTCTGTGTCTTTAAGGGATGCTGATGAGACCAAAGAGTGGATCGAGGAGAAGAACCAAGCCCTGAACACGGACAACTACGGCCACGACCTGGCCAGCGTGCAAGCCCTTCAACGCAAGCACGAGGGTTTCGAGAGGGACCTGGCTGCTCTGGGAGACAAGGTGCAGAGGTTGCATACATCTGGAATGAATACACACGCTCTGTGACCGCTCGCTGTGAGTGAGTGGTCAGAGTTGATGATGGCGGTGTTCCGAGACTAATCCCTGCTCCGCTTGTCCCGTGGCAGGTGAACTCTCTGGGCGAGACCGCCGAGCGCCTCATCCAGTCGCACCCGGAGGCCGTGGACGACATCCAGGAGAAGTGCACAGAGCTGAACACGGCCTGGAGCAGCCTGGTGGGTCGTGCAGACCAGCGCAAGGACAAGCTGGGCAACTCCCACGACCTTCAGCGCTTCCTCAGTGACTTCCGGTGAGAAGGGAGGAAATGAGTTTGAAAGAAACTGATAATTGGTGATGGGACAGGACAATGTAATAGTCCGTCTATTGCTATTACTATGGATTTTTGTTGTTTTTATAAAACTGTTTAAATGATTAATGGTGCTGCTTCCACTGAAACATGTTTGTTTGTTTGTTCTTTCAGGGACTTGATGTCTTGGATCAATGGTATTCGAGGACTAGTGTCTTCTGATGAACTGGCAAAGGATGTGACTGGAGCTGAGGCCCTGCTCGAGAGGCACCAGGTACAAAACCCACTGAGCATTTTCTTACCAAGGCCTCATCTGCACCTGTAGATTCTTATAAAAGACAAAGTTCGTTGCGGCGACTGGACTAACTGTTTCTTCTCCCCCTCCAGGAGCACCGTACTGAGATTGATGCCCGTGCAGGCACCTTCCAGGCCTTTGAACAGTTCGGGCAGCAGCTGTTGGCCCGCGGCCACTACGCTAGCCCTGAGATCCAGCAGAAACTGGAAGCTTTGGACCGGGAACGGGCCCACCTGGAAAAGGCCTGGGTTCAGCGCAGGATGATGCTGGACCAGTGCCTGGAGCTGCAGGTAAGCATCCAGCACTCAGCCAGACTGGGAGACTGGAACTTGTCACCATTACAGGCCATCACTCAGTGTTTACAAACATAGAGCATGGAACGCTGTCAAAGCTGGTCAGAAGCTGTTCGAGTGAGTAAACCTCTGTTGTCGTGTTTTCCGCAGTTGTTCAACCGTGACTGCGAGCAGGCTGAGAACTGGATGGCAGCGAGAGAAGCCTTCCTGGCCAGCGATGACAAGGGAGACTCTCTGGACAGTGTGGAGGCCCTCATCAAGAAGCATGAAGACTTTGACAAGGCCATCAATGTGCAGGTCAGTCACCGTTCAGCTTTCACTGTCTGACTTCAGGCATTCGTTCCTCTGCATGGCATCACCGAGTGTTCATGAGCGTGACTGGATTGAGTGCCATCTGTCACAGGAAGAGAAGATTGCCGCATTGCAGTCCTTTGCTGACCAGCTGATTTCTGCCGACCATTACGCCAAGCCTGAAATCTTCAAACGCCGCAACGAGGTCTTGGACAGGTCCGAGTCCTTCTCCTCCCACAGAACTTTGTCTTGTGTATTTGTTGATATCGCCGTGCAAAATAAATACATCTCTAATTTGTTTGTATGGGCATGTCGGGTTTATATGGAGTTGCTTGTCTTCACCACCAGGTGGCGCCGTCTGAAGGCGCAGATGATTGAGAAGCGCTCCAAGCTGGGCGAGTCTCAGACCTTGCAGCAGTTCAGCAGAGATGTGGATGAGATTGAAGCTTGGATCAGTGAGAAACTGCAGACAGCCACTGATGAGTCTTACAAAGACCCCACTAACATCCAGGTAGAGCTTCTCTCTTCCATCACTGCCCCTCTCTAAGACAGACTACATCAGTCGTGGTCAGCCATCGAATTATCGCCCATGTTCTAGCACTGTTGCATTAACTCTATTGTTCTACAGGTTTAAATCGCACCATTTAAGACTATACAGCATGCCCCTATCATTTTTACTACGGTTATTACTGATTACCATAATGAGTCTTAGAATTCCTTGGTAATACGGTATAAGTGAATAAGCCCGATAATGCTCCTGCCCTAAGTGTGTAAGTGGGAATGAAACTGAACGTCTCTCTGTTCTCATTGTCTGTCTGTTTTTAGCTGTCCAAGCTGCTGGTAAGTGGAGTAGTGTGTTGGCTAACTAACCCCAGTAGGGTGTCCTCGTCTGCCCTGTCTGTAGACATACCTTAGAGCTCCATCTGTCTGCCGTGTGTGTCTCAGCGTATTTGACCGCGTTTGCTTCTTAACCTTTATTTGACCCTTTGTTTTTTTTTTTTTTAAAGTTCCATCATTTCACTGAGGAACTTCTTTATATTTGCTGGGTGTGGCCTGTGTTTTTGTTTCTTTTTGCATTTGTTTTGTGGTTGTTGGGCTGTCTTGTTTGGAACTTGCTCCACACATGTTCTTGGGTTGTGCCTAACAAACATGGGGACAGTGGTGCACCTGTTATACACATACGTCTCCGCACACCAAGCAGAGGAGAGAGAGAGAGGAGCTGTGCTCCAAACAGGAAAGTGCTGTGATGCTGGGAGAGGCAGAGGTGCTTTCAAATGCTTTGCTTGTTTCAGCTGCTCAGCCGTGGTTTCAGAAGGCCTCCACAGGGAGATTGCTTCTGTTTGAGTGCGTGCACACGTGCATTAGCAAAGCTCTAGCTTTTTGTTTTACATCTCTCTCTTTCTCTCCCTCCTGGTTGTGGAGCGATAAGAGGCAACACAGCCCATCTCTTTAACGTTTGACGTGTTCAGCAGGTGCTCATTTTGTACTGAATTGTGTCCTTCCACTCTATGTTCATCTTGATTCCGTGTCCCGTGTAGCAAAAGTACCATTATACATTTATTATGCATCTGTGTTTGCTGGAGGATTAATTACACTGGTTAGTGTCAAGATACCATCAACTTCTCATTCATTTTTGCAATTAATTCAATTTCTTAATTGTTTTCTGTAATCCTTAACATAAGGGATATATTTCCTTATTTACTCAAACACACACACTCAGCAGACAGTTTATCTTCAAGCAGGGGTTTACTGTCTGCTCTGTGTACCAAAAACATTTTACTCACCACAGATCTACATACCCAAGCACAGTAAAAGGGTGAAAGATCAGTTTGGTTTATGCAGGCAGAGGAAGCAAAGCCAGCCACTCGCGTGCAGTTCTCATCGCCTCACTCTGTTTCAACCATTGCTTTTAGAGTAAACACCAGAAGCACCAAGCTTTTGAAGCTGAGCTTCACGCCAATGCCGATCGTATCCGCGGCGTGATTGATACAGGAAACGCCCTCATCCAGAGAGGTGCATGTGCAGGAAGTGAGGATGCTGTCAAGGTAAATAAATGTTGGATCATGTTCTGTTTTTATATAGTAACAGAGTCCTTCTTTTGGTAGCAAATTTTTATTAATCTGAGCTGTGTGTTTTATAACTGCAATTCTGAAAGATCTTGCACAGATGTTGCTTTCTTTGTCCTTGAATTGTAACATGTTTAACAATATAAGGATGGATGTCATGTCAGACATATTCAGAAAAAATATGTTTTCTATTTATTCCTTTTCCTATTTATTGAATGTGGAATCATAAGTGTGTGTCTGTGTCCGTGTCCAGTCTCGTCTGGTTGCTCTGGATGAGCAATGGCAGTTCTTGGTGAACAAATCTGCTGAGAAGAGTCAGAAGCTGAAGGAGGCCAACAAACAGCAGAACTTCAACACCGGCATCAAGGACTTTGACTTCTGGCTCTCTGAGGTGATGATCATTTGAGTTATCTTGTATAAATGAGTTAACTTGACAAAATCAAGTTTGAAACCTACTTCTAACTGAATGGGTCATGACTGAGTTACATTATACACACACAAAAAACACTTACATTTTGTCTATTAATCTCCAGGTTGAAGCGCTTCTTGCTTCTGAGGATTATGGGAAAGATTTGGCCTCAGTCAACAATCTGCTGAAGAAGCACCAGCTTCTGGAGGCTGACATCTCTGCCCATGAGGTAAAGCAGAAAAAAAAAACAAAAAAAAAAACCCAGTTTGTAACAGAGCAGTAAAGCGTTTTGACGTGCCTCAGCACTGGTCTGAGGTCAGTTGTATGCAACTCTCTGTATCTTTTCAGGATCGTCTGAAGGACTTGAATGGCCAGGCTGACAGCCTGATGGCCAGCAACGCCTTCGACACCTCTCAGGTCAAGGACAAACGCGATGCCGTCAATGGACGCTTTGGCAAAATCAAGAGCATGGCAGCTGGGCGTCGCGCCAAGCTGAACGAGTCACATCGCCTGCACCAGTTTTTCAGGGACCTGGATGATGAAGAATCTTGGATCAAGTATGTCATAGATGTTCAGTAGAGCTGTGTGTAAAACATTTTCTAATTTTTCATCTCCTTATCCCTTGTCTGAATCTAAACTCGCATTCCCTTTTGTCCACACTTGCAGAGAGAAGAAGTTGTTGGTGAGCTCGGAGGACTATGGACGTGATTTGACGGGAGTGCAGAATCTGAGGAAGAAGCACAAGAGGCTGGAGGCTGAGCTGGGAGCCCATGAGCCAGCCATTCAGGTAAGGAGCTGGGTCTCCACACGCTGCTGGTACTACCAGCTTTGGACATTAGCGGGCGAAGGCTTAATGTCCACTGTCCTCTTCAGTCTGTGCTGGAAACTGGGAAGAAGCTGTCTGATGACAACACCATCGGGCAGGAGGAGATCCAGCAGAGGCTGGCCCAGTTTGTGGAGCACTGGAAGGAGCTGAAGGACTTGGCGGCTGCCAGGTGAACACCGAGGCATATTGTGGCCTTCTGTACAACAACAACAAAAAAAACCCATGGGGTCCTCTTACTCTGTCTGCATATATGGATCTGACTGCATTTGTGTGTGTTTGTGTGTATGTTTAGAGGGCAAAGGCTTGAGGAGTCTCTGGAGTATCAGCAGTTTGTGGCGAATGTGGAAGAGGAAGAAGCATGGATCAATGAGAAGTTGAACCTGGTTGGAAGCGAGGACTATGGTGACACACTGGCAGCTGTGCAGGTATGGGACACGGAGCTGTTGCAAACACAATTCTCATTTTGCAGTGGTTTTGTTGGCAGTGTCTTTTTAACTCTTTTATACTTGTCTTAATTTTGTTTTAGGGCTTATTGAAAAAGCATGAGGCGTTTGAAACCGACTTCACTGTGCACAGGGACAGGGTCAATGATGTGTGTGCCAATGGGGATGAGCTCATCAAGAAGGTACAGTTCCACACAGAGCTGCTGGGTGATGCTCCTTAACTCTCTACTGTGATATTTTTCCTTGAAACCGCATACTGAAATTAAACAAACCTCTGGTGATGAACGCTGTGTGCAGGAGAACCACCACGTGGACAACATCACAGCCAAGATGAAGTCCCTGCGTGGCAAGGTGTCCGAACTGGAGAGGGCCGCTTCCCAGCGGAAGGCCAAGCTGGATGAAAACTCTGCTTTCCTGCAGTTCAACTGGAAGGCCGACGTGGTGGAATCTTGGATCGGTGTGTGGAGTACAGGGCTATGTCTGTCTTTAAAACCACTCTGTTTTCACAGCTGACTGTTGGCCTGTGTCTCCTTCCTAACTGGACAGGTGAGAAAGAGAACAGTCTGAAGACTGATGACTATGGACGTGACCTTTCTTCAGTGCAGACACTGCTCACAAAGCAGGTATGACGAGTATCATGTTCAAAAAAAAAAAATACTGTTTGAAAACATATTTGAAATGATTGTTTTCCAAGTTGATGTATATTATTCCTCTCATCACATCTTTTCTTTGGTTTTTGTATAGGAAACATTTGATGCTGGGCTTCAGGCCTTTCAGCAGGAGGGCATCACCAACATCACCGCTCTGAAGGACCAGCTCCTAGCAGCCAAACATGTGCAGTCCAAAGCCATCGAGGCACGCCACGCCACCCTGATGAAGCGCTGGAACCAGCTGCTGTCCAACTCGGCTGCCCGCAAAAAGAAGCTGCTTGAGGCTCAGGAGCACTTCAGGAAGGTGAGGAGCACCAGGCTGGAAGCAGTGCTCGGAGCAGCTGCTTCTCATTTACTTTATTATGCATATTCGGTTTTTTTTGGGGGGGGGGGGGTTCTCCTCATTTGAACATAGTTTTTTTTTTTTTAAATAGGAGGGGAGCATTTTGAAACTGACACCTTCATCCCCCTGTCCAGGTTGAGGACCTGTTCCTGACCTTTGCCAAGAAGGCTTCTGCCTTCAACAGCTGGTTTGAGAACGCAGAGGAGGATCTGACTGACCCGGTGAGATGCAACTCCTTGGAGGAGATCAAGGCCCTGCGGGAGGCTCACGATGCCTTCCGGTCCTCTCTCAGCTCCGCCGAGGCAGACTTTAACCAGCTGGCCGAGCTCGACCGCCAGATCAAGAGCTATCAGGTGGTGTCCAACCCGTACACCTGGTTCACCATGGAAGCTCTGGAGGAGACTTGGAGGAACTTGCAGAAGATAATCAAGGTAAACATTTAGTGATTTGAACCTCATCGTGGAGGTGTTGAGGCAGGGATATTAAGTTTCTGATAACAGAAATGCAGTCCTGAAATATCCAGCAACCTTGACGCTCAACGAGCGGCAAAGCAGTCAGCTCCTTTACTGAGCCAACCAGTGTGGTTTCAGGAGCGAGAACTGGAGTTGCAGAAGGAGCAGAGGAGGCAGGAGGAGAACGATAAGCTCAGACAGGAGTTTGCTCAGCACGCTAACGCATTCCACCAGTGGCTGCAGGAGACCAGGTACAAGAGTCGGAACAGTAATTACCACTCAGCAGTACCATAGTCACAAATACACATGCATGCTTTACGTGTTTTATTCACAGTTTTACCTGTATTTGATTAAACTTTCACTATCGGCAGATTTCTTCTGCTTGCTGCCCTCCACCATTTTGGGCCCTTTCTTAAAACTTGTGCATGCAGGTGCTATGCGGTGTTGTATATGCATATCTTGGCAAGTGGAAAGAACCATTTAAGTCGAGAGCTTTAACTACGTAAATGGGAGCGAGCTTTAGCCTACTGCACCTCTGTTTACATGTGCTTGTAAGTGGGTGTTGAGTAGTGGTGGCCATGTCACTGCTGTGTTAACTGTTGTTTGTTTCTCTCCCTCTCTCCTCCACTTCCTGCTCTCTCGCTGATACTTGGGATCACTATTCTAATCAGGACATATCTTCTGGATGGGTTAATATCAATTTTTTTTTCCAATATCTTTCCATATTCGTCTGCATGGGAGTGTGTGTTTAATGTTTGTGTCGGAGTGTGTGTGAGTGTGTGAACTGTTATGCACATTAGGTGAGTGTGGGTAATGATTCTTCGTAAGTTCAGGCCTGATGAATTAAACGGAGAGGATAAAGGCTGGAAAAGAATTAGAAGGACATTGACTGACTTATTTTGGCGACACCAAAAAGAGACGTTCTTGTAACATTATTTCCTGTGTATCTTTCCTGATTTCTTTCATGGTAGATTTTTCTCCTTACTGTTTTGTTTGTTTTTTTGTATATTTTGTGTGTTTTCTAAATGTCTCTTTATTTATGCCCCCCTCCCCCCCCTACTCTTCCCTGTTCTTCCACCTCTCTAAATAGCATAGCCTACCGCAGGGTTATCCGTATCTATCAGTATGAAGTCGATGATGATCTTTCTGGAAGGTTTTTCACCCATTTATATGGTTTCCCTGTTTGGTTCCACTCCTCCTTACCCCACGTGGTTTGGATTGTCTTAATGCACTCGAGTCTAAAACCACCATTTGGGCTCTGTGTTTGTGCTCAGTTTCCTCTACTAACATTCACTGCAATGTGGCCATGAGACAGGCAGGTAGGCTCTCCCAGCTTAATAATGCTACAGGCCTGGCTACACTGGAGCACCATTGTACTCCCCCTTCCATAGCTTTGAATATTTTATTTATTTATTTTGACAATGTTTATGCACCAGATTCAGGGCTGGAAACTGCAGTAAGATTTCCCAAAGTCATCTCTGCTTTTTCCGTTATTTAAATTTGGATCATCACCCGTGTGTATTTTTATCTTGCGTAGACATGTCTTTGTAAAGCTTGTCCCCCAAACTCGGATGCAATAGTCCTGAAACATTTGACTTAACCGTGGAACCATTACACATATAATTAGACGGCAAATTTTAGTTAAAATGGAAATGCATTGTGGACGTTTTGTAACATGAATGATGAGAAACTGGCAGTTTCTACCCCTGTTGGCAGTGGCACTAAGATGGCATAAGCTCCATTAGCATGGAGTGAGTGGCTGTTCAAGGGGCTTTCTGGAATGGCTTGTAGTGGGTAATTGACTTTAAGAATGTAAATATATGGGAATCTAGAAGGTGTGAAAAATTGCTGGAATTTCTGACTCTTGATCTGTAATATTTGATGATATTCAGACTTTCTTCAGTGATGCCTGGTTCCATGCACATAATCAGAGACACAAAGGTCAATCATGACGTCTGTGTGGTAGTTCCAAAGTATTTCAACAATTAAACTTAACTGAACGTTTTGGCAGAATCATTTATTGAAACTATTTGTTATATAATTAATGTTTTTATATGATTTTTTTTTTTTTTTTTTTTTTTTTGTAATACTTGTGTGAGCGTGAGTGTGAGTGTGAGCGTGAGTGTGCTCACGAGTGTGAGCGTGAGTGGGCATCGGGATGTGAAGTGGCATGTTGTGTTTCCCTGTGTCCTCTTTTTCCCCTCTCACTGGTTTGTGTGTGGGCAGGTCATGTATGGTTGAAGAGTCTGGAACTCTGGAATCACAGCTGGAGGCCACAAAGGTGAGCACACGCCTCAGGGGAGGGTTTGATCGTCCAGCCGCGGGCGCCTCGGCCCTGGCCGAGTCCCGGTCTGATCTCTCCCGCTCCTGTGCACGTACAGCGCAAGCACCAGGAGATCCGCGCCATGCGCAGCCAGCTGAAAAAGATCGAGGACCTGGGAGCGGCCATGGAGGAGGCGCTGATCCTGGACAACAAATACACGGAGCACAGCACGGTGGGACTGGCGCAGCAGTGGGACCAGCTCGACCAGCTGGGCATGAGGATGCAGCACAATCTGGAGCAGCAGATCCAAGCCAGGTGCACACACACACACACACACACACACACACACACATACGCGCGCGCGCAACCCTTGCAGTAGCACTGTTCATGTTCCTGCAGAGTTTTATATATGAAACAGTGTAGTCAGTATTTACTTAGTGATCCAGTTTCTGTCACTTCCAGAATCAGGTCCAGATCTGATTCTGGAAGGTGGAGAGTCTGCAGTCAGTGGCTGGTGTCTCTTAACAGGGGAAATAAAGAACTAAAACAGAAGTGAAATCATGAGGCTGCAAATTCAAAACAAATCGGACACTTAAAAGTGCTTGTATCGAAGCACACGTTCTACACACCTTAATGGTTATTTGTTTCAAATCTTAATGAGTTTAATCATGCATGGTACTCTCCTTCACAGTGGTACACCGAGTTATGCACGCTGTAGTCCTGATGTACACTAGTGCTGTTGACTTAATGTTCTCTCATGATTTCTGTAGAAACACCACAGGAGTCACAGAGGAGGCTCTAAAGGAGTTCAGCATGATGTTCAAGTGAGTAATACTTAATACAAAAACAATTAATTTATTAAGCACTTAAATTAATTCTTTCTGCATACCTCTCCCCACAATGCAAAATTACATGTAACTGACTGCTGTTTCCGCTATAGGCACTTTGACAAAGAGAAATCGGGTCGTCTCAATCACCAGGAATTCAAATCATGCTTACGTTCCCTGGGCTATGACTTGCCTATGGTGGAGGAAGGAGAACCAGACCCAGAGTTTGAGTCCATCTTAGATACAGTGGATCCCAACAGGTGAGCACGGCCCACTACAGCACGCTCTTCCCACCAGCGAGAAACATCTCCCCTTACCCGCCAGCAAGGGAAGCAGCCCTCACACCACCCCACATCAACCCATGCAGCTCAGCATCTCTCTCGCTCTCTCCCTCCCTCCCCCACCTGTCTGTACAGGGATGGAAACGTGTCCTTGCAGGAGTACATGGCCTTCATGATCAGCCGCGAGACAGAGAACGTAAAGTCAAGCGAGGAGATCGAGAGCGCTTTCCGTGCCCTCAGCGCCGAGAACAAGCCGTACGTCACCAAGGAGGAACTCTACCAGGTATGAGCTACCAGTGCTTTTACTGAACATCAAATTTTTTTTTTTATGGAAATTAATTAATTACATTAAAAGTTTTAAAAGATATTTGAATTGAATGGATAAAATAGATGCTCCCACTCTGTCCAGAACCTGACCAAGGAGCAAGCAGACTACTGCATTTCCCACATGAAGCCCTACTTGGACAGCAAGGGCCGCGAGCTACCGTCAGCCTTCGACTTTGTGGAATTCACTCGCTCGCTTTTCGTCAACTGATCCCCGCCCCCTTGCCTGCCAGTGACCAATCGGGATGCGTTTTGCCCTCACAGAGACACAAAGCTGAACTGCATGAATCTGACGTTAGAATCTCTATAGCACCCAGTATCTGTATCTAGGTATTATCCTTACTCTTAACTATTTATCTCACACTTCTTTGTGCTTCACTAACACTAGTGTAGTAGACTTGTCTGCATTTCGTGATTGTTTTACCTGTTTCAGTGCTTAGCTTGATTTTAAGAAACCTATAGAGATAATATACTGCAACACCACCCGTAATTCTGCAGTGTGTATTAATAAACGCTACTGGTTAGAACTGGTACCAGTGTTTTGTGTGATCTTTGGAGTGGATATGACTGGTTACGTTAAGCACTAGATAGTTGAACAACAATCATGTACAGGATTTAAAAAATAGTAGTGACCAGATTTGGAAATAACCACGCTAAACACAAAAAGCAAATAGGATAGTTTATTATAATAAACATACACACACACAGCTAATGTAAGTTGTATATTTATGTGCTGCTAACCTAAGTGTTTCAAAAACGGACTGAAGGCCTCCATCTCACTCTGCCACCTCACTTGCCAGCTGTTCCAGAATGGCAGTCTCTCTTGGGCCCTGTTCTGTTAACTCGGCGCTCAGCTGCCAAACATTGACGGTGCCGTCTGCGTTTCCCACTGCCAGCAGCTGCTGAGGGCTGAACTCCAGACAGTATGCTGGCTGGCCTCCAGTCTTCTGGTCAATGGTGGCCGCGGGCCGGAGGGACCTACGACCCAAATCGAATACCTGCACCAAACCTGCGTGAGGAGGAGTCATTTGTATTAACAAATGGGCTTTTTTTTTATTACAGGTGTAAACGTGGAGCCTTAGGCAGAGCATGTATGGAAACTGATGTTTGTACAAAATTAAGGTGACTCAAATACAAGACTTTATATAATTACAGCATTTGGTGCTTTTAACTACAAACATTTGACATTAATTTTACATAAATAACTATATAAGAATACTGCTGTGTTAACCCCAGCAGCAGTTACCAAAAATACTTTGATTTTGCCCCACTCTCAACAAGACCCACCTTGTCCAGTGACTGCAGCAAAAACCAGAGGCCGAACAGGTGACCACCGCACTCCAAACACGTACGAGTCAGACACTCTCAGAGCCAGCAGGGGGCCAGGTTGCAGTATACTGTGGACATGGACCAAGCCATCAGTCCCAACACTCACAAACAGGTTCCTGAAGATAGGACAGAGTCGCACCTAAATTAGCCCAGGACTTGTACAAAAGATACCTATATAAATGAAGGCATTTTACATCTCAAAGCTCACCTATGGAATGGGGAGAAATGAAGTGAATGTATTGGGCCACCTCTTGGCGAGAACGAGAATTGCACGGGAGCACGAAGTGTCACGCTCTCCCCATCAGAGGGCACTGCTGCCACCGTTTGGCTGCTGAAGGCACATTTGAGTATCAGGCCCCCCTCAGAGCCGACTAGGAACGTGTCCGGGTCCCAGGGTGACAGTGTCAGAGAGGTCACTCCTATGTTAATGTCTCCTCTGGTATGCATCTTAAAGAAAATGCAAGCTCTTTTACTTCTGTATATAGAAACTTCACAAATAATCCAAGTTAACCAAGAACATTCATAATGACAATGAAAGATAAAATGTATCGTTATATTTTAAGTCTTCATCAAGTAGGCTGTTGAATCATAAATGCAACACTTAGCCAAAAACCAGTCACAAACCTTGTTGAATGCAATGCTCTGAGGAACCTGTTGCCTGACAAGAGCATAACCAGAAGTTAAGGTCAGTTTGCCCTGCACCCCATCTAAGGTCCATAATAGGATCCTTCCTCCAGAACATGCACTCAGAACAAGCAGTTGTCCTTTGTGAGCCCCAGGAACCCACTTCACCTACACACACACACAAACACACAGGCATCACTCATCCTCCTGCGTTAGACTGTTTCTGCTTCCCAGGCTGTTGTAATATTTAAAAGACATTATGGGGCAAATACCTCATATACTGGCTCCCTGTGTGTATCTGGGGACATCCCTGTTTGTGCAAAAACAGGGTCCTGAGTGCGATTCGTGTCCCAAATGATCACTTCTCCATTGTAGAGCCCTCCTGGCAAGTGATGAAACAAACAAACAAAAAAAAAAGATATAAGCCAATGCTTAATTTATGGCCTTTCTAAGCAAAAATAATATTTTCAAAATTACCAGCAATGAGAGATGGCCTCAGGGGGTGGAAGGACACACACATGACAGGTGTTGTGACATCCATGACAAAGTCAGGCTGGTTTGGGTTCAAGTTTCTACGGTCCAGGTTCCATGTGCACACACATGATCTCTCAGTACTCCAGTCTCCGTCGTCAACACTAACAAGCATTGATTAGAGTATTCCACTTATAATGAGCAATACAGCCCGTCCTGAATACGTACCAGAGAGCAGAGAGCAGCTTACCGGCCAAATGCACAGGCTAAAACAGAACCAGTGCAGTTCCATGACACGCTGGTAACTTGCAGACCCTTTTTTCTTGCGTCAGGATACCCGAGGCAGTATAAGCACGACACCTATATACACACACATTCAGAATAGTGTGAGTTATGCGTTTAAGCAATGTGACTGCGACAAATTTCCAAGAATGTTAGTTTCTGACCGTCTGATTCTGATCGACCCAATTAACTTCGAAACCATCAAAAGCGTGGCTCTTCGCGTTCTTCACCAGTTCCTTGATCATCACAGCCTCCACTCGGCGCAAGAAATCATTCAAACCAGGAAAGTCAAATGAGATGCCGCGATCGAGCAGAAATTGATCAGCGAGGCATTCTTGGGAATCGGTCTGTGTGCCATTTTCCAAAACACGTTTGGCCTGTGTCTCGACGTCAGCAGTAGGAACCGGGTTCGTTTGACAGCTTTTCTAAAAAAAATTAAAAAAGGAGGTGATCACCAAATACCACATTAACAGGGTTATTTGATGTTCACACAATATGCATTACAAGAAAGATGGAGTTGGCTAGCTATCTTAACCAACACAAGTGTCTTGAGGCTAACGTTAGAGAAGCTAGCTAGAGCTAACTTAACATACCGAATCGTGTGCTTGTTGATGAGTCTTTTTCCACGATGACTGCAGACCGATAAGATCAAGTGATTCATCTGTAAACATTTTGTCAAGAGTAGAAGGAACCCCTTCTTAAACTACCATGGCTTTATATTAGCGTCTCGCTAGTTAACACGGATAGCTAGATAACGTCACGTCCAATGCTAAGTAGCATAAGCTTAGGAAACTAAGGTTAGGTACCTTGTCAGCTAGCTAGCAGGCCCTTGTTTTTCTGAATAGTTATTTTACCTTCCCGCAATTATTAGCTGGTGACAAATACGACTTTAAAGATCATATAGATCTATATGTAATATTAGCGCTATTAGCTAATTACATTCTGGCCCTTTACGGCCATTGCATCTAATACCATGGTTACCCATGAGTACAAACTTAAACAAAATCCTCTAATGAATCCCCGCCGGTCATTAACAAACTTGATTTTTTCCCTCCACTTTTTGATAATGGCGTACCTAGTATATTTTAAATACCAGTTTTACAAAGAATTACATCTCAGACTCTTAGAGTTGTTGTAAGCGGAGAGGCTCGGGTAGAGAACAATGGGAAAACTAGTGGAAATTCCTAGGGGCAGGACACCTTTATCTTTCTGATCTTACTAGACCCGAAGTTGTTGGCTACTCTTGTTACCGCTTTCGTATTTATAGCACTGATGGAAAAGTTTCTTCAGAATTATTCATTGCGACCATGAATACCCTTTGCGGATTAGGTTTTTGAAAAATAATGGCATGATCAGTAAACGTACCTTAAAATACTCGGTTTTAATTCCCCAGAAAATTGTCATGAAAAGAAATTTAAGACGAAAGCAAATTATCACCTAATATGCTTATACTGTTTGGTCAACAGTGGTGTATATGTATATATATATATATATATATATATATATTTTTTTTTTTTTAGGTACACCTGAATGTTTCTGGAGCCTTTCGATTCGAAGAAAATGTGGATAAAAAGACCCAAAATGTACATTACTTTAAGATTCTACATTTTATTTTCTCTCATTTAAATAATTCCTTAATTAGCCAAGCTCAAAATTACAAGAGGAAGTTTTTTTGCGTTTTATTTTTATTAAAAATGTAATTTCAAACCTCATGGGTGTCTGTAAAACATTACAATGAAAATTCAATCAACATAAACCCAAATGTTGATGTGTCAAATACCCACTTGCCCCACCCAACCCCATTTAACTGCCTACAATAATAACGGTCATACCCTGATATTGACCCCAAACATTTACAAGAGGTGACGAGAACAAGCTGGTGCTTCCCATTTGTCCAATAATCACATAGGAAAAACAGTGTCAACTCTTTGGGGCCCACCCCTGCATTAAAGAAAATATACATGAAGAAAGAGGAAAAGTGGCTAGGTATGTATGCTATGATTAAGGTCATCACTGCACCATGGCTTATTATTTCAATTCACAACCATTCACAGAAAAAAAAAAATGTATTTATATACTTTTATATAAATTGCTATTTACTTCAGTTTAGTCTACAGAGGATGACGTGCAGATTGTTAATATCTTGTGTTTGTCTTTGGAGATGGTGTAATAGTTGACGACGCAAGAGGCTTCAGCAACGAGATGCCACTAGTTTTCCAATGCAGGTATATCCAGGGAATTAACTCGTATTAGACATGGTAAGGACAGGAGAGGCTTCAGTAGAACAGAAGACGGAGCACAAAAATAAAAAATAAAACAAAAAACAAAGCTTTTTGCTCCCTCGGGTTGGAGGATGACTTCAAAAGGAAAGAACGGGTATGGAGGTTGTAGGAATATGTCCTTAATCAGCTTTTAGTCCTCTTCCCCATCATCCTGCAGGTAAAAGGGAGCAATTATAACCCATATAAACTTAAAATGCATCTATTCCAAAATTCCCTCATATCTCCAGGTATACAGTCAGTGGTCACTAGTTACCTCTCCATCCTCTCCCTCATCCTCTTCCTCATCTTCCTCTCCTTCCTCTTCATCTCCCTCCTCGTCAATGTCTTCCAATCCTTCCTCCTCCTCCTCTTCATCCTCATCTTCACCTTCTCCCTCTTCATCATCCATGTCTGGGACCTGGTGATGAGGTCAGTGAAGTTGGATTATTGCACCATTTTGCATTAAAACTGGTCTTCATTCATATGCAACACCTGCTAGCATTAGAGCCATACCAGGTAGTACTGAAGAGGATTTGGCCAGATGTCATCCTTGATGACTTCTCCAAGTTCATCAGCCCCTGCATCAGAGTGGTCAGTGAACCAGGTAAAGAAGCTCTCTGGCTCCTCATGTTGCCTCTTCTTCCCTGCCTTGTTCTGTGTCTGTCCAGCACGCTTTGTCAGATCCTGAGGTTTCACAAACATATTAACATATCGTTTCTATTAAATGAAACACTCCCACTTGGTATTTAACCCCAGAAGAGTTGCAGTGTGCCTAAAAGTACATCACGCACAAATACCAACCTTTCCAGCCTTCCATTTAATTTCAGTAGATTTTGAGGAAGGGTCACCACTCTCATTTAAGTGAAATTCTTTTGAGAGAACTTTGTTTTCAAAGTACGGATTTTCATCGAAATACTGAAAAGATGGAGAGATGTGTCAATACAGAGAATATGAGCACTATTTTGCAAGTCAACTTCACACAGCATGAGAAGCTTGGCTACTTACAAAATCTATTCTGTAACCTGATTTGATGTCCTCAAACTCTGTGACTTCCACCCTGGTCAGGTAATGAAGTGCTTCCTCATCCTCCTCACCAAGCAAGGCCGACACTAAAGAACAGATCACGATTCACAATCTAGGATTAACAATGCATAGACCACCACAACAAAAGAAAGTACATCTTTGATGTTGGACTGTGCCACTACTTCTACATTGCATCACAACAGTAACAATAAAGAACATTTTGGATATCATTACACATAGCTGAGTGACAATAGATGATTTCAAAGAGAGGGAAACAATTTAAAAAAATTATATATTTTTTTATCCACCATCACTTTACCTTGTGGATGGTTGACGAATGTTGTGACCCAGAAGTTCGGAATTTTGGCTATGAGTTCTGATCGCTTCTGGAAGAATGGCTGACGTAGCTTATTGTATTTCTGCTCTACTTTTAAAATTTCCTCACTTGCTTGTTCATTCAATCTAGAGGGGAAAAAAGTTCTCACTGTAACTTGAGCATCTGACTTCCAACTTTAAAGTAAAATTTACTTTAAACGGGCAACTTGCAAATAAAGCGTTTTTAAAATGGCAAAAGCACAGAAAAGTTGTATTACCTGTCAATTTCATTCTGTACTTCATCGATGTGTTCAATAGCTTCCTGCTGTTCTTTTTCTAAAAATATAAAAAAATGAATAACAAACAACAAAGGAGCGGGCTAAACATAATTATGATTATCGGGAGATCGACTAAGATAACATTAGTGAAAATATGGAGACCAATGTGTGTGGGTGTCCTGCGTTTCGTGTGTACCGCCTAAACACAGCTGACTTGGCTAGCTAGGTAGCCGGCTGGCTAGCCCTACACATGGATATCGGTCACTTGCGAATGTAAACACGCAAGGGAGTATTGAATATCGCTCAAATACTACTCACACTAGAAAGTGACTCGAGCGCAATAAAAAAAAATTAAGTGATAATTGCATTCGATTATATCATCAATTCAAATCTACAAGTCACCCTCATCTCTTCGAGAAACTGTTTCCTCCTGCTGCACAGGGCCGCGTGGTTTGAATGAACGAGGCCACACGCTGGGCTTTCCGACTTCGCCCAAACTAGCTATGTTAGCCAGCTAACTAGCCAGCCAGATAATGCTACGAATACTGTCCATTAAATACTAGCCACATGAGTCAAATGCCATACCTCCAAAAGGCAGTAACGGGTAGCAACTAAATCTACTGAAGAACATATAAAAACGGCCAATTTAGCAGTTAGGGACGGCTAATATGGCCAGTAGACACATGCAGAATCAGTCGTGATGGCGGGGAGACACAATAACGCGATAGCTTGCTAGCACGGTAGCTACATGGCTAACAGACCCTATTTGCCATTTAGTTACGTACACATTTTAGTCACAGTGTCTTTATAAAAAAACAGACGTGTGGATATTACTGGATTCACAAAGTTTCATAAAATGTGAGGTTTAAAACCTTAAACAATCGTATTTACTAAACGTCGTCTCTAATGAACATGCGTGGCACAATATGTTGTACAGAGCAAGGAACATGGCCTCCTCATGTAGCTGGGTAGCTAGCTGGCTGGCTGGCTAGGTAACAAGTCAATGCTGCAGTCTTGCAACATCTCCCGTAGATAGTCTAGCTAGTTCACTGACGTGTACTGTACCTTGCGTTGCAATTAACACGGACTTTAAATAGTAGATGCGTATACGTTAGTTTCTTAGCAGTGTAAATATGTTGTATACTGACAAAGATAAAAGTAAGTGAAAATGGCGGTGCTTAGGAGGCCGCCATTACTTACCCGAGGTCTCGTCCGCTCCGTCATGATTTGAGTTCTGCTCCTTTCTACTGACTTTCGCCGCTGATGCCGACATGATTTTTCGATTGCGGACTATTTCAAACTCCACAGAAATATATTCCAAAATAATTTGGAGATCTCCCCTGAGGAAGGAAAACTTCGTTCTACCTTTGTCAGAGAAGTGCGAATAAAACCTGTGTCGCGCTCCCCTACAGTATAGAACGAGAAGCCTATTACTCTCTACTCGTCGCCGCTGCCACCACTGAGCTCGATCTCACTCACGCGCTCACCGCTCTTTGAGAACGCGCTTTAGGAACGAAGGCTTGAATACAACCCCGCCTCCAGGCGACGATTTACAAAACGACGCTCGCTCCCGTCGTTGCTCACTGATTGGGTGGACGGAAGGTAAATTGTGAAAAATTGGAAGTTGTTATTTTGAAGAGTAAGTGCAAATGTTATTGAATTGGTTAATGATGGTAAACGTAAAATAATGCGTTTATTTGGAAAAAGAGACAGTCTACACAAATTGGCGAAGGTTTACTTGATTATGTGGCTAGCTAATTTTTAAAGATACACACTGCGATTTTATGCGTCACGTTCTGCTATTTCATTTACATTTAAGTAAACAAAAATATGCTAGCCTTTTTGAAATGAATGTGGAGAGCTGTAGAAAAGTGGTGGGACTAAAGCTCCTTAAGACTCAGCAATCAGTACTGAAAAACCTATAAAAACATGTGAAGCTATAATCGATTTTTTAAGTCACCATTGTAAAACAATAGGATTGGTTAATGCCAGATAAAGTTGGCCCTATGATTAGTAATAGCAAATAATGAATAAGATAGAAATAATAATAAAATAAAGAAATAATAATGAGATAATTGTTGTAAGCAAAACTGCCTCTCTTAGTTTTCTTTAAGTTGCAAGTAGTCTTAGGCATGTAATCAACTAAAAATAAATAGACTGCAGAAGGACATAAAAACCTAATGTCAATACTCATCAAAAATCAAAATCACAGTTTCAAATGTATATTGATTCTAGCCTCAAAGGCACCTATAGTAGCAGCACCACATCATCTGGTGGGCCTCATCAGCATGGACAAGAAGTCAACATACTGAGAGGAAGTGCAGGAGCTAACGGGTTGGTGGAGAGTCAATGACCAATGACCAAACAAAAGAACTGGTTGGTGTATTTGGGAAAGTACGAGGTGATCATTCTCTCCGCATCATTGATGTCTCCTTTGTGGAAATAGTTAAAGGAATCAGGTTCCTTGGTGTTTACCTAGTGGAGAACCTCAACTGGACCTTCAACACCAGCTCCACAACCAAGAATGTCCAGAAGGAGCTTTCTGAGGAGACTGATAAATGGTCTTTTCCACCCCCACCTCCCATCATCTTCACTATGTTCTACAGAGGGACTGCAGAGAGCATTCTGAGCAGCTGCATCTGGTTTGGGAATTGTACCATCTCAGACCACAAAACTGTGGTCTCACTCCCTTCCATTATGAACATCTACATCACACACTGCATCTGCAAAGCCACCAGCACTGTGGGTGATCCCACACACCTTTCACATGAACTCTTCTGTGTTCTTTCTTGTGGGAAAAATAGCAGTTGGGCCCTCACACCCAGACTGTGTAATAGTTTATTCTGCCAATCCCATCATACTCCTCAACTCCCAGTCTCTGACCTAATCATGTATACACACACACACACACACACACACACACATACACACACACACACACACACACACACACACACACACACACTTAAACCTACACTGTGTTACTCGTTTACTTTGTTCCTTCTTACATTCTTGTACAAGCTGTTGCTTCATTGACTGCTGTGTTTATCGTTGCGATATGTGTATCTACTCAATACTGGTATATCATCTTATTTCACATTTTTTGTACATCTGCTCACTTCAGTCACTGCCATGTACTGGTTGGTGTTGCCCTACATGTCAATGTTATTATTGTCCTGTATTTTGTATTTATTGTTGTTTACGCTTCTGTCCTTTTGTCTTGCACCTTGATCCTGGGTGAAGGTTATTTTGTTTCAATGTATTGTATAAAGCTGTAATGACTTATTTCTTCAGTCTTGTGACACTTTAATAGCCCAATTGAATTTGGTGATAATAGTGAAGAGTGGTGATTCGAGATTGCGTCCACATTACTACACTCTTGGGTCAATTAAAGAACTTTATTACAGTTCTGTGGAAGGACTGTCATTGTCTGACATTGTATGGCTGTATGGTTTCTTATATGAACATATCAACATTAAGTCATATGCCTTCTTCAGTAAACATGCAACGTCAAATAGATTTGTGCAATAAACATATAAGGTATAGTTTGACGACTGACTTTTGTTTATGAAAAAAGACTGTGACTTTTAAAACTGCCAAGTTCAAGTATTGGTATACATGCTTTCATATCAACCAAGGCGCAAAGCACAAGGTTTGCTGAAATTTTTGTTTAATTTTTAAAGCACTTATTTACTTGACTTTTTCGAAGACAAAAGAAACGCATACAACATGCTTGTTCTAGAATATGACATTTCTAAAAATAATTTATTTTCTTTCTTAAAATATGATGCCCAAAATGCATACAAGTGCTTAGCTATTTATCTTAAACAGACGGACGCCATACTGTTTGATTTTGGCAACAAAATCTAGACACGAATGTTAATATCATAGTTTAAATCGAATTATTTAAGTTATTTAACGTAGCCGACAAAATTTCATTCGACACAGCATATGTTGTCGTGAGACCTTTGTTTTGAAATTTTTTTATTTCGAGAGGAACTTTTACTATCCTTAGCTTCACTGAGCATTCTCAGTCTTGGCTGGAGGACTGTATGAGTTCATCCCGCACAGGACTGGGACTGCGAAGTAAACAGCTTATGTATATCGTTAATTTTTTTATTTATTTTTTTCTGTCGGATGGAGGTTGCCTTCATTTTGTTGCTTTAAAAAAACTATTGGTGTGTCAGGTTTTCTGTGGTAGTTGCTTCATCTTAGCTAGCTACCTTCCAGAAGCTGGAACATCATACAAAGTCTTCGGAAGAAAGAACTCCTCAAAGGTAAAAAATAAGCTTCATGACGCTTGAGATCTTGGGAGATGGCGTTGGCTGTTCCTTTTAATAGTTATCCAGCTTGACTGTAAATAATGTGCGGTATCGTTAGAGTGCACTTTAGGCCTAAATACGCCGTTATAAACTCAACAAAAGCAACACTGTTGCTGTGTATCCTTAGGGAATTAGCTATCTATTATAGAACATTTGCAAACCCTATCTAAAACAAATAAACAAAACCTGTAATTTGTTTGTTAGAAGAGTATTTGTTTTGGTAATCATTGACAGAATGAATTCCTTCTGTACAGCTTTCAGTTATTCTCTTCAGTCATTTTAGACACGGACATCTTCACAAACGTTACTCCTTTTCTGTATTTCTGCGCTGGGCGGAATATTTTCAGCTGTGCTGCGATGACGACTACTGTAGCCTAAATACAGTTGTAAAAAGGGGGATCCAAAATATAACGCGAAGCAAACTTTTTTTTTTAAAAGTACACTTTTCAAAAGTCGGTATTTTTCTCATGTTGAGTGTTTTTTTTATATAAGGTACCAAATTATTATTTCTTTGGGCTTGGTTGACGTCTAGAGGGTAAGTGCAAATCCCAGCCTACTTTTATCTCAAGTCCCATTTTCTTTTAACGCGATCGTTTCTAACTAGAATGGATTTTCATATGTCACAGTAAGCAGTTCGTTTTCTAGTATACCATTCTGAAGCTTTATGAGTAGATGCATGACTGTGAGAATTTGCTGTCATAGCTCTTCTAGCAGTTTCACTATTGATTTTAGCAGCCTGTCTACACAGTGTCCCTTAGCACAACAATGTCCAGAGGTACCCCTTGCCTCAGCTGTTTGCAGTACACTATGGTGGAATACAGTGCGTTGCGCATGTAAACCTATGATAGATGTGTCAAAATGATGACCAAGTATGTTGTACTCGAAGAGAATGAAGTGCTGAAATCCCTGCAAGAGTGTGAAAGTTTATCTGCAGTGCACTTGCTAGCAGGGATGTCTGCCAAGACTATTAAGGTAATCTTTCTCTAGGCCTATTTCATCCGGTATCGGTTCTTTTCTAGGGTTAGCATTCAATACTTTTATTATTTATTATTTTTTTTTTTAAAAACAGATCATGTTGCTCTTTATCCTTAGGATGCCCATGGTAAAGGATGTGTGGTTAGTTTCACTTTAAATAGATTTGACCTACCACCAGTCTCAGTGGTTAAACCACTCGACTAGACTGGGATAGTGACTCAGTTATATTTTTGTCAGTCTCCCCCATGAGCACACACAAGCTGTGAGAGCACATTTTAGCAGCTCTCGGAGGAATGGCCTGACTGAATTGAGGCACTTATTAGAATTTTACTTGCTCTCCCTTCAGTAAGCTTGTACAGGATTTTGGTCAGTGATAGGAAAACCATTCTAAGAGTGCAGTAGACAACAAGATGATCGTTGAGTCCCAGCATTGTATATATGAAGTATTTAGTGTTTGACTGTAAGTATGTGTTGCCTTTTTAATCAAAAGAGTCAGTCCAAAGACTTTGTCTTGGGTGCTTTTTAGTCTTTGTGAAGTAATATGGTGATGTACATGTAGGAAAAGAGAATCTAATAAGTGGTTGTGCCTATAAAATCGGACAGAGTATAGGAGTATAGAACGTGTGAAGCAATTAAAACTCAGTGGGACGTTTCTAACGCTTATCTTTAGAGGTAATGCTACAGTCTAAGTAATTTAACTTGGGGTCAGACTAGAAACTTTTTCAAAGATTGCTGTTGAAAGAGTCACCATTTCCATGTGAACTCTAGGAAAAATGGTGGTGTACCGTTTCCTGCAGATTTAAAGAAAAGGAATTAACTTTTTAACAGTCAGCAAAACATATTTTTTCCTAAATAATCTTCTTTGGAGGTCTATGTGTATTTAAATAGCCATCCTATTATTCTAAAGCTTAAAACTACATATTTTGTAGTTCAAAATATATCCAGTAGCAACAGTGTTGTATAAAGCAGTAATAAACGTATAAACTGATGTTTGAGAATGCGAAGAGCCTGATAGTATGGTTTGGTCCTATGTAACATTTCAGGAGACATTACCAGTGTTTTATGTATAGTATTTCCACTAATTTTGGTAGATTGGTTAAATGTTTGTTGATATTGGGCAATTTTATTGGCCAAATAATTCTTCAGTCTGATTTACATTTTTACGGAGTGACACCTGAAATCAAGCTTACCATGGCTCCATCTTATAACATTTTTTTTTGTCATGTTTTGCACTATGAAATTTTATGATACAGTGACTAATTGTTCTACAGCTGATTCCTTCACGACCTATGAGAAAAGGAATATTTAATCTAAACCAGTCATCATTTAGTTCTATTCCACATACATTTACGATTTGCATGTACATATAATAAAGTCTCTTCAAGCCTTTGCTTTGAAATTTAGGTTTTTGATTGGGGGGGGAGGGGGGAGGTGGACTTTAGAATACTGAACAGAGATTTGAATACCAGCGTGATGAACGAATATCCCAAGCGTTTAAATTATGCAGGCCAGTCCTAGAACTTTTTATGTTACTCTTGCCCAGACATGTGGATACATTTGGACAGAACCTTGTATGGACCAGCTGACCTACCCACCCACACACTGTCTCTTTATAAACAGTTAAAGGAACCCCTCGGTCTGTACAGAGTTCATCTTCATGATGGTGCAGCTTTAAAAAAAAACAAGCAAACAAACAAACAAAAAAACCATTTGCTGGTATATATTTTTAATATACTTTTGCTGGCACAGTGTTGTTCTGGCTGAGCTCACGCCTGCATCTGAGGGGTGTGATTGTGCACGTGGCTTGATCTCTGACACGAGGAGAAACTCTCCAGCCATCTGAACTCACTCCAGGGTTTCAGGGTTAGGGCTGAAAACCATCCTGTGGGGAAAAATGTCAGATCCTACTTCTTTGAAGAAACGAAGACGTGCTTTAGATGAAGTGACTCACTGTGATGATGATAATAATGAGAAAGTGTTTTGAGTTTCTGGAGATTCTTTTTCACTTCGTTACCTCATAACTTCCACTTCAGCTGATTTTTGTTTATTTTGTTCTGAGTAACTTTAATTATGTATGAGGAATTTGACAGTAGTGTTGTGTGTTTTTTTGTGTGTGTTTTGGGTGTGTATTTGTGTACATGTACAGTTTGTGTGTGTGTGTGTGTGTGTGTGTGTGTGTTCGTACGTGTACAGTAGCAGTGCTGGAACGAGCCAGTCTTGTTTTATGGTTGAGGTTTGGTAGCATGGTTGGGATTTGCATGTGCTCTGGTTAGCTGAGCACGTGTCAGCACGGCTAACCCCACTCAGCTGAGAGATATTAGGCTAACACTGCCCCTCCCCCAGACCCCTTCTTCTCAAGGACGCCAGAATTTCAGCTATGTTATGATTTCCGCCAACTGTTATTGTCTGGCAGCCCCCTGGGAAAAAATACCAGTACACTGAACTCCTAGGCCTGCTGAGCTCACACTGTTTAATTATGTTTATTTACGGAGGTGAAGCTGCCGCATTGAAAATGCGCCCAACCCCTTCCTCCTGTGATGTTCAGAGTACACTGCCACTTCACCTTGCTCTGTTTGAAGACATGCTGGTGATACCTTGGTGTTGACCAAAATGGTCTCCTGAAGCCCTCTACTGAAACATTGACAGAACATCTAAGAACGGTCACAATGGTCACAGCCACAAAGGCACTATATTCCACTATAATGTACTGCGAACCGCCGAGGCAAGGGGCACCTCTGGGCATTGCAGTTAGTCATTAACATACAACATGTTGTGTAGTCTTACTATCACGCTGCTTGTGGCTTTGAATGATAAAATCAGCCTGAAGTTACAAGGTGATTGTTAACTAGATCCCTCCAATGGCCACTGGTCTATGATGTCAGGTAGCTTGCAGTCTACTGGGCTTAAGTGGTTGTCATGTTTTGTCTTCTGTTCAAGCTGATCCCCCTCACAGATATGAGCATCAAGCATATGGGTGTTTAGGCTTGGCTGATGGATCTTAATCTCCTGCCTTACATGTTCAGTGTTGTACCTTTTGAAGCATGTGATGTAAGTTTGCTCTGTGCACTTTGTGAGTGGCAGACGGACACCGCAAAGAAAACTGATGTTTCTTTAAACAGTGGCGTAGTGTAATCTACACTCTAATATTCAGAGAACAAGCTTGGACAAGGGCATGCATCTTCTCTAGGAACATGCCATCAGCTTATTTCCTTCAGATTCACTCACAGGACAGCCATCACCTGCTGAAGTGGTCTTCAGCTGAACCGACTGGAGATATTTAACAGAGCTGGTCGAGGTGTTTCAGTTATGCCCTACCATTTGTAGCGTGTGGTAAAAGGCAGCTGAAAGCAGACGTTGTGCACGGCGTGGCTGTTCAAACCCAGCCCCGGTACAGCAGCTGTTTATTGTAGCTTCTCCTCTCATAGCACACAAGTGTTTCTGTTGTGCTTCCAGGAGCGGAGAAGACGTGAAGCTAAGAGCGTTGAGCACACAGAGGGATTTTGACCCTACAGAGAATGCAAGAAACTATAAATGAAGCAGAAAAAGTAAATTATATTAATTCTGGTAGCCTTACCCTAACGATGCTTTTATTTAAAAATACATAAATAGGCCTAGATATTTACGATAACATGCAATCACATTACAGTTGGTTTAATGCAGAACTCTAAAGATGTTTTAATTAACAGGTTTGTAATGTTATTACAGGGCTGGAATATGAACAAGGACACATTAAGTGAGCCTTTACCACAGCACATTTACACAAGCACTAACCCTTCCCAAGATTATAATAAAGATATGCCTCTAGTCAGAGGATACTGGAACTGATCTGCCAGATCTTTTAAGCATTTTAACAGCAGGGTTTTTTTTCTTCTTTCTTTCCTTAATTAGTTCACTTTGTACACCTCACTATATCTGTGCCAGAAATGAGAACCCACTCAAACGCATGCGTTTTTCAAACTCGCTCCCAAACTGGTATCAGTTGGTACGGATGGTGAGTGTGGCTGAGGAGCCGTGCTCCCCTGTAGCCCCCGCCATCTGGCCCCAGGCTGAGGCGCCTGCTCAGGCCTCTTAAAGCCTTTTAAGGCTTTCCCCATTCACGACCGGCCCCAGTAACGGCCTTCGCCTCCGCCCATGATGGGGTGATAAGGGAGCCAACTCCAGCCTCCCGACTCCGGCCTCCAATCACGCCATGTGTGTGCATTCAAAAAGCTGACCAGTGACATTTCCTTTTCGAGCGTGTCTGCATAAATACACCTCAGGGGGAAGGTAGAGGGATATTACAACTGTCTCTTGGTGAAAATACTTCTTTAATAAACCATGTGTTCCCCAAAGAAAACGATGACTTCTGGCGCTAGGTAATGGAGATGTTTCTTTCTCAGATTGCTCAACATTTTCCGAAGCAGTAATGTGTGAAGATGTGAGGCATTAGATCTCGTTTTGTGGGTTGTCATTGATAAATAACTTACTTTTTGAATAGTAATTAATTTCAGAATTTTAAAATAAGTTTGGAATAGTTACATTGCGCATTAAGATGTTTTCATACAGAGCTAGTTTGAAATAACTTATTTTAAAGCGGTACATCTTCAGAATGTGTATATTGAAATGATGCTATTGACTGTTCTTTAGATGGTCTCGGCATCTTCTAGCATGTGCACTGCTCTCCCCCTCTGTAGATTGCAGCGTAAATGTATCAGAAACTTGGATCCCAGTATGAAGAAGGCGAGCAGGGCCGCAGGCGTCTCCAACAGAGCGCCGGCGGGCGCTAAAGCCCAGGGCAAACCCGAGGGCCCTGGCACTATGGGCACTGGAGGCAAAGCCACGACCAAGACCCCCGGCTCAGCCCTCGTGTCCAAGGTGGGCTCCACTCCTCTAGTCGCTCACTCTGCACGCTACAGGAGAACGTTTGTAGCTTTTGTAACACGAATGTTTACTCTACAAAAGCAAAACATCGTTCTGCAAGGTTATGTGTGGACCCGGTGGACACTGTTTCAGATGCGTCATTGCAACCAGGACATCCATAGCCAAACGTTAACCCTAGGACATTGCACTCACTTCCACAGACAAAGAGCAGTGATGATCTCCCAGCAGTGAGCACAGGAAGCGGAGGAGCTCCAGCAAGCAGCAGCAACACTGTGGCCAGGAACAAGAGGAGCACCACCAGCTCCACGCAGAGCAGTGCAGAGGCCAAGACCAAGACCAGCTCAGGTGACAAATTCTACTGGGTTGTTGGGTTATCTTTAAATTTTGTTGCAAGGTACAATTTGTGGAAAGGGTAGACCGTTTAATAATTACTGGAAATAAATGGTGTTGGAGGAATCCCTTTGAAAGGGAGAGTAGGAAAATGCTGCTGTTGATTGATGATGGACTTTGTCTGGATGGATCTTTGTCTTATAGGTCCAGGAAGGCGTGGGATGTCCTCCACGGTCCGAGAGCCGGGGCTGAACCGCGAGGGCTTGCGAGAACGTTCCAGGGCCAGTTCCACCAAGAAGCAGTCGGGCCCCTCCGACCCCATGCCACCGAAGCGATCCCGTTGCCGGGCCTCCACCGACTCTGAAGCCCAGCCAGGCAAGTCACGCTGCGATGGGCATATCAGCAACAAGGCCATGCTGGAGTCCCGGGTGAAGGACCTGCTGGGGTTGGCTAAGAGCAAAGACCTGGAGATCTTGCACCTGCGCTCGGAGCTGCGCAACATGCGGGCACAGCTGGGCCTGGAGGAGCAGGAGGAGCCGGAGGGGTTGTGTCAGGAGGAGCACCCGCCGGAGAAGGAGGTCGCCACGGTGATCAGCGCCGCTGACGTGGAGTCCACCCTGCTCCTGCTGCAGGACCAGAACCAGGGCATCCGCGGTGAGCTCAACCTGCTGAAGAGTGAGAACCGCATGCTAAAGGACCGTCTCAACGCACTGGGCTTCTCACTGGAGCAGAGGCTGGACGGCCCTGACAAAGGACCACGCACCGCCTCCCTGAGCCCAGAGCCAGCGGGGGGCAGCAGCGGGGGCGGGGCCAGCAGCAGCAGCGGCGCTGGGGGCGGGACCCGGGCGTCCTCCGCCGAAGGCTCGGCGGGGGGCTCCACGGAGGACCTGCTGTCGGAGGCAAGGCGCGTGGGCTCCCCGGACGCGGCTGACAGCGAGTGCAGCGAAGCGTACCAGCCCGTCACGTCCAGCGACGACGCGCTGGACGCCCCCTCGGGCTGCGGGTCCTCCTCTGAGTCAGAGGGCGGTTCGCCAGGGCGGAGAAGGGCTCGCCGGGGCGGAGGCGGTAGCGGCGGCGGAGGTGGCGGAGACGGCAGCGAAGTCTCCGTGGCCTGCCTCACCGAGCGCATTCACCAGATGGAGGAGAGCCAGCACAGCACGTCGGAGGAGCTGCAGGCCACGCTGCAGGAGCTGGCTGACCTGCAGCAGATCGCGCAGGAGTTGAGTGCCGAGAACGAGCGCCTGGGAGAGGAGCGCGCCCTGCTGGTGGACTCGCTGCGGCAGCAGGGCGAGCGCCTCGACCTCTACGGGCGGCAGCTGGAGTACTTCCGCGGCCTCCTGGACGAGCACCATGTGGCCTACGCCCCCGGCGACGAGGACGCCAAGAGCAGCCGCTACATGGAGCTGGAGCGGCGCTACGGCGAGCTGAGCGAGGGTGCGCGGTTCGAGCGGGAGCAGCTGCTGGGCGTGCAGCAGCAGCTGAGCGGCGCGCTGAAGCTGGCCGAGCAGGAGCACGCAGAGGCGCAGGGCCTGGTGGCGGCGCTGAAGGAGCGCGTGCGCATGGCCGAGCGAGGGGCGGAGCTGGAGCGCAGGGAGCGCGAGGCGGCCGGGGCGGAGCTGGACGCCCTCCGCCTGCGGGCCGACGACGAGCAGGCGGAGCTGAACCGCTGCCGGGTGCAGCTGGAGCAGGAGAGGCAGCGGGTGGCGCAGCTCCTCGCCGCACACGCCGCCGGAGACACCACCGACATACGCCACCTGCTGGACGGCGAGAGGCTGGAGAAGGAACGGGCGGAGGCGAAAGCGGCAGAGCTCCAGGAGGAGCTGAGCCACACCCGCGGCCAAGCCAGCCAGCTGCAGGACGCCGTCAGTAAGGTGGGGAAGCTTCGTGTGCACGCAATGAGATGGTCTAGTTTAGATCCTGATCCTGCAGAATCTCTGATTTCAGAGAGGAAACCAGTTTGATCAGCCTAAGGAAAGGTGCTTCTGTGCTCGTTACAACCATGTGTGTGTACTTTTGGCTGTTGCAGCTGGAGGGGGATTTCCAGACGTTCCGGGAAGAGGTTCAGAAACAGCTGGCTGAGCAGAAGCGAGCCCTGGCCCAGCAGTGCTCCGAGCTGGAGGAGAAGGACACTGAGATTGCTGACATGAAGGAGACCATCTTCGAGCTGGAGGATGAGGTGGAGCAGCATCGAGCCGTCAAGCTCCACGACAACCTCATCATCTCCGACCTTGAGAGTGAGTGGCTCGGGAATATTTTTGCCTCATCACTGGTGACCTTTCCAGACTTCCCAGTGCTTTAGATCTCTACAAGTAAATATGGATCATCTAAAGTAACTATTAAAACATTTTGGAAACAAGTGCCTTCTCAATAAAAGGCTCAAATAAATTCACGTTTTAGCAGGACCAGACAGCTTTCATATTGCAAATTCATGTTTTGTCCACAGAGAGGAGCCATTGAGCTGTTTTCAGCAAACCCATCTTGAACATTACCTATGGCATCATCTTTTTCTTGGTTAACATCTAAATTTCTTTTTATTTAGATTCAATAAAAAAGCTACATGACCAGAAATATGACATGGAAAAGGAGATAAAAACCCTTCAGCGTAAACTGCGGGTAAAGTTTTGTAATCCTCACACCCATAAACATATATACCATTTATTCACCTTCTCCGTCCAGCACTCAGAACCAGGTGTGTCTTCTTCCAGGAAGAGTCGGCTGAGTGGCGACAGTTTCAAGCTGACCTCCAGACCGCAGTGGTCATTGCCAACGACATCAAGTCTGAGGCTCAGGAGGAGATCGGAGACCTACGGCGCCGCCTGCTGGAGGCTCAGGAGAAGAACGAGAAGATGAACAAAGAGCTGGATGAGCTCAAGAGCAGAAAGTAAGACGCCGAAGGCACAGGAGTTCGAAAGAAGATTAGAACATCTCACAGAGTCCGCCATTTACCTTTCACATCAGAGTGAAACTGATGCGTGTTTCAGCACTGTGTGTGCTGCTCTGTGTGTGTTTCAGCGGTGTGTGTGTGTGTGTGTGTGTGTGTGTGTTTCAGGCAGGATGAGGAGCGTGGCCGTGTCTATAACTACATGAACGCGGTGGAGAGGGACCTGGCTGCGCTGAGGCAGGGCATGGGTCTGGGCCGGCGCTCCTCCACCTCCTCCGAACCCTCCCCGACCGTCAAGACCCTCATCAAGAGCTTCGACAACGCCTCGCAAGGTACACACACAGCCACACGCGTCCACGGGTGCAATGAAACTATATCAAACCGTTCCAAATTAACACCGCGGGTTTTCTGCATGTTAACCGTTGCTGCTGTTGTGTACGTGCGTCTCAGCTCCTGTTCCAAGCAGTCCGGCAGCCGCTGTTCCAGCCGTGGTGGCTACCGCCATTCCCAGAACCCCACTCAGCCCCAGCCCCCTGAAAACTCCACCTGCTGCTGCCGTGTCTCCCATGCAGGTATGAACTGCCAGGAGAAACGAACAAGCGCATGCCTGTGTGCCTGAGAGAACAATGTGATGGACAACACATGTAATAAATATTTGGCTCGTTGCCAGACGTGCAGCTTTTCCCCAGGCTGCTGTGCCGCATGGCAGGTCTGTAATATTGTAACATGCAGCTGATCAGTTTACCAGATGACTGCATTCTTTACTTCAAAGCTCCATTGAGAGGCTTTTTGTGGCTTCCATGCCTCACCGTCCAAACGAGAACTCCAGACCCCTTCGAGTCTGAAGACCGAGGGGCTTTCCGTCTTCCATTCTGTCCTGCGTGGACGTCCTCCGGAATTTCTCTCTGGAGTGGGTGATACGACGGACCCTCTGGAACGTTGCCAAAACAGGATGTTTTTATGCCGACGAGGGAGATCGGTTATTTTTGCTGATTTTTGATGTCCAGTTGAGCAGACAACTGGAGCATGAGATTCAATTCCTCAAAGCGTTCCGGATGCTGAACTTTAGCGGGTTGTCTTGGTGCTGTCTGTGTTGAACTCCTTAATTCACTCACGGTTTGAAATGCTGAGCTATTCGTCCCTGCCAGTGTGGTATAAAGTATTTATGAACTGAGCTATGGGTTGTTCGCTCTCTCACACTCTTTCTCTCACACATTTTCTCTCACCCCCTTGTTCTGTCTCTCTCTTGTGTTCTCTCTCTCTCAGTAAAGGTTGCAGTGGAAAATAGTTTCCTGACTCTCACAGCAGTCACATGAGCTGCTACTGAAGCCAGGACATGAATGATTTTGTTGCAGTTTTGGCATGGATTCTTACAGGAGACCTTTGCTTGTCTGTCCCTTTAGGCTTTCTGAGAGGACAAAACATTTTGTTAAAAACAGTTTGGAATTTTTCAGAAAGCATAAAAAGACTAATATTATTTAATTCTAGCATATAAAAGTAGTTCCAGAACACTGCATATCTGTTCAAGCCACTAGTTTCTTTTCAGAGTGAATTTGAACTCTGAAACCAGGAACATGGGATTGACTGACTATGACCATTGTGGTAAACAAATGCTGCACTACCCCCCCCCAAATCGGTGAAATATTTCTAGCCTCACTCTACAGATGTCATATTCACCAGCTGTGACACTCTTTGTCACTGTAGAGAAATATCTGTGAAGCATGCAAGCATGTGTCTGGGATGTTCTAGAGCGTTCCCAGGGTTAGTAGGCCCGGTTGCATGAGTTTACTTGATTGGGTTTGTTTCCCTCCTTTGTGTTTTCAGAGGCACACAGTCTCCACACCCAAATCTCTCTCCTCCCTAGTGGACAAGAGGCCGAGCTACACAGAGCTGTGCATGTCAGGTGAGTGTGTTCGCGGTGGGACGCCGGTTCAAGCCCGCTGTGCACGGCTGTGGCCTGTTCTGGAGTGGACTGCACTGGTGTTGCCCCTCTTTATTAGCACATACAAATATAACGAGTTTTAGATTACAAACCTGTGACACATCGATGCTTCACACACACTGTGCTCAGGTGTAGTCGATACTCAACTCCCCTCTGACTCCTCTGGCTTTGTGTGTCGCTTGGGTTCTGTGTACGTAAGCGTGTGTGTGTGTGTGTGTGTGTGTGTGTGTGTGTGTGTGTGTGTGTGTGTGATCCCACAGCATGTTTATGTCCGTCTGTGTGTGTATAATCCCACAGTATTTATCTCTGTGTGTGTGTGTGTGTGTGTGTGTGTGTGTGTGTGTGTGTGTAATCCCACTGTGTGTATGTGTGTGTGTGTGTGAGAGAGTGAGAGTGTGGAAGATCAAAAGTGAATTTGATGCTCCAAATAAAGTTGTGGTGCCTTTGTGTGTATTTTAGTTTCTCGCAGGAGCAGTGAGGAGTTAAAGAGAGATCATCTCTCTGTCACAGACTCCGCAGCTTCCCCGTCAATCATGTCTTTAGGCTCCTCCTCTTCTCAGCTTTCTCTGTCTTCAAACTCCTCGTCACCCACAGCCTCAGTCACGCCCACTACCAGGGGACGCCTACGGTACGGGGGAAGCCTCTCTTTTTCCTGTTAGTTTGAGTCTGTAATTTTGTTTTAGGTGGGTTCTTTTTACACCTGTCTTCCTGTACTCCTTTCTACGTGTCTGTATCTTTTACTCCTCTACAAGCTTCCTTCTGATTTTTCTGAAGTCTCTCTTGAATGTGGTCTTTCAGAAGTCTCATTTTGTCAGTTATAGTAACATAGTGACATTCCTCTGACATGGTGCCAGTACTCTCAGCTGGGCATTAGCCCCGCCCACGCAACTAGTGATGCCACCTAGCAATGGAGGCGGGTCATAACTAATTGCCGCCTCCCTGCACCCCACACTCCCCCGATGAGGTGGTGTGTGTGTTTGGGGGGGGGGGGCCATCAAGTTCTCAAATGAGCATGTCCTCATTTGTCAGTTGAGACTTACACACACACACACACACACACGTACGCTTCCATTGGAGACGCTCACTGTCCTAGCACAAGGTCAACAAGGCACTTATTTACAGCAACGTACAGAGTGCTGCAGAATGCCTTGGGAAAACTAGCTAAATTCTTCTGCCATCTGGGTTAGGAATCATGTATTAAAAATGTGTATTTTGTTCACAATCCTTCTGTCAAAATTAACTCTCAACTGTTTCCCCAGAGAAGAGAGGAAGGACCCTTTGTCTGCTCTCGCCAGACAATATGGAGGATCGAAGAGGAATGCTCTCCTCAGATGGTGTCAGAAGAAGACAGAAGGTTATCAGGTATCAGCTTTACCACTTCACTGCCACCTGAAGCTTAACAAGAGTTTGATATCATGTTTGGAATAGAATTTAAAGCTATCTTGCAGCAGAGATTTTTAATCTTTGCAAAAACTAAATCAAAATAAAGAAGGAAAATCAATAGGAAAAATTCCCAGTCCTTGGTTCTTTAATTGTTTGTGTGCCTCAGTCCTCACCTTATTGGGTCTTTATTTCCTCCCTAGCTCACTGCCTTTAGTGATGTTTACTGTTCAGCCGTGTTCGACAATGTGTCATCACCATGGCTCCATGGTGTTCGGTTAAAAAAGAGGTTCTCACACTTCCTCCCTGTCACATGTACTCACGAACCGAATTGCTCCAGGCTCCAGTGCTTAGAGCTGTCCGGGGCCACATCAACACACTTGCTGCTAAGAAACAGTCTTTGCCCGATTTGCGTTTTGGGTCGTCTTTACAGTCACGCTGCGTCGTCTCTTGTGCTGTTGAAGACTGAGCTGTACGTTTTTTTGTCTTTTTTTTGCTTGTTCTTGTGGAGGCACAGATGTATTTTCTTCCTTTTCTGTTGTTTCTGTTCTCTCTCCAACTGTGGTTGTGCTGATTGATGATGTGAGTGCACTGTATACACACACCCCCCCCGTGTGTGTGTGTGTGTGTGTGTGTGTGATCTGTGATGGATGGTAATGGCTAGAGGGTCCTGTAGCTTGTGTTCATTACAAGTGCTCTGGGCCCACTGGAGTGCTATGAGCCACAGAGAGGCGAGAGACAGCAGGTTCCCTTCCCCCGCCCAGAGCCTCTCTCCTCTAGGCCTTTCCTGTTTTACATGCAACATGCCCTCTCATTACACGCTCATATGGAGCGTGGACAGTACACATGCCGGCCTGCTCTTTCGGCGTTCATACTGTGGGTCGGTACTGTCATTTTTATGGGTTTATCAGCACACTGCATCATCAGGAAAGGCCGAGCAGCTTGTCCTCTGAGATGGTGACAGTTTATATGCTTAAAAACTGTTTAATGCATATTTGGATCATAGTGGCGAGTTCCAGGTACAGCAGTCTGGAAGTGCTCGTTGATCAGGGTGCACCGTAGGGAGGGCGTTGTGGCGTGAGTATGACCGAGGGACGCGTTGGCTTTACACCTCTCCCTCCGTCTCCCTGTCCGAGTGGCCCCCCTGACCTCACACTTTCTAACCACCCTACTCCTCTTTTGCCAATTTACACCCCTCCCCTAGCAAGCGCCGGCCCACAATCTCACACCCGATAAATGCTACGGTTCTTTCAGAAAAGGCTGTCTGGTTCTGGATCTATGGGAGTATCTGGAAGAGGAATTGGACCATAAAAGCATCCGATCCTTTTCTTTGCTGCGTGTTCCCAACCTACAGCCACTTGAGTCTGTAATTGTACAGCAAAACAATTGTGCTTTTTTCTCTCTCTCTCTCTCTCTCTCTCTCTCTCTCTCTCTGTGCTCCAGCACACTGGAATTGATGTAAAACACTGACGATGAATTTTAAAGCGAGGGGTGTCGGTCGGTCATTTTACTGCGTGATTCATGAAGGAAATGCTTGTCTTGTTAAAGCATTAGCCTGTAGCTCCCTGGAGTCCTTTTCTGTACTCCAGAGTGATGGCGCACACAACCAAAACAAAACTTGTCACTTTCCAATTACATATGGACCATAATATTCAACTATAAATGGTAATATGACACGTAAACTATTTTAGTCAGATATCATACATTGTGCCATTTGATTCTGGCACTGAAATTTGGTAAAATATCCTCTTGAATTACACTGTAATTGTCATCAATCCTGCTCAAGGGTGAACTATTTATGGTGGGGTTTTTTATATGCCTGTTAGACTGAAGTGAACATATACCTAATAGGTGATGTATAGCTGAACTGCCCCAGTATTTCTGATGAGCGTGTGAGCGGTACTGGCTCACTAAATGCTCAGACCCTGGTAACAACAAGGGCCATAAATGTCTGCTGGTTTCTCCTGGATTTGGCATTAGTGTATGAGATCCGCTTAAGCAAATGTGTCCATTGAGTAAACACTTCACGCCAGCTGGTCAGCCTGGCATTCTGGCATCACAACAGCCCTTATCCATCACAACAGCCCTTATCCTTAAGACCTCAGCACTGTTCTTGGAGCAGCAGGTGCTTCGCCTTGTCCCCAACATGGATATTTTTTTTTAGTCACACTGGGCGTAACCTGTTCTTTCTTCCTCTTTCTCCCTTCCTTAGAATATTGATATTACCAACTTCAGCAGCAGCTGGAATGATGGCCTGGCCTTCTGCGCTGTTCTCCACACTTACCTACCCGCCCACATCCCATACCATGAGCTTAGCAGCCACGAGAAGGTCCGCCCCTCTCCATCGCTCTCGCATGGAAACAACACTTTGATTTCTCTACCAATAGTTTATGTCTGTTGTGCTGAATCTGTTGAATGTGAAAACTTCTTTTTTTTTCGCCCTTCTTCTTCAGAGGCGAAATTTTACTTTGGCGTTTCAGGCTGCAGAGAGTGTGGGAATTAAGTCCACGCTGGTGAGTTCAGAGAACGTGAGGACAGGCTTTATTGCATGAAAGACAAATAACCATGGCAAGCAAACATCAACGCATTTGAAGATGTGGAGAGCTGTTGGTCTGAGTATTATGTAAATGCATGTATGCGAATGTGCAATGTTATGTTTGTGTAATATAAAGGTATAATGTGTCAGTTGTTTTTGGTAAGATATTGTTGTGAGCGTCACGGTGTACAATCTCTCTTTCGTCTCTGCCTCTCTCTCTTTTCTCCTTTATTTTCTGTGATGGATGATTTTTCTCCTTTAGGACATTGGTGAGATGGTACACACGGAAAGACCCGACTGGCAGAGTGTGATGACCTACGTCACGTCCATCTACAAGTATTTTGAGACCTGAGTCTCTGAATCTTGTTGCCAATGCCCATATGCCGACAATCAACCCTTGCCTGCTTGCCTTCAGCTCAAGGCCGCCTATGTAAAAGCTATTTAAGATGCTACATAATACAAAAAAAATGTTATGACTACATTTCCCAGATGCCTCTATTGATCTGGGGGAGGGGCTTTATGGTCCATCCTAGTTTCAAGATTGAAGCATTAAACAAAGACATTTCCCCAAAGCCACACGAACATGCAGCATCTTTTTATTTTTTAGTCCAACACTATGTGGCCCCGTGTTCATCACATGCTCATGTGTTCCTAGAAGCAGGTAAGCTGCTCAGTTATCAGGCAGTGCTTCTGAGTCAACGGCCCGGCTCATTGTGTCTCGTTTCCTAATAATATAATAATAAGCTATTTTTCCTTCTTTTTGGCCCAGGCAGCTCCATGTGGACGTACCACACATCAAATCAGTATTTTTATGTCAACTGTATAAGCAGAACTTATCATCAGTATCATCAGTATAAGTTCATTTCAGTCCATCTCATCACATTCATCGTTTGTGCTGTTTAATAAGCTTTAATAAGTAGCATTTTGGAAGAGGACTTCACCCCTGGTTTGTGGTTCCTTGGCTTTGGTGGTAATGATGCCTTGTCCATCAGAGTGATTCTGTAATTGAAGTCTTGCTTTTGGCGGTACGTATTTATTATGAAAGCGACACCCCCACAGCTGCCTTTACCACCAAGCTCATAAAGGACTTGCGTTTAGTTGTTTTTGTCACTGTGATTTCACTCGGTGACTTTCATGACAATTAGTCTGTTTTCTTATTCTCTCTACATTCCTTCGTTGCCTTTTGTCGTGCAAAAGAAACAAGCTTTTGTATGTAAATCTAAGGGAGTTTCGGGTATCAGTAAGACAGAAAACAGTTTCCTAAGTTGGCTGCTTTCACTGAAATCCAAAGCTGCTTTATCCATTTTATTAGTACCTCACTGCTTCCACAAGTGATCTCTAGCCCCACTCACTGCCTCAGAAGTGCAAAAGTACTGAATGCATTTTCTGATTGTAATCAGCACCACGCTGGGGTGAACAGTGGGCTGGGCCCTGTTCTACAGCCGTTCCCAACTTCCGTAACTCGGTCCTCCTATCGCGGACTTTTCTTAGTGGTGTAAAAGCACAATATAGGACAATGTGTGCGTATGATCAGTTATAATGTGAAGCTTCACTGTTGTTCTGCATACCTGTGAATGCATTACATGACCTTCTATTTGAGACTCAATTTAATCTACACTTCTTGCACAAACACAAAGCCCAGAGCACCATGCACAGTTTTGATAGAGGTGGGTTGTTTGTTTGTTTGTTTGTTTGTTTGTCTGTTTTGGCTTATAAAGCACAATGCTTGTTATCGTAAGCGCATAGGCCTACCTGCTCTGATTTTTTTGTATTGCCTTAAATACTGTATTATAAAGACATTCTTCCCAAACTGTTCCACCTCCTTCTGTTTGGCAGGGTCAAATATCTTTGAAGCTGTTAAGATATTTGTTACAATTTATGCCCAGACCCATTGTAAGGGATGATGTGTAATTTGTACATTTCAACATTTGAAGTGCATTTATTTTTGTGTCAATGTCCGTTATCTTAAGTATAAGAAAAATGATGCCACCTGTAATTTATTCCATAGACAGAGTGTTTTGCTGAGTTTGGATGATGGAATAAGAGGGTACCTGAAAATATAACGGCTGGATTGATTACATAATTCAAAGCTGCTGCTCTTGGTAACTAGTTTTACATTATGCTATGTTCTGATGCAGATCTGATGGTTCTTTTAATTGCAGTTTTGATGACTTTAGCCAACAGGCTATCGTGTGTTAAAACAAACAGAGGATGCCAACTGAAAATCATTTGTGATGTCCCTAATTTCTAATTCACCTCACAGGGCTATAATATTTCATAAGATTCTATACACTACATTTTTTTTTGTATTGTCAGTTGGTTTTATCATGTCTCAGTGAGTTTGAATTTAAGTGGATGAGAGTATATTTTAGAAATTGCAGTTTTTAAGCTTTTTAGCACTCTTCACACTTCCTGTCTGGCTGTCCATCTGGTAAAATTTTCATTTCCCAAAATTGTCTGAACTTCCTGTTGAGTATTTTCTTACAACCATTTCTAGACCAGCAAGTCTAATGCCAATAAATTTCTGATTCTTCATTTATGTACTATGTTTGTGTTCTTAATTTGCTTCTTAACAGCAGGTTCATTGTGTGCGTTCTTGAGTGAGAACTGGACTGCGTTTGTTGCTGTATCTCTGGTTTAGATTAATGAAACTGTGGGTTTATCCCAAGGACATGGGTGAGAAAAACACTCTCCACTGATCACCAGCCAGATCATGGCGGTTAAATACTGAATGCCCCAGGGGACGCTCTGCTCTTTGCAACAAAAGTCACCTGCGCTTTTATGATAAATCAGGTTAAAGGTTTGGCGGTTCGCTGTAGATTTTTTTACATAAAGTGAGTCCACATACTTTATGTAAAAAAATGATAATCTGTAATGGATCATTGCTACTGTCTAATAATTTCTGAAGTAAAACAACTCTAGCATTCAGAGATTCTGTTATATATGGCATAAGGCTAATTTTGAAGCTTTATTTTTAGTGTGGGGTTAGGTGGGCAATTTTTGCAGTGTGTCCGGGTGGTTTTAATAGAGTTGATCATAAGTCTTTGTGCCTTGGTGGATTGTCTGAAAGTATCTTGCTTTGTTTTTTTGACTTCCTGGAGGCTTGCATACATTCAATGCAGCAGTCAAGTGAAACAGGATGTTTTTTTATCTTCTCTGCAGCGAACCTCAGCTTTGGTGTGTATGTGGTTCTTTGGGTGATACGCTATGAACAGTGAGTAATCTGTTGCGCTAGATCTCTATAAATCAAAGTTTCATCTAAACATTGATAAACTATGGAGCGCTGCAATGATCTAATTAGGAGCTTTTGCCACGTTAAAGGATCAATGGAGAGGACCAAAGTCCCCATTGTCCAGAAGCCAAAGTCAAAAGGCTGCTGACATGCATGACACTCGGACAGAAAGGTCTGTGGACACCGGGAAGGAGTGGAGGAAAAACTCCAAATGCAGATAGCGAGTGACGCGAGAGCACCGAGCATTTGGTACAGTCGCAGTGTAAAGCGCGAAAACTGTCGATACTGTCACGCCTGCATTACTTTGTCCCCAACGGAAGTGACCATTGCGAACCACATTACCAGTGGTGCGCGCGTTCAAGCTGCAGGCTTCAACACTTCGACGTTTGCTTCGTGGTTAACTCTTCGATAGTTTTATGATTTCAAAGTGTAACGATTGTTTCGTGGAATTCAACCAGCGACTACATTTTTTTGGTACTTTTAAATAAGTTTCGCGATGAGGAAAACTGCTACGTGCGCTGGTCCACATCAAAACGTTATCTCCACTCAGGTAGTGAACCCTTGGGTTCTTGACGCACTCTCACGGCTCTCATGTAAGTACTGTATTTACGGTCATATGTATTTAAGGTTGTTTCCCTATTAGCGTATTTTTAATTTATAAATTACAATTTAGAAACTGGTGGAAACGTCATTGCCTCGTATTTGATAGCCGTTTTGCGCGTTTTGCATTAATCTGAATGGCATTTGTAGCAGGTAGGCTTGTTTTTCTAGTCCTTTCTATTTGAGGACGATCATTATAATTTGGAAATAGTCCCGTGAGAATCCCATTCATTTGTTTTCAGCTGAAATGTCATAAGTTGAAAAATACATGTTATCTGAATTAATAGTATGCCCTTTGAAGCTTCAGTATTTCTGTCGAATAACACCTCACTAACAGCAACAAAACAAATTTAAGTGCATAAAGCTATTTTGATTGACCAGTCCATGGAATGGGGTTTCCTAGTAAAACGTTTCACATGCTTATCAGAAATGAAAACGCATCCTCTTCTTTGTATTATTTCCGACGAGAGCAGTTTCTGCTAATGTATATTGCGTAAAAAGGAATTCAGGAAGAGGTTTTTAAACTAACTCATCTGCACTTGAAATTATAAAAGATGTGTGGTGCACCAAGTATGGCACCTCAGACTGAAAAAAACATGTATTTGTTACAGTGATTGAAATGTACGTGGTTTTGCCCAACAAACAAAAATAGTTTCAAAATGATCTCACTGGCTTTATGCTGTAGGTAGTCCATCTTCAAGCCAAATGCAAATGTATAGTTTTTTTGCAAATATATAAAATATGCAAAAGAAATTATTGCCAGTTTTATTTATTAACTTTGTCCTGTGAAACCAGAGAGAATTATAAAGCAAAAGAAAAGTTTTATTTCCAAGCCATTCAGGGGAAAAAAAAACTAAAACAGATAAGCAGATTCATGTGAGTTTGGGTACAAAAGAATATTTGTTCTACATTTCTAAGCCATTAATAGCACAGGCACTGCAAGGTTCAAATGTACACTTCCTGGAGACAACAGAGGAAATTCATTCTGGACTTATGATAAATCGCAAACTGACAAACATATTTCGCTTATATTTGTGAAGTCAGTCTTAAAATAAAACTATATTGTTGGATTTTGGACAGTGATCTGTTGCTCTTGTGGGAAACTGACCTTCTGTTTAAGAGACAAATTGCTTTTTTGACCTAACCAGGGAGGCTGATCTTCCAGTATATGATGTGATTGTTCTCTTTGTAGGGTTACTGACCTCGGAGTGACTTTGTGTTGGAGTCCTTCCAACTCTCCCAAACATTTGTTTCTCTGAGATGGTTTATAGTTGACTAAGGAAATTTGGAAAAAAGGTGGCGGCAGGTCAACAGCAGCAAGAGTGGGGCCTCCCTGCAAATGCTACCAGAGGGAGAGCGTAGCTTTCTGCACGTTCGTCGCTCTGACCCCGCAGTGGCCTGACATCTGGATCCGCACCTATTACAGCCACTCTTTTGTTGGCAAGGAGCAGGCGGCGTGGAGGAAGGTGGAGGAAGGGCTGGCTTCTCTTCAGCCCGCAGGCTGTTCCTGCACCTGCTCGGAGGGGAGAGTGACGCCTCCTGCCGAGGCTCCCGCGAGCCCCGCAGCCCAGCTATGAGCTGCACCGAGAGTCGGACCAGGTGGACGCCCCCGACCCCGACCCGGCCAGCATGCTGAGCAAGGCCGACGTGGCGTACGTCTCCCTGGAGCTGCTGATCGCCGTGCTCTCCGTGGCCGGGAACGTGTTGGTGTGCTGGGCCGTGTGCCTCAACAGCAACCTGCAGAGCATCACCAACTTCTTCGTGGTGTCGCTGGCCGTGGCTGACATCGCCGTAGGCCTGCTAGCCATCCCCTTCGCCATCACGGTCAGCACAGGATTCTGTAGCCACTTCCACGGATGCCTCTTCATTGCCTGCTTTGTGCTGGTGCTCACCCAGAGCTCCATCTTCAGTCTGCTGGCCATCGCCTTGGACCGCTACGTTGCCATCACCATCCCGCTGAGGTGAGTGGGCCTCACAGCGATCTCGGGGGGGTGGGCGATTATGGTTTGCATCCATTATGGACAGGATTGATTAATGTGTTGCTAGTGTTGATTACTGTGTCGCTGGATTACTGGGCCCTCTGATCAATCCTTATTTGTTTATAACTGGACAGTTTTTCTCGCTGTGCTTAATTTCCATGTAACACCAATATTCTCACCATCAGTACTGGGATCTTAGCAGCCACAGTTACTGTAGGTGTTGTTACCTTTAACCAAGCTGGGAAGATTTACACCCCGACAACACACAGGACGACCCCGTCCTGCTGTGTAAAGCAGCTGATTTCAATTACAGTGTGACAGGGTGTGAGTTGAGCTGCAGTCGCCCGATAAGACGCTCTAATGCCTGTCATTCCTGGAGGTTATTCAGGAGAGCGGGAAGAGCCAACAGAAGGTGAATCAAATGGAGCGAGCCTGTATCGGCTGTCGGCTTTGAAGACATCACACCCTCCTCTAAACAAAGACGGAGCATGTGACTTTCATGCCGGTTCATGCTGATTCAGAGTTTGGTCGATTAATTTATTGATCAATTATGATCCCCCTATTACCAGAACTTTGAATACAATAATGTGAGTGGTTCAAAGGACGTGTTCAGTGTGAGCGTGTGTGTGTGTGTGTGTGTGTGCATGGACGTGTGTGTGGATGGTAATGGTGCTGCATATTTGTTTCTGCTCCAGTTTTTGTGCGTGGTTTTCATTTTCTTCCTGTATTTTGTGTATGCAAATATTAAACAGTGGGCTCCAGGAGTGACTGACTAATATATTTTCTTGCTGATAAAAGACAAAAAGGAATGTTGTAACTAATCTGAACAATCAAATAACCTTCATTTCCCAAGTCAAATACATGCGTAGCACAATGCTGACTTACTGTAAAAAAGAGTAATTCATTAAACACGGAACTATAATTCGATAAATGTGGGGTGAATTTGATTTGTAAATAGGAGATAAAATCATTTGTTGCATGACTTGTGGTTTATATACTGTTCTGAAAGCGTTATTGTTTAGATTGGTGAGGAATTTAATTACTTTAACAGATTAGTAGCCAAATTATGACTTACTTTGGAAGGCTGAAGAGCTCATAGTCACAGCTTTATAGAGAGGTTTGTCTACCCCTCATGCCTGTTCAACACCTTACATTACATGTTATAATGTAACACCCTATAGTTAATGTGCACATACACAGTTCAGGATGTGACAGACATGTGTCTATCAACCATTCTAGCCAATCAGCTTTGAAAAGCAGGACTGAGCCATAGTTGTAGCTTTTGGCTCTGCCTTATGTGGATGGATGATGCAAGGTTTGGCTCCTTATTCAGTCCATGACTGTTTGGAAGGTCTGCAGTGGCTCCAAAAAAAAAAAAAAAAAAAAAAAGCCAGAACAGGTGTTGATTGGCTGTGGGTCCTTGGCTCTGCGGGCACTGTGGGTTCTGGGGGCACCGCACCTCTGTGGGCACTGTGGGTTCTGGGGGCTCCACAGCTCTGTGGGTGGCCAAATGTGGTATTTGGAGCCCTGGAGCCCCTGTAAGTCTGTCAGTTTTAATGAACTCCCCGCCACAACGAGTGAGAGTAGAGTCCATGGATTATTGCCTCCAGTTACCCACCACACATTCTCTCCCTTTCCAGATAATCACACGGGAGAAGACGCTCACTGCTGTGCTGGATGTTTTGTGTTTCTAGCCAAAATGAAAGGGGCAAACGTGTGTTAGTGGTGTGATTTTTAACAGCTGGCTATTTTATATAAACCTTACTGCATTTAATTTCAAACATGAACATTTTTGCTGACATACATAGACATGAATTGAACCTGCTTTGGGAGGCAGATTGTGAGCATCAATTTAGGAATGCTATTGAATATGCACCACAGCATCTTGTCCTCAGAATTAATGTGTGTGTGTGTGTGTGTGTGTGTCTGTTTGTGAGACAGGTACAACAGCCTCGTGACATGCCGGCGAGCCAAAGCCATCATTGCCGTGTGCTGGATTCTCTCAGTCATCATCGGTTTGACTCCCATGCTGGGCTGGAACATGCGCTCCACCAACAGCTCCAACAGCTCCAACAGCTCCTGCCCCTCTGGTATGACGGAGTGCCTGTTTGAGAAGGTCGTTACGATGGACTACATGGTTTACTTCAACTTCTTTGTCTGTGTGCTGATGCCACTGCTGGCCATGCTGGTGATTTACGCCCGGATCTTCATGGCTGCCCGACAACAGCTGTGGCGTATGGAACAGAAGCTGTCGCTAGGCCACGGCAACGCTGACGGCTCCTCCTCCACCTCCTCCTCTTCGCGCTCCAGGCTGCAGAGGGAGGTGCATGCAGCCAAGTCCCTGGCCATCATTGTGGGGCTCTTCGCCCTGTGCTGGCTCCCCCTGCATATCATCAACTGCTTCACACTTTTCTGCCCACGCTGTGCCCGCCCCCCAGGCTGGATCATGTATTTGGCCATTATCCTCTCGCATGCCAACTCTGTGGTGAACCCGTTCATTTACGCCTACCGCATCCGGGACTTCCGGCACACCTTCCGCAGGATCATCGGGCAGCATGTCCTAAGGCAGCGAGACACACTGCTGAGTGGCGGCACTGGGGTCGGGGCCACCACCACCTCCATTAGCATTGTGGAATCCTCGTTTGGCGCCATGGCCAACGGAAGGACTCTGGACCATAGTCACCCTCCGGGTAGTCACCGTGGAAGCTTAAATCAAACGCACTCCATGAGTAGCCAGTGGTTAAACATCTCAGGTACAGACTGCAGGTCCACTGGGAGTCACTCTGCTGAGCGAGCCTTTTCTGCCCAATCAAAGCAACTTTGCTCAGCAGGTTGTTCTGACTGGACGGTTGAGGACCTTTCCTCTAGTAAGAGCCATGCAGAAATCATGCTGGTGAAGCACTGTAGCATTAATACTAATGCAAATTTCAGCTGTCTCGCCACAAGGACCAGTTATTCAGCTGAGCTCACAGAGGTGTCATGACAGAATCTTTGAGGTGGTGTTGTACAACTCAACATGTATAAGCTGAGTTATACAAACATCTAAACTTACCTGACCTGCACATATCCTGAACATCTGACGTTGCCACTGATGTTTCCTGGATCTTAATGTCACTGTTGTGGAACTGAGAGTGCCCTAATCTGTAGCCAGACAAAGCAAAGATATGTGTACCTGTTACATTTCAGTGGAAATGTCAGAAACTTCCACAGTACTTCAGTGTCAGAGCTGTTAGATGGAATGATTGGTTCATATGATGGAATTTTCCACACCTCGTGTAATCAGAACTGTCACCCAATCAGTTTTACAGATTTTTATCAGACAATAGGCTTCCATACAGAATTTTTGAGAATTTGCAATCAGATAAATCAAAGCTTGCTAATTTAATGAATTCAATGTTCTGTGAAGCACTCAAACCTTCAAAATCAATCTGTTTTGACCATACAAATACAACAAAACCCATTTTGAGTTTAACTTTATGATCTGTGAGTCTAAACATCTCTTTTATTTATTTATTTAATTATTTCCTCTTCATAGTTCATTCATAAGGCAGCAGGACGAGGTGAGGCCCAGTGTGAGGAGGATAAAGCCTCTCACGTCCACCAGCGCTGCAAAGGCTGCTGGGTCCAACAGTGCTCTGGAAGTGTCTGAGCCCGACCATGCACAACCCCCCCCCCCCCTCCCTCACGTGCACCAGTGCTCTGGAAGTGTCTGAGCCTGATCATGCACGCCCCCCCCTCACGTGCACCAGCGCTCTGGAAGTGTCTGAGCCTGACCATGCACACCCCCCCCTTCCTCCTCCTCCTGAGAACACGGCTAATGTTAGCTTTCAGATCCTCTCATACAGTACATTGCATTTCAGTACATGAAACTTGTTCATTGCCAGCCGGTACTTTTTCTGGTAAGCTGAGTAACAGTAAGACAGCCCAACTCTCACCACACATGTCTGTAATGCCTCCAATCTGCTGCTTTTAAAACCTTCCCACCAGTTATGCCTCATTTCACAAAACTTCTCATAAATAAACACTAGGACTGTGAAACATGTTTCTTGATAGTTCTGAATTTTGCTAAATAAATACAGAGATCAAATCAGCGTCTACATCTGTTGATGTGTGTTTGTTTTCAGTGTACGTATGCATATTCATGAGCAGAAGCAAAGCTGCTTATCACATGCTAAGGGCAGTAACACGAGGTGTTTGTGAAAGAAAGCTGTCTGTGTTTTTATTGCTTTCATACTGCTGTGATGATAACTGCAAGGCTTCCGCATTCTCCGTTTAAATGTCAGGCCTCCCAGTACAAACAAATAAAAAGGGCTCAATGAGACCACCCAATGGAGAGCATTAGGATGGACTTTGATCGACATCACATTAAAAGGGAAAAATCATAAAAATATGGGGATTAAAGGAGCAATTGAAACTGATTGAATGTAAATAAAGATAGAATTAGATTTATTTATGCTTAATTTAAAAAGGAGTGCACTGTGACAACAGCTCTCCTCTGTCATGCACATACAAAGAAGCATATCTGATATAATTTTGTTAGGAGAGTGCAGCTAGTCCTAATGTAATGCAAATCAAATGAAGGGGCATTTGATGACGTCTTTTATTGTGCCATTATGTGCCTTTTTCCTCATTAAAAGGCTCTGGGGTGGGAAACAGCTGCACTAAAGCACTGCTCTTTGTAAAATGTGATGCTTGTGTGAGAGGTGAAGTGAGATCTCTAACCCTAGAGCACATTTATTTAGAAAAGATGGAGACCTTCTGTTTACAAATGGAACAAAGGGATGAATGGAAGAATGACCAGAAAATGTGTAATTGTACCTGTGCGTCAGTGGATAAAGTACCTATTTGGCTTCCTCTAGCATTTATTAGTCACACACTTAACATGCACGTATAGCCATTATAATGTACATTATAAAGAGAAGTTTACTGCCATGTGACGAGAAAATTTGTAAAATAATATTTCTATTAAACATATTACTTTTTTTTTTTTACATGGTGCAGGCAGAATCACATTCACTGGGTAGAACTTATGACATACAATAGCACAAGTGAATCAAACTAAACTCAACCTGTTCAGAAAAGAGGGCACCATGTCTCCTTCTGCCCCATGTGCCTCCTGTCATTTGTACCTTAAAGGATTACAAGGAATCAACTAAAGATCATCCATTCAGTGTATAAATGAAGTTTAGCTCTTGCTTTTTCACGAGTTTTAGACGCTGCATTCATGGTGCTGTTATTGCACTTGGTGGAAGCAGACAGCTCCATCCTTTAATAAGAAAAATACCCTTTAAAAAGAGCTGTGATCAGTGTATCCCCATTCAGGAGGTCCTCGCTGGTGTAAATCAGAGTAGGGTAAAGCTAACAGACTGTCAGTAAAAGCTACATAGATCAACGGTTGCAGAAACATTCGTTCAGCTGCTAGAATGAGGGTTTGCAGCTTGGCTCCTGATCACAGCCTTTTAGACTGGTTGGCTTTGTGTGTTTGGCTGATGAAGGTTTGTTTCACTTCTATAGGTCTGGTGAGGGTAAAATTCATTTGAGCCATCAGATATATAAATAATTATACATTTATAATCACAAGGTCAGTTTCAAGTTGCAACACAGGTCATGAAGCACAGTCACGTCTTTTTAAAAGAGACTCAAGCTTTCATGTCTGATTCCTCAAGTAGGCTTCAAAATGCTAAGAAACTTTTTTTTCTTCTTTTTCTTTCAGGTAAAGGATAATATTTCTTTGTTAGGTACAATCATATTTCAACATTGTTATAGTGTGAAAAGGAGGTTTGTACTGCTCAAGAAATGCATATCTTTCATGGTTTGTGTTTTACTTCAATGTACAGTTATTTTTATAATATTGAAACACTGCATAATGAATCTTGGTTCATAAGCAGTCGTACAATATTTTTTTGTTTTGGCTTAAAGAGTTGCAGCGGTCTGAGCCAAAACTGCTATCTGGACAACATCTATAATTCTCTGACACCAGATCCGGCACCAATTAAATTATACTGTATAAAATTAAACTACTATTTGATTAGAACAGCAAGATATCAATAAAATTCAACAATTAAAGACTAGTTATTTTTATTTGGAATATCTCACCATTTCTTACGTTTATGAAGGGGATGCAATGCTTAATTTAGTCACTGTGCCCATAATAATTACCTGTGTATGCATATACAAGTGTCCATTATACAGTCTACAAACTAGACATCACAAAGGATGCGTCCTATGTTTTTCTTTCCAGGTCTGCATACAAGAAGGAAAAATTTTGCAAAATGTGCAATATGTCAGGTTTAATTCTATGTTTAATCATATAGTCCTAAATATAACCTGCTACAATGCTCTACCAGGCCTATACTCAGAGATTGTCATTCTTGCCTAGGTGACAGGCATGTTCAGTTGTGCAAGTTAAGCAACTTCAAGAATGTTCTACTTTTTTACCTCAACATCTAAAAGTTGGTTGAGTCATGTTTTTGGCTTAAAATACTGCTTCATGGTGAATGCCATCCATTTTGAGGCATTTGTTTTGATCTGACCAGTTAGAACTGCAGTAATGGATTTTACTGATTGACAAAGAAGATCTGTTTCCTTTTACAAATGTTTCTTAGTTTAAAGTTGCTGATTACAGACTCCAAGTCAGTCTTGGAGACATTATATTTTCTCAGAGCTTCTCCTTTACTGATGGCTATCAGGACATAAAGTTAAATCACTTTAAGCAACTTTAAGGTGCTTCTGTACACACCATCCTTCTGCTACTGTTGTCCGTTTAGCTTTTAGGATTTTTAATTAAAGTTACTGGTTATGACTGCAACAGATGATGCAATTATGAACAAAGCGATCCCTTAGTACGCTACAGCTACTACGGATTTGTTTGAACTAGTTTTGAGGAGGGGTATTTTTATCCTTGGACCCAGCCTTGGTTCATTAATCTTTGTAATTCTATACTGCCCTCTGTTGCTGAAATAAGGTATGTCTAGAAGTAATAGGCTGTAATTTCACTTCAACGCCCATGATGCAAATAATACACTTCCGGGTGTGAGAGCACTTCCGCTTGAAACTGCATTGTGGGAGCGGGAAAACGCCACAAAACCTCACGTTGTTAGGACGTTGAAGAGAGAAAAGGCTTTTTAGTCGTCGGTTAAACAAAGGTACAGTACAAAGTGGTCAGCTGTTATTTCTTTTCGGAAGGTCGCTTATATGTGAATAATATGTTATGTAGCCAGCGACTTAGGTAGCCTTCTTTGTATTGACGCTAACCAGGTTCCTTGTTTGCCTGCCTTGTTGAATGTGTTGGCTAACTAGCTAGCTTAGCTGGCTAACCTGACTTATGTTAGTGTTTGGGCAAAATAATTTCTAAACCATATTGTGTCAGAGAGTAACCGGGCGCTCGTTTTAAACATTTGAATCACCAAACTGTTCTAGCATTATGGCTGATCATTAACTAGCTAGCAATATTAGTCATTGTTAGCTTGTACAGCATCGATTGCTGTTCAAATAAGGAGGGTTGTAGTTGGGATGTAGCAATCTTAGCTATGCGAGCTAACTTGACCCTCTCTACATTTTACTTTGTTTTACAAAGTAGATAGGCTTTGTGTTACAACATGAGGCTCCTACAGAAAGCGAATGTGTTTTGTGCATTTGCCTTTAGCAATTTGCTGTATTTTAAAAAATATATCTAAGTTGGAGATGCGTTCTTCATGAGACCCGTAGTACAATTTCGGCTAATAATAAAATACTAATGGGAGCATCACCTTGTATATGCAGAGTTAAGACGATCGTAACGTTGCAGTCTAACCAGGCAGCCATTATATACTCTACACGTCAATGAATTGGGATTAACTCCTCCTTCTCTGCTGCAGATATCTTAACAATGTCCATTGGCGTCCCAATCAAAGTTCTCCATGAGGCAGAGGGTCATATTGTGACCTGTGAAACCAACACTGGTGAGGTGTACCGAGGAAAGCTGATAGAAGCTGAGGATAACATGAACTGTCAGGTAATGCATGCCCTGCTCTCATGTGGCCTCATGGAAAAGCCACTTCCACAAATATAAAGGGGTAAACGAATACTGTTCAATTTGTTTCAGATGTCAAACATCACTGTGACGTATCGCGATGGCAGAGTTTCCCAACTGGAGCAAGTCTACATCAGAGGCAGCAAAATTCGCTTCCTCATCCTGCCAGATATGTTGAAGAATGCTCCTATGTTGAAGAGCATGAAAAATAAAAACCAAGGAGCAGGAGCTGGAAGGGGCAAGGCAGCCATCCTTAAAGCACAAGGTAGTTCTAAATGAAGAGATTTGCATACATGTTATCAGATAAGATCTTTTTAATTTTATACAAAGTTCAACTGGTATGGATGGGCTTTTTGTGATCACATTCCCACAACATGCATTCAAGAGTCACATGTTGGAAGTAGCTGAGAAGTAGCTGGGTATCCTCTGGATTGACAGTGATATTCTTTGTTTGCCATTTCATGCAAGCATTTGCGTTCACGTGTGTATACACATACGCAATGATTGGGTATTGGGGCAGCACAGTATTGCATTTTTTTTTTATTAGTAATGCTGCAGCCTCACAATATTCAACATGTCGAGCAAACATGTTTGAAAGGACAGGATCGGTTGAGTAAACAACTGCTCTATTTGTTTGGACATTTGAATGGTTGTGGCTTGCTAACACGCTAACTAATGTTAATTAATTCTGCTTTTTGTCCTGCAGTTGCTGCAAGAGGTCGTGGCCGGGGAGGTCCTGGAGGAAGAGGAAATATTTTCCAGAAAAGACGATAATTTGAACTGCAGAACAGTGTCTGTACAGATTTTTTTTTTTGTATGTTAATGACTTACTTTAAGTAGTAATCTGCGATTTCACTGATATGGCAAAGTAACACCCCCTACCTTCACCCAGAAACGCTGTATTTCTATTTTATTTGTATTTTTTCTTATGGCCATAATAAAATGGAATGTTTTACTTTTCCGTGTTTGACTTGATTTTGAGTAACCGTGTAATACATTACATCTCGTCAGTTTGTGTTTGTACGGTTTATACGTGCAGAAATGCTGCGCATTTTTGTCTTTATTGATCTCTAATTTAGCAAACAATCCGGTTTGGGTAATATTTAGTTTTCCTGAGACATGCTTGGGAGTCTCAGGCATGGTTTACATACTCCCGGGTATGTTGCTGCTCTCCACGATCAGCTCTGAGTCCGTTCATACTGAGCAGGATTGGTTGAGCAAGGGATGTTGCGCGCCTCGCATCACAGCGAGCTGAATTCGCTCTTGCTGGATGCACATCATACCCCATCGCTAGCTATATATAAGCAAGATACCTACTAGTGCTGCCAGGACGCTGGCTCGAGAAATCTGGACGAGGGCATCTTGACCGTCCACGGTAAGACCGTCCGGTTGTCAGCATCCATGACTGTTGGAGGAGATATTTTTCAATACGATGTCAAAGCTAGCTAATATCAACCCTTGGGTATCCTGAGAATTTTCTCCAACATCTGTTTCATTAGCACAACAACGCAGTTAAAACTCGCTCTACACGTACCTGGTGTGGTTTACGTTTGTCCTTTTCTGTCCGTTTTATTTTGACCTAGCTTGCTGTGTGTTTTATTGCTTCCGTTTGAGACAGGGTTGTTTTTTAACAGTATGTAAACAAGCTATCGTTAGCTAGCTTCGTTTCTAAAGTGTAAGTCAGTACTTGCTAAGCCTAGTGGTAACAATATATGATGAGTATAGTCCTTATTTCCTCGTATTTAACGTTATTTTCAAGATGATTTGGTGTTCAGATAAATGATGTAATAGGGTTGCTGGTTAGTTCAACGTTAGGTTGTTTTACTACTCCTACTGGCAAGCGTATCGTTAGCTAGCTTGCCGACTAGCTACTTAAAAGAGCACTAAATTTGAGAATAACTGCCCCAATTATTTAGATATATTTGCCTTTAGGCTTTTATGCTCTCGAAAATCTGTACGGTGTGCCACGTAATATCACTCATTTTCAATTGAGTCTCTACGAAAAGCTGCTCTTCTGTCAGGTTGATGGCCCCGAAGCGTTATGTAGTCCAAATGATATTATAATAAATGCTGTTTGAAGTTCAGCGGGGCTAATGTAACTTGGCTAGTAAACGTTAACTAATCTGATGGTGGACCGCTGGTCCTAATTTGCTTGTTTAGTAAACCTGATGGATGCAGGTTCTTTTGAACTCGTTATTTATAGGATTTAGCAGTCTAAACAGTAACTGACGCTTGGCTTTAAGATTATGTAAAATTATGGATACGGTTTTATTTTCATGCCTTGGTATTGTTCGTTCCCTTTCTGTATCTAAAACGTCCGTCTTTAATTAGAAAATAAATTACTCCCCTAAACGTAGCATCTGTTTTTACTTTGTTTGACTTTTATATAAGTGCGTTTGAGATCATATGGTCTGAAACGTTGGTGTTTGGCGCACTGTGCGCATAAATACACACGACACCCCTCCTATACACAAACAATAGGACCTCTAGGCCATACTGCCCTTACATGAATCTCCTTCACTTTACTGAAATAGTGAGGAGTGCATGAGTTCTAAGTGTATGATGAAATACTGTTGTCTGTTGTACAACAATATGTTGTAACATCTGTTTTTGATCCAAAAATAGCTTATTTGGGGACCATGCAAATATACTGTTCAAAACTGCACTTTTCGCATAGTCATTTAAAACTTTTGTCAGGTTTTGATGTATATCTATTGTTAGACTAAATTTATTTTTGAAAAAGCACCTGCAGTGTAATTTAACACCAAGACTGGCATTAGTGGGTGTTCTGACAACAGGCCCAGCTATCTGCAGAAATGGCTGCAACCAGCAGGCTTTTATCAGGTACCGCAGTCATGCTTGAGGACAGTACCCAGTGAAATCTACAATATGTAGCAACACTTCTCCTACTTCTGTCTGGCTCATAGTTATTCTGTCCTGAAATACAACGAGGGCAGATTTAGGGGACAGGCATGGTTAGGATCCTGTGAGATTCATGAGCACTGCTGGTAATTTGCTCTATTTTGACACCAGTACTGAGTTTGAGTCATTAGGTTCCAGCACATAATGTTGTTCATTTTTGGTAGTCTGTGTAGGCTGTGCCATTGGAGCAGTTTTCCATTGTGTGCTTCGCAATCCATCAATGATCAAAGTAGGTCATTCTGTGAAGTAGCCTAACTGTCTTCAGTTTAAAATAACCCAGCAGACCAGAGCTTTCCATGGATGGACGGCATCCTGGTCACCTTTTTGCGTTTCACGTCTTTGTCTTTCGTGTCTTGCAGCTTGAGTTCTTTCATCATTTATGGTGCAGGGCAGTTGGGTATGAGTACTTCAGAATAGGTTCTGCAGCAAAAGCAGTCCTGTAGGACTGGGGAGGTTTAAGTGTTATGGGTAATAGCATCAACTAATCGTTTGACAGCTTGTCTGTACCCTTTCCTCATCTTGGCATCAATATATCAACACCTCCTCTGACAAATGGGTTTGGAATGGCTGTCCACAAGGAGGTGTGTAGGTTAAGGTGACAGAGGTAGGGATAAGTAGTGAGAAACAGCTCCCACACGACAGATGGACCAGCGATCGAAATGCATTCTGACACTAAAAGTACCCCATCAAGCATGCAGTCTCCTTCATTTCTGCATATATTAATTTATTTGTGTTTTCTGATTGGGAACGTTAAAGTAGTTTGCAAAAGTTTTGGGAACATGAATTAAACCTAATTTCTCATGATGCTTTGTTTTTATTGTCGTGTGGCATCTAGCGTTCTCAGTCGCTTGGTCTAACAATACGTAACTGTTGTACTGCCAGAGAGAAATTAGTGATGTACAAGTGATGAGGTGTCATTAGCTATAATCATTTCTTCTTCCTTTTTACCTCTTTGTCTCATATAAGCCTATTTTACTCTTTGTTTCAGTGGATTATTATTTGTTACATCACAATAACGCTGCCTGTAGATGATAAATGATTCACGTCTGTGTTCAATGGGAGAGTCACATTTCCTACTAAGACAGCACAAAACATCCACAGGCCGTCAATGTTTAAGGTTAATCATTTGTGCGGGTTTACATTGAAGGTTAAGGGCTGCATCAAACACCATAAAATGCAGGAAACTTGTATGAGTACCCTAGCAATTATGCTAAACCAATCTGTTTCCTTGTTTCTGGCAAACTATAATGAATACTGCTCAACAGTGGCACTGTTGACTCATGATCTACTCTAATCAATATCACAGACCACATTTTTATGGTTGTTTTTCTTTTATTGCACTATTGATTATTGACGTTATCAGACCCGGCACTTTTGTTCTGTTCAGATTTAAACTGGTTCTTTTTAAGCATGAAATGCTGTGTCTTCATGCAGTATAGTCACTTTTTCCAATCCATGTTTGTTCATGTTACAAAAAGAGGATTTTGTTCATACCTTACATTGATTCTTCTCTAATTCTTACTTAAAATGCATTCATTATAAAATTGACCAATGTAAGGTGAATTCAGCCTGTATATATAACAAGTTTTTCATCAGTGGTGAATGATGAGTCAGAGATGAAATACAAAATAAACGGTTTTTCTTGTTTCTGTGCTCAAAATACTGCTACTGCTTTAGACTTAGTTAGTTCATAGAGCCCATGCAAATAACACTGCTGAATGTTTGCGCACGGTACTGTGGCACTGTTGTCTAAAATGCTCTTTTGTTACAAAGGAGATTAATATAGAGACACAGGGAGATATGGGAACAGAGATGTAGAAACAGATAGGGAATAAGAGAGAATGTGAGAGATGGAAGGCAGAAGGTGGATCAGCTCTCTGTGGAAGCTGGAGAGAAATGAGGACACGTGGTGGGGGTGGGCCTGCCCACACGAATTCTCCTTTCTGAACCCTCCAGAGTGATGAATGTCTTTTATAGTACCTGCTTTTATCCCTATTGCTGAGACCCACACTGCTCCCACACACACACACACTGCAGTTTTCACACCAGCAATGAATCTGCTTGCCAAAAGATACAGCTTTATGTGCCTAAATCGAGCTCAGAACAAATGGAGCCTCCTCGGAAATGGATATAACCCTGTCACAATAGACAGACATTCTGAATTAAATTATAAGCACAAGTTTAGGCTTCCTGATATTGGTTCAGGTTGTTCATCCTTCTGATGCTGAGTCCAGGACAGGTGTGCTTGGGCTGAAATTGGCTCATTTTACATCAGTGACCTCACTTTAGCTTTTAGTGAGCTCATCCTTTCTTATTTTCAGGATGTGGAGCAAAGGCCACCCAACAGTCAGGTGCTTTCTCTGAACTAGAGCTTGTCCTTGAGAAACCTAACTAGAGTTACTCATAATTCATTCATTGTTTCTTTCTGTCCTCTGCACAAGGCCCTTTGCGCTCCTAATGGAGGGGCAGTTGGGAGGTTTTTGGGAAGGACACCATGTTTCCCTGTGTGTCTTCCTGGCCTTCTGCTGAAGCACCTGCTCCTCTCTGCCATGCCCCAGCCACTCCCTCAGCCCAGTCACCCAATCAGCTTCTTCCTGACCTGCTGCGCAGTTGCACCGTGGTCCCACCCTCAGTACCGCCCCTGAGCCCTTACACCAATGACATGGAGTCTCTTATCGTGGTGACGGAATATGAGCCGAGCGGCACCCCGGGGCACGTGGGCGGAGACGAGGAGGAGGTGGAGGACATGGACAGTTCGGAAACGCCTGAGCCAACATCCTGCCCACTGCCACCCTTCCGCACACCCTCCTGCGACCTCTTATCTCACACGGTAGGGCGGCCCGAAGCTCTCTTCCCAGATACGCAGGAACACAGAGGCAGACTCAACCTCTCGGACAGGAAGCTGTCACTTCAGGAGCGCTCACAGACCCTGTCTTCACCCTGCGGATCACCTGGCATCAACGGGCGCTACATCTACCCGTCTCTGCCCTACTCGCCCATCACCTCGCCCCACTCATCTCCGCGCCTGCCCCGAAGACCCACCGTGGAGTCCCACCGTGTCTCCATCACGGACCTCCAGGTAGACATGGCTGCTGGGGAAAACATAAAAGCACAGGAAATGCAAGGAAAGCATTCTTATTTTATTAGAATTTATTAGAATTAAAGCAGTATGATGCTTATCAGAAATCGGATAGATTTTCATTTTTCCAACTTTTTGAAAATTCTTTCAAAATTACCAATGACTTTGCAGCCCCTGCTGGGAAATGTCAAATTTTCTGCAGAACGAAACACTTTGAAGTAAAGCTGTTTATTAATGAATCGACATCATTATGTAACATTATGTAATAGTTACCGCATTGCCCCAAAAATTCTAATCCCAAGCGCCAAGATGACTCAGACATCTTCACATGCATTTCGAAAGGAATTTAATGCGGTCTTGAGAAGAATATGTATTTTTCTTGTTTTCTGGTATGGCTGCAAACTCACCAAAGCAAAGGCTGAGAATAAGAGCCAAAGGTAAGGTTTCAGCAATGAGTAGATGTCTTTACCTTGCTAGAGCTTTTCACTGGTGCATTTCCCCTGTAGACCATTTCGTTAATGCCCACAGGTGGCAAACTCCATTGGAGAAATGGAGGGTAGCAGATGTTTAGCTATTATTCCTCTTTGCTGGTCCTGCTCTTGCAAATGTGTGTGTCAGTGCTTGCTTTTCTGTTCTAACCCTACAGTTTCCTTTGGGAACCACACTTATTTAGGTTAGAGCATGAGTTGTGATGGACTAAAAATAGAATTCTGATGTTGGCATAATTTGTTACCCATACACAGGAACCAAAATCTTACCAAGGTTTTGCATTTTCAGAATATTAATTTAGAGCACTTTGTTTTCACATGCATCTTTCTCTTCCTTTTTTGTGGCTATTTTCAAAATGAGCTCATTGAATTTTTCCCTTTGAAAGGATTGTGTGCAGCTCAACCAGTACAAGCTGAAAGATGAGATTGGAAAGGTATTTTGATTGTCATTTATCATTAATATAAACAATTTCATGCTGAGAGCACAGAATGACTGAAGAAACTAAAATACATATAAATAAAATACATATATTTGTGTGGACGAATAGACACGTCCATAGACTGGTGGTATACAGACATGTCCGTAGACTGGCAGTATATAGATTGGGGCACAGAATAGACGTGTCATGATCAGAGTGGAGTGAGAACACCTGGTCCCACACAACACACACTAGTGAACCTACACATAGTCTGCGTGGAGGTACACTGGAGATTAGCGATTAGTTTTGCTGCATGTTGACAGTGATGCACTATGCTAGAGCACAGGCTCATATGAGTCTCCCAGAGGTTGTTAGAGGGGAGGGGGATATTCCCACTATCCTCTCATCTCTGTGCCTGAGCACCAGAGTGCCTTCTGTAACCCCAATCTGCTCTCCCAGATGGGACCGGCAGTTTGTGCTGTGTATGTATGGATGTGAGTGTTGTCGTTGAAGGGCTAGGTACTGTTCTGCAGTTGGACAGAAGCATGCAAAGACTTGGCCGTTTTAGTTTGTGCTTGTCACTATGTTGTGGTGCTACTCCTCACATACTCTCTTCATTCAAGGGCTCCTATGGAGTTGTCAAACTCGCCTACAATGAAGACGACAACACCTATTACGTGAGTTGTGTATATGCCTTTCGCCACAGCGTTGTTATCTCTCACATTATGAAAAATGATCTTGCAAGAATAGCTGGTGAAAGTATTTAGACCATGCAATGTGCCCTACTGCTGTATGAGCTGTATGAGGAAGCCATAGTGTGTCTGTCAGGCAGAAATATCTACACATTGCTAATGTAGAGCTAGTACACACACACACACAAACACACACACACACACACACACACACACACACACATACAGATGTATATATATAAGCCTGAATTATCAGTGTAGAGAGGTGCATATGTTACACAGCACTACTGATGACATTGGGTATCAGCTCCTATTCTCTTGTTCTCACTCCCCCTCTCCCCCGCAGGCCATGAAAGTCCTGTCCAAGAAGCGTCTGATGAGACAGGCTGGTTTCCCGCGTAAGTGTCTGCCATAAAGCAGATGGACTGCTCAGTAGGGTGTGTGTGTGTGTGTGTGTGTGTGTGTGTGTGGAGTGGGTGGTGAGGTTGTCTGTGCATATATTTCTAATAGCAGATGAAATGCAGTTACTCAACTGCTTTGTCTTCTTTTTCTGGACATACAGGAAGACCTCCTCCCCGAGGAGCCAGATTGGCTCCTGATGGCCCCCCTCAACCCAAAGGCCCTCTGGAGCGGGTGTATCAGGAGATTGCCATCCTCAAAAAACTGGACCACCCTAATGTGGTCAAGCTGGTGGAGGTGTGTATGTGTCTTTTCTGTGTCAGGACCTGTAGAGGGCGCTCTCTCTCTCTCTCGTATGTTGAATGTAATGTTGGTACTTGTATGTGTGTAGGTACTGGATGACCCAGGTGAAGACCATCTGTACATGGGTAAGCAAGGTCATCAATGCTAGCTCGTAACAGATGAGACATGCAGCGCTAGAGATGACATTTTTAACCAGTTTCTGTATTTCTTTTCTTCATCAGTGTTTGAGCTTGTCAAGCAAGGGTGAGTAGAAGGTTTAAATAATATGAGCGTGTACATCTGCCTCTGAGCTTCATGCCACTTTCAGGGCCTCTGCATGATGCTGGTGTGTGTTTACAGCGCAGTGATGGAGGTTCCCGCTGATAAACCGCTGAATGAAGACCAAGCCCGTTTCTACTTTCAGGACCTGCTTAGAGGAATTGAGTACTGTGAGCTCAGACATGACTTTGACATGTGAATTTTACAGTGAAATAATAATTTGCTTGAGTACAGAGACTATTTATCCCTTATCCATTATTTTTAATGTTTATCAGAAAGGTTGCTGTGGAAAAACATTAAGATCTTTCACTTTCTACAGTGCATTATCAGAAGATTATCCATCGGGACATTAAGCCATCGAATCTCCTAGTAGGGGAGGATGGGCATGTTAAAATAGCTGACTTTGGGGTTAGCAACCAGTTTGAGGGAGCCGATGCACTCCTGACCAGCACAGTGGGTACACCAGCCTTCCTCGCTCCAGAGACTCTCTCTGAGACCCGCAAGAACTTCTCCGGCAAGGTGAGGGAGAGGACAGCCTCTTACTTCAGACGGAATTAATTGCACATCGTCATTTTTACATTGGCAATGTAATAGTCCGGATATAAAGATGACATTCAGAGATCATTTTAAAGATAATAAAAATGAATAACTTTGTTTTCAGGCTCTGGATGTTTGGGCCATGGGAGTCACATTGTACTGCTTTGTCTTTGGTGTGGTAAGACTCCCTTCTGCTTGCACACCAGTGGCTTTGCCTTTGATGCAGTGTTTAGCTCTAATCATTGGGTTGTATATGCAGTCAATACATGTGTCCCCTGCAGTGTCCATTCATGGATGAGCGCATACTGAGTCTGCATCAGAAAATCAAGACCCAGCCAGTGGAACTGCCAGAGCAGTGAGTGCTTAAGTATTAATGATCTCTTATAGTCCCCCCCCCTTCCTCTCTCTCTCTCTGTCTCTCAAATACACTCTAACAGAGTGCTTGTTTACAGGGCTGATGTGTCAGATGATTTGAAGCACCTGCTTTTTAAGATGCTGGATAAAAATCCTGAAACCAGGATAACTGTGCCTCAAATCAAGGTCAGCGTTTATAACATTTTACTGGTGTGCTCATTAACACAGTTGGGCGTTTTGTAGAGACAGAATGATGAAATGAATTGGAAAGGAAATTAAGCCCTGTCCTACTAACCAGACGCCTGTCACTCCCTCAGTTTCCGTTTCTTATGGGCTGTTTCACGTGGCTTTTCCCTGTATTCGCCCACCCAGCTGTAGTTCAGGAGTGTCTCTGGTTGCTTTGCAGGTACACCCATGGGTGACACGGCACGGAGCCGAGCCCCTTCCACCTGAGGACGACAACTGCTGCAGTCTGATCGAAGTGACGCAGGAGGAGGTGGAAAACTCTGTCAAGCATATCCCCAGTCTGGCTACAGTGGTGAGTACCCACACTTTTCCAGTCTGCTGCCCATACTGTTCCTGTCAAAAGCTTGCGGACTCCATGCCTTTTTAAAGCATTTTCTGAGTAATAGTTCATCTTTACTGAGGTAACTGCTTGCAGAGTTTTTATTAACATAATGCAGAATTGCTGTATAAATTAATGTGTCTTTTGTCCAAAGGAAAAGTTTTATCTCAATAATGATTTGACAAATTTAAAAAAGTTTTTTGGAGCATGTTTGAGAAATTCCTCAGACGTGTATTTGTTGCTTTTGTGTATTGCTGATGTAGTTTTTTTCATATTTGTACAACCTAATTGTATTTTAATTATTATAACAAATATTGAGTGTGATACTGGTCACCTCACACCAGGTCAGTCTTCAGTAGTTCAAAAGACTCCACAAAGCTCTAGATTATACTTGCAGGCATTCGGTAGAAAAGTCACATCTCTTCTTCCTCGTGCAGATTCTGGTACGGACCATGTTACGCAAGCGCTCATTTGGGAACCCTTTCGACTGGGGCCGCAGGGAGGAGAGGAGCCCCACCTCGCAGGGCCACGCGCTGACGTAAGTCATCTATCTGCCTGCTCCACCCATACACAGTTGAGCAGCAGAGGTGGAGATGGTCTACACCGCCCTCATCTAAAACTGTTTCACTAATTATGTAACCGAGGGACTATTGTTCAGCTTTTTCAGTAACCTAATAGGCTTTGGGTAATCTTTGCTTGAAGCTAATATTTTTGTAGCTCTCTTCATAGAGCACATCTTTACACGCCACTCCGCTGACTCATATGTAATGGAACCTGTGTAAAACATCTGTTAGTTCTGAGCCAAGAAAGAGAAATGGAAACATAAAGCTATAATGATCACACATTTGAATCGACTCAGCATTCCTCAAACCTGATTCTAGTTACACAACTCCCTCCTGAGGTTTCAGTTACATCCTGTGTGTAGACTTATCTTGAGTTACCCATACACATAGTGGGATTCTCATTCTGGTGTTTCCCTCTCTCTCCTGCCCTCTAGAAAAGTGAGATCAGGGAATTTGAAATACTGCTACATTCATGGTAACCAAAGGTAAAGGACTGCTGGCTTGCTAGACCTCCTCCCACTCCCTCTAGTTCACTCTGTGATGAAAGAGGAATGGATCATGCCCATATTAATGATCATGCACATGAGCTGGATGAAAACATTCTGCAGCATGTTACATAATAGTTTAAATAAACAAACAAACAAACATCCAGTGAAAAGCTTTTTCATGGCTTTCATAAGAATCTAGCGATCTCATGTTAGGTACAGTAAAAATTCCATACAAAAACTGCATTGGAGAGGGTAGTTTATTGTCACATTTGCATGAAATGCATTTTTATTGGGATAGATCAGATCAGGCACTCGTCTGTCTCTAGCAAGTGGGCGACTCAGGATGTTCTTTCCCAGGTCTGTTGCTGCATGCTAACCTTTGTACATAATTCCTTCTTAAGTGGTTTATAGAAGAGGAGCATCCTGACTTGCAATCAAACTGCCTGTTGCCATGTGTTTCTGAAACGTTTAAGCTCTGTGTATGTTTTAACTGCACTGCTCTGTCTCTGCATGCAGTACGACAGTCCCACCATGCCAAGGACACTCAGATGTTTCCATGTATATGCGTGTATTATTAATCAAATGCCCTGTTCACTTATTCTTCCACTAACTTGTTTTTTCCACTATGTAACTAATTCCAAACACATGATCTGCATCATCTTAGACTGGCACTGCTGGCTGGATCGCGTGGTTATTTTAGAATGCTGCATTTTTCCGTCTCCTAGGAAACAAGACAGTGGAGAAGGCATAAGGAGTGTGGACCTGCCCTTTGTGGGCGAGGATGAAGTGCTTTCCTGATGCATCGTGGGCTTGCTAGCTGCACCGGAAGGGCCTCGCATCAGAAGCTCTGTGCCTGAGAAGTGGAGGGGTCCTGGATTCCCGGGATGTAGACTTGTAGCCAGAGAGGGGATACAGAGGAAGCGTTCCTGGCCAATAGTCGTTGATGTGGGGCTCCTCCTAAATGCCATGCATGCATTTGTACAGTCCTACAGTAGCATGCAGTGTGTATTCGTCAGTCAGGTCACTGCTCTCAGGACCTGTTCTTCCTCGTGTGTGAGGATGTGTGAGTGGTGTGTGTGTGTGTGTGTGTGTGTGTTTTTTTTCACCTCCTGTTCTGGCTTGGAGGCTGTGCTTGCACTTTCACAGGAGCGCCATTGCAGAAGTATGTAAGGAAAACTGAATACTATCTCCTGAAACAGCACCTCCCCCAGGACACAGTTTAGATTGACAAGCTTAGATCAACAAGTTTGGAGGTTCAGATCGCCATAAGGTTTCAATATTAAAAGGACAAAGGGAAATTATTTGTTGTTTAGTAAATTCAAAGCGCTCGTATGTAAACAAGATTCTCGCCCGAAAACATGGCCAGTTCTTTGAAAAGCATTTAAACCCATCGCTTTGCCAGTCCTCCCTACATTGCAGATGTCTAACCTATCAAGCAATAGAGGACTGCATCAACTGTTTAATCGATGTTGAATCAAATGTAAATATTAATTTAAGAATTTATATCTGGACCAACCGCAATGAGTCTTTATGACCAAAACTTTATTCAGGGTGACATCTAATGGAGAATGCTGGTACTGTGTCTGCATGTATTTGTGCGTGTTAAGGTCAAGGCTCTTTATGATAAATACACATTAATTAATGGACTACATCAAGTTATGAAACAACTTAATGTTTTAATGCAGAGTCCATGAACAAACTAGTAGTGGCATGAGTTCACATTTTAAATAGTATATTAAACATTTCAGGATCACAAAGCCTATTGGGCTACACGAAAATAATTGGCTTTGTGACTGGTTTTTCAGAGTTTGATTAATAATAGCCTTGGTATTATGAAGGTCACAGTTCTTTACTGTAAATTCACAGACCTTGTGTGTAGAATTACCAAAATAATGTGTACTGGTGCATCTAAAATTTGTCACGTTGAAAATGTATTATTGACATTTCAATATCAGAAATATTAGACTGCATTTTCTTTAGGAATTACAATAACTTTTACAATCTATGCATGACTCATCACTTATTGAATTTGTTTTGACATAAGTACGTCTTGCATTTCATCAGCAAATATGTAAGGTTTTGATACTGTCGAGCTGAGATGGGGTAAGGTATAATAGTAGTGTAAAAATGGAAGAATGTTTTATTACTGTGCTTAAGTCCACTTTTAAATTAGTTGAATTAGCCCAAAGCGCTCCTCAGTTTTTATTCAATGTGCACTTCAGTCAGTGAGCTCTTGTGTTTTCTCCCTTTTTGTCCAGTGTAGACGCGGTAGAATGTGTTTGTGAGTGGTGCTTTTTTTCCACACTGGACTTCCTTTATGACGCAAAATGATATTGAGAACACAGTTCATGCTTCCACCTTAACGAGTGTTTAAGCACGAGCACGTTGAATACATGAGCAAAGGGACTGGAGTTTCCAAAACAGGTCAAGTCACTTGGGTTCCTCTGGATTTCTGTGCTTTGGACTCTTGCATGCTGACTCTGCTGTACTCTGAAGGTTGTTCTCTGAGCTGGATGTTTCGCGTTTTAAACTATTACTATGCATATGAAAATCTCACTCTGTGGTGCAGTTTCAGACCTTGTTAGTCAGCCTGTTGTGTTTGTGTTGGATGTTGGGGACTGAGGGTGAGCATACAGTCTGGTTGGAACATGTATTCTGAACTGACATATGCATGAGCACAGATGTTCAGTGGGGACATATAATGTGAGACTATATAAGCAAGTATTTTAGAAGATAACGAAAAGTTAACATCTGAATGTCTATCATATAACAGTAGCTCCAGGTATGCTTTAAAAAGTTTCCCAAGGTAGGAAACTCCTTGGACAAAATCTGGTAGTTAGAGTGAATTAAGATTTAATCTGGTGGTTAGAGTGGATTAAGATTTAATTTGATTGCCAAGGTGTGTAGACTAGTGCTTTACAGATAGCAGCATCAGAATTTAAATGAATTATTTGATCTAAATTCTATTTTTAATTTACAAATGAAACAAAATTCGAAAATATCTTTTCACTAAAAAAAAGGCACAAGCTTTCGTTTTCCCTCCATGTACAAGCTCGCTTGTGTACTGATCTCGAACAAAGTGGACTAAGATTGCCTGCAAGGTTTGAAGTGAAAAGGAAAAAGAGATGCTGTATATTTGTATTTAAAATAGTATAAATATTTAAGCTTTTTTTCTTCATGGTATCTGCCCAGATTTACTTGAAGGGCTAGAATATTGGAATCCATAACACTTACGCAGCTAGATTTTAGCCCCTGTAGTGGAAGTTGTTTACATGGATTTAACTGCATGCCATCGATATCACACTTGATTTATAAGCATGCTGGAAATCTACAGGGTACTCTGTGATATCACCGTTGATCATTCTATACTTATTGTATCTTGTTCATTATTTGAATAAAGTTGCCTTTACTCACTTTGTGTTGATTTTTCTTTATTTTATTTTTTTAGATTTTCATTTCAACCAGGAAGTCCCTAGTTAGGGAAATTTGAAGCAATAGGTCTTTCGGATTTTTCCTAATGTTTACGTTTGAGTCACACAATATGGAAGATACATAATCACAATAAAGGACTACAAAGTATTACACGAATCAAAAAGTCATTGTAAATTGGAGCATTTCGCATGTCAAGTTCCTGTAAAGGTGATTCGGACTTCACATTTTAATACAGAACCACCAGAGGGTGGCAGAGGGCTGAATTCTTTATGATGAATAACGCATCTCTTTATGAATAATCAGTTCCTCCTAAATTGTGCTTGGTCTCATATCCAGATAGTGCCGGACTATTGCATAGGATGTAAAATATATTAGCAGTTTCCTGCATGATCCGGCGTTATTCACCTACAAAACAACAGTTTAAAGGGCTGTTTAACGATCTTATTTGACACGTTTATCTACTTCCTACTAAAGTATTTGAGAACATCTCCACTTTGTTAAGTCTCATACTCTTTTTCCAAATTACATGCTTTTAACAATTTTGTGAATTTTACCAGACTTACCTCAACATGTTATGATCAGGTTATGTCTTAATGTTCTTGTTTGATAGAACTATAATTACTTATCAGTCCACTTGGCAGCCACAGATGTATCCAATAGGACTGATTTTAAACGTAGGGTGGAAACGATGCTTGGATAGACAAAAAGACAACGCATTTGTCTGACTGGTTTTGACACCATAAGGAAAGACACGTGATGAGTGAAGCCGGTGCTCCTGCGTTCCCAGGGTAACTGATCTAACTGAACGTCTGCGTTTCCTCCGCGAGTTTGACGGACACCAGCGCCGGCGATAGATTATTGCGGACGCGCGCAAGACGCGTATTCATTGGTTATTGACGGAAACACGGGAAGGTAGTTTTATTTGCTTTCCGGAGCGACAGACAACTTCGAATCATTCCGAGGATATTTACCGTTTCGCTTGTCATGAACTAAACGACTAAAACACGATTCCGCAAGGGGGTGTGTCAATAATCCTGGCAGCTGTTGTGGTCTTGTAAGTAGGCTTATGTAACTGATAAATATTTGATTCTAAAAAGGACTAATATGGAAGTTTACATGATATGGCGGATTATGTTGCTATTTACTTAAAGCTAGTCCTTTAAGCTAGTTACACTGTAACGTTTGCGGTAGCGTATAGAAATAAGACACGAGTGGATGTTCATCTTATGTAACGTTCCTTATAAAATCAGTACATTATTCTTGACAATCAAATTAATTGATCCCCTGTATTTTCTCCTTCTACACAATTAACATTACATTGGTGAAGTGTTTATTTACACATTTTGGAATTGCATTAGCAAGAAGCAATTGTGAATTAATACATTCTTGCTGTAAAACTTTATTACCGAGTACCGCATCTGTTTACATTAATTCAGATTGACGTGCAAAGTTAAGACGTGCGCGTGTGGTGTACTGTGTACATATTTACAAGTAGCTTTATGGCACAAATGCGGAGTCCGCTGTCCCTAGATGTGCACTAAAGGAAAACAACCTAACTAGACACATTATCTCACTAAATACTATGTTGTCAGTTTCTGTTAATTATAGACATACTGGTTCTCTTTTAGTTGCTGCCAGACAAGGTTAACCTAGGATTCGCTCATCTCAACATAATGCATATGAATAGCCTACTGAACCGATGGAGTAAGTATCCTGCTTATTTGTCTTCAATGTATTATTTCTGTTTTAAAAATGTATTTACAGCTCTACTTCATTTCTGTGTGACACTTATTTGTAGTTACTGGGGCAAGTCCATTGAAGTATATACATGATTACATTTGTCAACACTAAAACGTCTGCTGTGTCTCCCACCAAGAGATATGTGGTTTTATCTTTTGGTTTTATACGTGGTTTACAAGTTCTGCTTGTTACATCATTGTAAGTGTTGCTCTGCTAGTTTTCCCAACTGTCAATGACAAAAACTAGAAGGTTTGTGATATGAATGTTTGATGGTAATGATATATGTCCCCCAGAGCCTTTGATGATCCTTATTCTAATAGGGGTGTGCAAGTTTAATGGTATCCTTAGATTCTAGTCTAGTGTACTAGCATAAGGAATTTCTGATATGGACATAAAAAAGCACTTTTGTAAATTGCCCATATCTTCACTGCTAAATGCTGTAAATGTCTAGGTTATATGATGCTTCTGTCTGTGGAAAAATGTGCAGTGAACCTATTAGTGACTAGAGAGCTTTTGATTTTTGCTGTATCATTTTTAATCGTGTTTTTTTTTTTTTTTTAGTGATAGTCTTTTCTGACATGCATTTTATGGCTTTGATGTGCCAGTTTTCAACAGAAGATTTACTATAAAAATAATACCGTATTTCAAGTAAAATGTAAGTGTATAGAGTTTATTTGGGATGAGGCACATACCCTCAAAGGCCAGGAACACAGTGCATGTAGAAGGAAGAGGCTACGGGCAGTGTGTGTGTGTTTGTGTGTTTGTTTGTGTGTGTGTGTGTGTGTGTGTGTGGAAACGATGGTCATAAATCAGTTATTTATATCTGAATGGGTATCAGACTGCTGGGTCTGTGATTAGCTGTGTCACGTGAGCACCGTGACAGAGATTCAGTGCTCTGTTGTCATGCAGCTGAGATTTCTGATGTTAATGATAACTTCAATATTTTTCGATTGTGGCTCATTGGCGTGCAGGCAGTGAGTGGTTCGGGCGGGCCTGAAGTGTGATTCCCAGTCACTGAATTACGGACGGAGAATTGTAAACGCAGGATCGGGAACGCTTCTGGAAAACCGCTACTGCTGAAGAGCTCAGAGCTTGTGCGGCACATGCAGTGACTGAGTGCTTCTGCGCACTGATAAAATCATCACATGATAATGACTCTCACACACCCAAACAACATCTGCTTGAGGGATAAGCAAATGTCGCTTTACTGAGACACAGTGTTACTGAGTATAACTGTAGTCCAGATAACATAAGTAGGGTTTTAATGTACACTAATGTAACCATGTAAGTTCTTTAGTGACGTCTTGAAACTTTTACCATGTTTTTGCAACAAGTTTAAAGACTGCAGTTTTCATATAGGAAGTCCACTGGCAGTCACAGTATCTTGAGCTGATGATGATATCAAGTGGCTTTGTTATTCACAGTTTTTGCTAAACATGGTGTCATAGTTGTAATGTGTGGCTAGAACTTGTGGATTTGTTTATTCCAGTAGCTGTTTACTGTCCTCTGTGTAGATGAAGCTGGATGAAATTGCAGAGGTCATCTCTGTAGTCTGTGCCAAAAGGAAGACAAAATAGAACAAGGGTTGGTATTCATTAGGGGCTCAGAGCCGTGAGTTGGTTCACTGCATCATGACACATGTCTAAGCTCTTATCTCTGTTTTCATGACAGAATCATAATAGAAATCTGAAAGGTTCTGTTTGTGTGTGCATGTTTGTGTCTGTGTACGTGTGCGTGTGGGTGTGTGGGTGTGTGCGTGTGTGGGTGTGTGCGTGTGTGTGTGTGTGGGTGTGCGTGTGTGTGTGTGTGTATGTGTGAGTAGGGATATGACGTGACATATTAAATGAGTTTAGCACGTGTAGCATTGGGTTTAGCAGTGCACATGCTGACTCAGAGTCTGATCTCTACAGTCTGGAATAAAAAGATTCCAGTTCAGATATTGCAAACTTTTTGTGGTTATGTTCAGATTTTCAGTTTCAGAGGAATGATATCTACAGATTCAAAGTTATGGGGGGAAATACAATTTTAATCCTCTACGAAATTATCAGGGAACATTTCTTTGGTTTTTTTTGTTTGTTTGTTTTTTTTCAGTCAGCAGCTTTTATTATATTTCAAAACTAACAACTCGGTGGCTTTTTCTTTCTTTTTAAGTGAGTGGGACCGTTAGCTCACGTCAGAATGTGTGTGTGTGTGTGTGTGTGTGAGAGAGAGAGAGAGAGAGAGAGAGAGGGAGAGGGAGGATGGACAGGCATGTTAAAATGCATGGCCCCTTTCCTTTCGCTTAAGACATTAGTGAGACAGAAAGTGTTTCCACTTGTTGTTAAAAAATCTCTTTAAGGCAAAAATAATAATTATCTGAAAAGCTTGTCTAAGCACATCACTGTTTCAAAACAGTCCATCAACGAAACTTTGGAATTAAACATGTATATACAAACCTTAAACATGTGCAATATACAAGCCATTTATCAACTGATCCCTAAATCAGGTACTGTTTATTATTTTGAGTTTCTTTATCTGCACAATAACTTGACTCCCTTTGTCTTGGAACAGTACAAAATAAAATGAGATGGTCCAGCAGAACGACCTTGAGCTGAAGTACGGCGTAAATTAAACTGTGTTTAGGTATGATGACCTTTGATGACACTGACCTGGATTTGTGTTTTTTGTAAAGTGTATCAGATTCAGATGAGGCACTTTTTATTATTTAAAATGTATTGAAACTTTATATGCAAGGAAAGAATTAGACAGGCTGTGGTCTCACAGTACAGGGCAGAAAAGAAAAACAATAAAAGAAGAAAAAGAATAAATAGATCAAGATAAGCTGAAGTGTTTGGGGATGATTCCTGGTGACAGCAGAATGCGCTGCTGCCGCACACTTGGTCTGGGGAGGTCCAGCTCCTGGACTGACTCCTCAAAGCTAAATCGTTCTTGAACAAATCTCCAAGTGTTTGAATTCCCTACCTACACATACTTTCCATACAAAGGGGGCTCTACCAACACAGTCTGGGGGTTCAACCAGATGCCTGATTCTGAGTTGAGGTGACGGTCTAGACCGTAAATCTGAATTAACGTGTTCCATATATTCTTTAGGTGAGAGTGGACTCAGGGTGGGACTATCTGGTGACGTTTTGATGGTCAGACTTGCCATAGGGTTGAGAGGAAAGCATAAATTACATTCATAGCATGCAGGAGCTTTCTCTGGTAGCAGAGACCACAGGGCAGTATGTCTCAAACTGAATGCATAGTGATAAATTGCAGTTTGGGAAATCCCAAGCCTCCTTTTTCCACTGGTAGTTTTAACTTTTCCAAACACATCCTTGGTCATTTTCCATTCAAGAGAAATTTGTTGCATATGCAGTCAAAATGCTTGAAGTACAGACATACGTATATGGGGAGAGACTGAATGAGATAATTAACTTTAGCGTGATATGAATAAGTATGACCATCTGTCTACATCACATGATATTTTCCTCAGTAGTGGCTCAAAGTCTCCCCCCCCCCCACACTTTCATCTAATTTAGGGAGAGGGGAATACCTGATAACCTCTGGAGGCTATTCAAAGGATGTGGTTTGAAATAGTGTTTTTTCGACAGAATGCAGTCAAAGGTGAAGCAGCTGATTTGTTCCTGTTAACCTTTTGGCCAGAAAGCTTTGGAACCTGGTAATGGTGTTGAGAAGGACTGGGACAGGCATCTGCAGTGTCTATTTCAAAGTAGAGCGTGTCATCTCTGTATAACATAAATTTATGTACCAAATCACCAATGTTCTCTTGGGAAACCAGAGTTCCTAAGCATCTCTTCTGTTAGCAATTTCATAGCTAAACAAAAGAGAGCTGGTGATATAAAATAAGACGAAATCATGCTGTTAGTTTGTACTGCTGCTTCTGGTCGCTTTTAGAAAATCTCTATCCATGTTTATGAATGTTTGTCCAAATCTAAGGGCTCTCATCACTCCAAACAAATGTTCTATAGTTATTAGCACCTTTTATCACCTTCTACATTATCTACTTTTTCTTATGTGCTGAGTGTTGAATTATAAAGCCTCAAATGTATGCCATCATAGGATCTTATACCACACCTGTAGAGGGTGCTGCTGGGACACTGCTTTCCATAAAATAAAATGAAAAGAGTGTCATTTTTGCCCCAAATTTATCTCTGAAAGCTGAATTCTGTAGTAAGGAGATGCTAAGCCTGCACCTGGGTGAGTGAGAGTTATAACAATATAGAAGAATATACAGTCAGACAGTTGCAAGGTCTAAAATGATCATTTCCCAATCGAGTGAGAAAATATGGCAGGAAAGATCTTGAAATACATAATCCCTGCCTGTCAGGTTTAGAAGCTTCTGGATGTATCTAAATTCTAGGAATGGACCTTTTAACTACCTGCAGTGAGCACTGAGAGCCATGTGATCTAAGTTAGGCGATTAAGGTAATATTGAAAAACTCACACAGAACTGTAGGTGAGGTGATATGATTATATATCATTAATATGATTAAGGGTTAGTATAAGTGTTCAGGAGGTTTAAGTTTCAGCTGCATGAGTAATTGGAGGGGTAAACATCTAGTATTCATGTAGGCAACTTGTTAGAATACGGGCAGTAGATCTTCTCTTCAAGTATATTTCCTCTATATTGAATTTGCTTTTTGTCTGCGGCAGACATGCTCAATAGCACAACCCCTGAGGATATGCACAGACCCATGACCCAGGGGAGAATGCATCTACAGTGACAGGAGGAAACTCAATAGACCTGATGAATAGAGGGCCACAAGCCACATTCTGAACCTCTTGCCTTACGTTCAATTATTCAGCATTGACCTGCTTGTTCCAGTAATTATTTTTTATTAATTATCTCTGCCTTGAAAATATATTTATCTTGAAAATCAATTTTTTTTTTGTGTGGGTGGTTTGCTCTTTGTTAAGAAATTACCACAAGTGCGCTTTGTTTTAGACAGCCTCCCTCATATCTGCAAGAAAACAACAGGTGTAATGTAAATTGGTTATGAATCATTGGGTGAAGTCTGTAAGTCTGACCTTCACCCTGGCCTGCTAGTACTGTGTAATAGTCCCTTTTCCAGGCTCACTGGAAAAAAAGCTCTCACTACTCTCACCAGTCTCACTCTTTCTCATCCTCTGCGCACACTGGCTCTATGACACGTTAACCTGAGAGGACACGTTCAGTGTGTGTGCTGGTGCGTGAGGAGGAACACACAAGCACGCGTTTCAGGTTTCTTGGATCAAAGTACTTTGAAAACAATGACAGTGACTTCACTTTTAAAATATGAGTGACAGCAAGAATGAGTTATGGAATATGTGTGTGCGTGTGTGTTCGTACATGAATGTATTTGTGTGTAGGTGGTAAAAGGTCTAAGAAACAGTAAACCAGCTGCTGCTACTGGTACCCCCCCCCACGCACACAAACATGGATCCCAAAGTGGTCTCACACTATTGTTTTTTGCATTTTTGTCATCCTTTAAAGCTATATTGCTGTTGTGTGTTGCACCTTGGTCCTGAAGAGAGGTTAAAGTCTTTACAAGCTATATGGAACAATGACAAGTAACTTGAACTTTGTCATAAATTAGCACAAATGTTACTTTAGATAGTGGCGCTAGTCTACTACAGTGAGCAGGTATCAGTAAAAATATAGTTAAACAAACAACTGAAGACATGTGCTCTAATTCCCCATGATATCTTAAAAACTAGCTCTCGTGTTCTTGCCGGTCCTGAGCGCATGCAGAGCACTGACGTCTCCCTGTGTCTCAGATCACCGCTGATGCCTGCAGCATTAACTCTCCATGTCTGCTCTTCAGTTTAGACAAAGGCTGTAAATATTATTTTCCAGAGCTCTCTTCCTTCAGCGTGCGTGACACAGTTTGTCCTTAATTTTTTTGTGGTTCCATGTTTGGAAAGGCAGGACAAATAATATTAATACTCATATTGTCTTTCTGTATGTCTGTGTGTTTTAAGGTGATTTGTTTGCTGTGGATGAAACCATAAAACAGTACTGCGTCGGTGAATAAGGTGGTATGTAAAACACAGGCCAGGAGCTACCAGTGACAGCTGAAAGCTAGTCTCCTGTAAAGGGGCCAGCACTGGACTGGTGCCCCAGGAAACCAGCAGAGCTGCGAGTAAACGAGTAAAAGGGCAGTGTGCATAACCACTGCTCTCATCTCCGACTCCCCCCTGAGGGCCTGAGCTCGGCTCTGACGTACTCTCCAGCTGACGCGGTGCTCAGAGATTCACTAAAACACACACATACACAGAAAAACAAACAGAGATGTTGGTGCTGGTTAAAACAAGTGCAGAGCACTCACAGGGGGAGGTGGGAATAAGGTGATCCTCGTAAGAACACCTGGTATTACTCAAATGCTGACTAATGAGTTTATAAAGTGTAATATTACAAACTGTATTATAAAAGCATGTGCAAAACACCCCTGTGAGCCATCGGTTATAGTGGATATGAGAGTGGAGATAGATATGTCTGATTAATGCCCATGTAGGTGTACTAGCGGTAGTGGTAAATCTGGACTCAAATGTGTGCAGATCTGATTAAGGAGAGATCCAGGGGGCAGCTAACCCAGATCACTTGATTTAGCCCCTGCGCACAAACGGAGTGAAATCACGCCGTTTCTCATGAGCTCATCTCTAGCCCAGTGCAGAGAGCAGCCTGGGGTTGTAATTCAGTCACACACAGGATCGTCACTGAATGCTGCCTGCATGTGACACACAGGACAGGCCAGACAAAGAGCCTGTTAACTCCTGCTGCATCCCTCATCCAGGCACATCACACATGCCTTACGAACGCTGCACAGCTGGTCGTTTTAACCAACAGGACTGCGTAAAAACCGTTTGGAAAATGTTTTTCCAGTTAAGTTTAGTGTCCTGGCCTTTTTAAATAACAGATTCAGGGGTTTAATTCAGCGTAATTTATTTAAGTCTGTGGTATAAATATTAAAAGAGCACAATCAAGGTCTTAAAACAACCATATAGGAAGCTGGTTCTAATTAATACATTTTAAAGTGTGGAAAAATCATAATTTATATATTTATATAATATATATAGTTGTTCTGCTTTGTTTTAAAGAGCTGTCTAAATTCTTACATCATTAAAAAGCAATAATATTGTGAGCCAAACCATTAATGGAGTGTTAGCTGTCTAGAAGATCAGTAGGGTAGTGAGAGGGACTCTACGCTGAACATGCTCATTAGCATGAATCAAGAACCTTCTCTTCCATATCCTCAGAACCACAGAAGGTGAAACGGCCACGCTGAGCTCAGGTAACTGGAAATCGCGTCCTCCTGTCAGTGCAGTGCAAAGGCTGCGTATACATACAGGCTCGATGCTGCATTACGGAGAGCAGAGTCAGTGGGGTGTGAGGGGATGGGGGAGGGGCGATGTTGCCTGGCGCTGGGTGCCCACGCAGAGCTGATCTGAGTTCAGCCACTAACTCCCTTCACTTCCAACACAGTGCTCTGTTGTAGCCTACAGGTTCACATGTAGGTTTTGTGCTGTATTTTGTATACATATGAATAGAAGGTATGTGGGCTTGATTAACTTAAATAAATAAAACAGTGTTTAATGCTAAGATAGGACATTAGCAGGCGCCAGCTTGTTAACATGACCTAATGAGATTTCCAGCATATGTAAATGTATCAGGGAAGAATTTTGGCAGTCCTGGTATATAGTGGAGCAGGCATAATGGACTTGTGCATGTCATGAGACTCTTTTGGGTAAAATGTGGAGTCATAACCAAGAGTTTGTATGTGTGCAGTATATATTTTGTATCTGAGCCTGACGTGAGCATATGGAGAGCAGTAAATGTGCTAGCCAGGCAGAATTCTTTTCTTTCAGTTTGGCCACAGTCCTACTAATCTACCTCTTTCAAATGTGGAAACTGTTGAACACAATCTGATTGCTCACCAGTGGATAATGTAATCTTGAGAGTTTTAATTATTCATGTTGGCCCGTTATTCTGTTGGAGAAACCTACCATCCTGGCTCAACTGTGTATCTTAACCTTCCTGTACTTCCTCGGGTGAAAGAATCCATGAAACTTTGTCAGCAAAGCAAATAATTTTCTCTAAATTTCCATATCTCTCTTTGTGTCAAAAATATATATATATACATATCTAGATTCTTTAGTTTATATAATTGGTTTAGGGTCCAAAGGACGCTTAGTATTTTATTAATGTGGGAATAATGTACAATATTGCTTGAACATTACTGTTTTTGAGTCAACCACAAGTCTCTTGTAACACTTGTAACAGGGCAATATGATCGTAACATTGCAATGTTTGTGACGGCTGTAACATATATGAGTGACAGCTACAGTGCTTTTGCATGCAGCAGTAGATTTACATAAGTCCAAACACGCTGGCCTGCTTTTATTTAAAGGCCAGCCCTCCTGCATTAAATATGAGAAATGATATTTGTTTCCCAGTGCTCTAGACACATGCTGTTTATCCGTCTGAAGTGCTGTTTCATGTATGCTGCAGATGAGCTCTCCAGGAGGTGTGAGATGGATGTGTCCCTCGAACCTGGCAGCCCCACGCTGCACAACGAGTCGGCGGGCACCTACTGCCAGGCAGAGCGCTGGCACCATCTCCGTGCCAGTGTGCGCAAGCTCGAGTTCTGGGAGGACTTCAGTGCCGAACTCGTGGGAAGTGGCTTCTTCTCCAAGGTCTACAAGGTACAGCCAACACAGCACACGCACAGCTGTCTGGTGTGGAAGCTGCTCTGGACTGTATTCTTCGTGCAATGCCACCCCATTAGTGCACTAGTGTTTTCACCGGTGGTGTTTATTTTCTTAGAAACAATTCATTGGTTGTTATCAGTGTTCTGAATCTGAAGAAACACAGTATCACAAGTGATTAAAATGGTTGAGTTCAAATGTTCCAGTTCACCAAGTGAGATGTTCTAGAATAAAGGTTAGTGCTGCTTCTTATCTGCATGCTTCATTCTCAAGCAGTGTTCACTGGCCTTCCAGTACAGCGGGTTTGAATCAGGTGAGGTGGGGCATCATGACTTTACATCATGCCAGAAGAACATGGTGTGTTTTAGTACTCTAAATACCACCCATGCAGGACGTTTCTCATTGAACAAAAGACTATATGAGATGAGATCATCCATTGGTACAACCCGCAGACCTGGTAATGTTGCTCTGAAAACAAGCAAGGTGGTCATTTACTTTAACAAGAAAAACATTGGTAAACATCGTCTTCTTCATCATTGTTGACTTCTGTATAGAGATAAATTACTGCAAAACATTGAATTCAGCGCTTATATGTGTGAGGTACTTTGGTGAGGAGTCACAGCAGGTCGCAGCTGCACAGTGGACGTAATAAGCTTCCTCTTATTGAATACGCTCCACCGATGTGATGGAATGCAGATAAAGATAATGGAAAATGGCAATAGGCAATGCAGGGCATTCAGAAGCCCATGCCACACGCTCTCACTGTGACCGTTCTCACAACAGGAGCCAAAACATGACGGCAACTGACAAAGTTCTGTGTGGAGCAGAGTGCGCTCTGAAGGGCCTTTGTCCTCTGAGGAAGCAAATAGCCATTACGGTCGACTGGTTCAGAGAGGACAGTCGTCATATTGGTGTTCCAGTTTTAGAATTACTGCGCTTAACCTTAATACCCGAGAAAACTGTTACAGGAACATTTAAAGTGAAAGTAAAACCATTTCAATGTAGTGGAACGTGATGTTTTATAGTTACTTTATTATTGAAAATTAGAAAATTTAGAATAGAATAATTAGAATAATTTAATGATAATTAGAATGATAATGCTGCTGATGTTTTCCTATTAAATAGGTTATTCACAGCACCACCAAGAAGGTGATGGTGGTAAAGGTTTATAAGAATGACGTGGACCAGGACAGTATCGTGAGGGAGATCAGCCTCCTACAGAAACTCTCCCACCCAAACATAGTGAGGTGAGCTAACCCCACACACACTCTTGGTCATTTGCACTCTCCCCATAGATTACACACAGCAAGGAGAATGTGACAGCTCTCTCTAATTGCCTGAATTAATAAGCTCCATAGTGTGTGTTTTGTACAGCTGGTATTGTGTGATTTAACGGTTTCTTTTTTGCCAGGTTTCTGAATTTCATTTTGTAACCTTAATTAGGGTGTGTTGCCAGTGCTGAAAAAGCAGGAAATGAGGGCGTGGCTTAAGTTGCTGGAGGGGCCTCAACTGCCTGTGCTGTCTCCCCCTCTCTGATTTAGGCTCTGGAAAATGATCCAGAAAGATCCAGAAAGGCAGAATGAGCTCTGAAATGTTTTAATTAGAACTAATGCTATATTGTTTGTTGTTAAGAGGATGAAACAGGTGTGTATGATTTCATTTATTCAGATTATCAAATTCAGTTCAGTTTAACTTTACTCCCATTATACCAGTACTGGGTGTATAGAATTAAGAAACACAGTTAAGCAACTTCTAGAATGACCAGTTTAAATGTTAGTGGGCAGGAGCTGTTCTTGAATCTGGTGGTTCTGGCTCTGAGGTGCCCCTCTCCAGATGGCAGAGGTTGGAACAGGTGGTGGTTGGGCTGTGTGGGGTCAGATGCTGCCAGCCTTCCTCTGCTGTCTCATGTGATGAACGTCCTCTGTGGATGGGTGGGCATCTGTGGTGATGTGTTGGGCAGTTGTGCACGCCCTCTACAGGCTCTTGCATTCAGCAGCCGTGGCACTGGCATACGAGACTGTGATGCAGCATGTTGGCATTGTCCTCCACAGTTGGCATGTCCTACCCAGTTGACCTGTAGAAGCAACAGAGGAGCTGTTGTGACAGGTTGAGTCATCTCAGTATAAGCCTGCTGTAGCATTTCCTCATGTTTCTGTAAGCATTTAAAATAAATGAAATGACTTTTAAGGGAGTTTATGTATTTGTGGTCTCAGTAACACATTGTCATTGATATTTTTCCATGTTGTCTTTGCAACTTTTTGCAATGCACTGAAAAATTCTCCACTTATTTTATTAATTCTCTGTTTTCTTTACTAAAGGTATCTTGGAATTTGTATAAAAGAAGATAAGATATACCCAATACTGGAAGTGAGTGTAATTTTTTATATTATGAAGGACTTTTAATGCTGAAACACACTTGTGATAACATTTAGTGGTTTAATAACTGAATGAGTACCATTACTAACAGCTAAACCTGTGACATGGGACATTAACCAGAGATGATCTACTAAGATGTTCTTTTTCTGTCTCTTTAGAAGAGAACTGTTTTAACTCTGGGGGAAATCTCTCAGATATTTCATATTTAAACTGTGTAAAAACACTAATATGGAGTATCTGTTGCAATATTCAGTGCAACAGATAAATCACTGAATGTAAACTATCAACATTATAAGGAGGAACAGGAAATAAAAGATTTTATGTTGCTTTCTCTAAAGTTCTAAAACAGAAGTTGCCAAAATACAGAATTCGAAGCACAAAATAAAATCTCGTAGACTATTAGTGTATATCTTTAAAATTATTTATTTATTTTTTACAACTCTCAGCAAGACTCCAGTTAACAGCTCGCCTCCCTCTCCAGCCCTCAGAGTGCTGGTTGTTTTGACACAGGCCTATGTAACATTTCCTTGGCAGCCTTGGTCTCTAGGTCTACAGGAGTGTGTGTGTGTGTGTGTGTGTGTGTGTGTGTGTGTGTGTGTGTGTGTGTGTGTGTGTGTGTGTGTGTGTGT
>JAOXYF010000003.1:21309972-21320153 GCA_028565775.1 Sternarchorhynchus goeldii
GGGGGGGGCTTTTAAATATTATCATAATATTTAATCATAATATGCCATTTAAAAATTTAAGTGTGCACTATCACTGCCCTCTTGTGGTCATTTTGTAAAACTCACTGTAGAAACAGAAAGAACATGGAAAAACATTTTTTTAGATAGAAACGAGAGAAACATATGTGCAATAAAGGCTATTTTTGCGTTGACAGTGTGTGGTTCATTGCAAAAATATCCAATCTTGTGTTTTAGAACTGTCTAATCCGAGTGACTACACGGGGTAGAGAGGCTGTCGTGACTGACTTTGGTCTGGCCCGAGAGGTGGTGGAACTACCGGCCAACAGCGCTGACAGGAAGATGTCCCTAGTGGGCTCTGCATTCTGGATGGCCCCGGAGATGCTGAGAGGAGAACTGTATAACCACAAAGTAAGGACTTAAAGACTTAGTTCACGTACAGTAAACAAAAAAACAGAAAAGGAAAAAAAACCAGGAATGTTTGTTTTAGTTAAAGAATACTGTTCTATATGCTATTCTGTATGTATGTTTACATAAAATTGCAGTGTAGTACACATATATGCTGCCTTTGATTCTAACACCTCTCTCTATTCTCTCTATCTCTGTTCTCTTTACTTTGTTTGTGTGTGTGCGTGTGTGTGTGTGTGTGTGTGTGTGTGTTTCCGCATGCCTCTCGAACCACAGGTGGATGTTTTCTCTTTTGGAATCATGCTGTGTGAGATTCTGGCAAGAATCCCTGCGGACCCAGAGGTGCTGCCCAGGACACAGGTAAGTCCATCTGTGAATCTCACCCTCCACACACAGACACTCTAATGCCTGCACACTGTGATGAACATGCTAGCAGCACATTCTCCGCTCACATCATGACCTTTTCTTTAGGACATTGTTTTCTGTGCATGAATGAGCCAGAAAACAAAAATTGTTTTAAGTAAACCCAGTAATGGTGATACTTTTTGTGCATAAAATATATTTTTTTCTATTTTTTTAAATGTATTTCATTACATTCACTTGCAAAGCCAATGCAGAAGGGCACGTCAAAAAGGGCAACTGAGCCGTTGATACCCAGTCATGTGATCCTTCATGCATTATTAGGCCTGAAGGACAGCATGTTCTGGGTGGGCGGGGACAAGCGATGGACCTGAGCTAGATTAAGGGAGTCATCCTACAACTCTTTCCATTAACCAGCAGGGATATGTTCACATGTTTCAGTCACTGGATTTATCTCCATATGAATACATGAACTGTTTGTCATCAAACGAAATGCTGAACACCTGAACTAGCTGATCAGAGCATTATATGTGAAGATGGTACTAAAGAATTGTTTTCACATTGTTTGATGTCTTTGAGTGGTATGTGGTGTATTTTCAAAGGTTTAGGCTGTACTGTATGTTTAGCAGTGAGCCTGAGTGTAATTGGGAGGAGTAATGTGTGGGTTCTGCTGGTGCTTCTGCAGGACTTTGGTCTGGACGTCCAGGCGTTCAGAGAGCTGGTGCAAGGATGTCCACAGCGTATGCTTGAGCTTTCTGCCAGCTGCTGTGTAGTAAGTATGAGAAACAGGATGGAGGCACTTTTTATGCTGGAAAACTGGCCCACTTGTGAAAACAAGGCTTCAGTAAATAGCAATGCATAATCTAAGTGTCTTCAGGGATGGGCTGTTTTTGGACTGCTTCTCTGGCATCTAGAAGTGGAAAAATATTCTATGCCCAACTGTCATCCCATTGAGAATTCTCTTTCATTTTCAGCTGGAGCCTTATTCACGGCCGACCTTCCACGAGCTTCGTGATGACCTCGAGGACATATTAGAGAGCCTGGAACCCCCGGTCTCCTCCCTGACCACGGGCTGAGGGCAGCTCTGCAGAGCCCCTCAGTCTGGAGGGCTTTGGGGACCAGCCTGCCCGTGCCTGTGCGTGCGTGCGCGTGCGTGTGTGTGTGCGTGCGTGTGAGACTGCAGTGGTGAACTAGACACCGTGTGGTGTCCTTGTCTTTGTGATTAAGGACATAAGCAGTGGAGATGCTGTAAGTGCTCTGATCACGCTCTGATCACCACACCTGCAGGGAGGGACCAGATGTGGCTCTGGCCTTTTACTGTTCTCTGTCTGTTTTTCTTTATGAAACCATTTTTTTACTGGAACCACTTTCTTTTAGTAATGGTGGACTTAATTTTGAGACCAAAGCAAGACAAGACCAACCCCTGATTTCCTGTGAAACTCAGGCTAAGCAAAGTTCATTCTAGTTTGACTTATCTATGACAGCAATTAAGTCTCTGCAGAAAATGCAGAGTCTTGGATTAAATCGCATGTAAAATGCACCCTAACGGTACGAGTATAAAGTTGAACATATAGAAGTGACCTGTGTTGGAGAGATGAACATGGGAGTTAGTTCTGTTTCTACTTGTATATTAGATTCCGCTAGGAAAGCTACACTCTCTGATTAACGATGCTCCATTTTAAAGCCTATTTGTTTCAAAGTAATCAGTACAGTTAGGGCCTTACTGTGATGTATGTGAAACTGGTTCATTTGCCATGACGATGTCCAGGCTATGTGTGACGGGGGAGTTCATGCACACATGGAGTACTAAACATTTAAATGCTTTTAACTGAAGCAATGTTCAGAATGTTCCTCCAAGTGTTGTGAAAGGAGCAGCCCACTGAGTCTCCTGTGCACTTTATAGTGGAAGGAGATCAGCCTGTCAGTGGGATGAACTTCCATCTGGTTTCACAGACTTCTCAAATATGTGAATATTTCTCTACATTTGTTAGAACTTGTAAATATGTTTGTATTAGCCTGTCCTGGAATGTCTTTGTTTACTCTAGCATTTCTAAAACTAGATTATATTTTGTTTACTATATCAAATCAAACTTTATATTCTTGATTGTGTATGTGGTGGCAAAATATTTTGCAAAATATATTGATTCATGTAATTTTGTAAACTGTGAAATAACAGCATCTTTAAGCTTTGTGGAACTTTTTTTTTTTTTTTTACATTTTCTAACAGCATACATGTCTGTTCTCCAGCATTTTGGTGTTTAACCAAAATTACACCTCTGAACCATTAAGTAACTGCTCACATCTTTCATCTAACCTGCAGACCTGCGGTTCTGCAGCGGTGGGCAGCCTGGCTGAGCTGCAGGTATGGCTGTGAGCAAAGGGAGACCCACATTTGTATGCCGCATGCACGTGCGGGGGGGGGGTGTCGGCCGATACAGGCTCCGGCACTACCGCCTGCATTTCAGCCTGTAATTGCATGGACTCCATGGCCACGGATTTACTGTCCTGTCAATTGCACACATCCTAAGACAAATTAAGGCTGCCAAACCCTATAGGATGAGAGTCACGCTCTGGCTGACACGCTAGTCAGTTAATCGATGACTGTGGGCCAGAGAAAAAAAATCAATCTGAAGGCCACCAGTAATATGAAGCCCACAGTGAAAACATGGCTCTAAAAACCAAGCATGAGTTGTGATGAAAGGCCTTTAACAAGGGGGAGAATACGAGGCAGACATCCATTTATGAAGCACATGCTATAGAGCTTCTCAGAAAAGCTGGGTTCTGCTGAAGTCTGTTGCTTTAACATCAAACCTTTGGGTGGAATATTCTGTGAAATACACTGTGTCTATAGGTCAACCATAAAAAATGAAAGTAAAACCTTAAGTGATTACAGCATAATGTAACTTGAATCAAATGCTTACACTGAACTCTGTACACAGCTCAGCTGAATGACATGAATTAGCACCATCTTTAAGGATTTTGGAGATTTTGTCTACATGCAGACATGGTGAATATTTTATAGCAAATTTTCTTCTTTGGTCACCGCGTGTCAGTGATGAATTCATTTGAAGTGCTTTGGTACAGGAGAACTGGGCTTATCTGATGACAGTAGAACAGCTGGCAGCGATGAAGAGGTACAGAGAACATTTCTTCTCTGTGCCACAGCAGGACCATGTGACGGGTTAATGAGAGGTTAAAGAGAGGCTGTGCAGTTTTCCCTCAGTATGTTCTGCCTGAGGCCACTGAAGCTTTGTATTTACAATAGTGAATACAGTTGTATTTGTTGACAAAAGCTTTTAGCAAACAGTTGGAGGTCATGCTTTCAGATAAGTCAAGTCTATGTGTTGACATTGAACCATTCATTGTTTTTTTTTTTGCATTTCTTATAAGGAAAACTCATAGAAAACTGTGGAAAGCACAAAAGCCTGATTCCACAGGCTGCAGAGAAATGCTGTATTTGGTGGCGTGAGTGGGCTCAGAGTCCTGCATCAGCAGGCATGTTGTGCTGTTCTGCTGAGTGGATGGGGAACATGTACCCTGACGTTGTATTTAATCATTTATTGGTGAAATAAAGGTGTGTAAATACCAACTCAGCACTATAAGAAATGCAGACGTCTGCAGATGAAAAGGTTTTTTTTTTTTCCTATTTTGTTTTCTAAGATCCTTCTGCTTTGGGGTATTATGTCTGTATTTTTCCCCTTTGACCTTACCTGATCTACTCATTTAAAACCAGATGAACTTTGACTTCCGGAGAGACAGGACCTGCTGAGACCAGCAGAGGGCAGGAGAGAAAATTAAGAAACTGGTGAGAGGTGCTCTTGGGAACACTGAGAAGAGCCTTGTGATTGCAGTAGTAATTTAACATCTCAGAAACTCATAGAGCCACATTCCAAGACTAAGTGGTTTCACCAAATGATAAATGAGGTACGGACAATCAGTGTGTCGTAGGCCACAACTGTGCTCTTGTTTATAGCTCATTTAGATCAGGACAAAATCATTGGCGTGAAACTTTTCCTACAGGTGGCGTTTACTTACGATATCCTCTAGGTGGCAGTGTAACTATTTACATCAGTCAACCCAGTCGACTGTACATTCAAATAACTTAATGTCTATGCTGCTAAAAGAGCAGTGGGGGGATTTATATCCATAGTACCAAATGTTAGCAAGGCTAATCTTTTCGGTTTTCTTAGCAGCTCACAGCTCTGCATTTTCAACAACTGCATAGCTGCGAGAGAGAAGGATAGATGAGAGAGCGAGCGTGAGCGTATTTAAAGGGATAAACCCATAAACCTTTTAAAGGGATAGAGCTTGCCTTACAGCTTTCATTAAAACCTAGTTTATTTATCTAAGCTGAGACTCTAAGATCTTGCCACCTCGCCTTGAGATAGAGGCCATCTGCCGAAACCAAGCTGAACATCAAGGGTGGCACTGACGGACCGCGAGATGTAGCGGATGCTGCTAAGAGCAGGTGACCTTCACAGGCTCGTGGCTGCATCTGGGCTGCTCACGACCTGTCGGAGCTCGCGGTTTGTCTCACGGCCGTGCCGAACTGCTGAGATACGCAACGCTGATGTTGTGCTTGGGCAGACGGGGCGAGGCTTCAGACCTGCGGGAGGACTCGCTGTCCTTTATCCGGTCGGCTCTCTCTTTTCTTCAGCCCTAAAACTCCGTGCACACGCACAGTTATTTCTCCGCAGTGCACATCGAAATTGACGCAATACTGTTGGTGTGACATTATTATATAATACACTTAAGATATTTCGAACATTAATGTTCTTAAGCTCTCATTGTCGTTAATGAGAAACGGTTCAGAAGCTTTTTAATTTAGCCCTAAAATAAACAGCAATTTCTATTAGCCTCGCACGTGCTTGCGCATATGTGCACTGGTGCTGTAGTAAGGACAGCCGAGATCTTGTACTTAAGAAGTTCATTTTACAATTTAATTTGGCAAATAAGAGCCGTTCCCAAAGAACATCCCCAGCATGTGATGAGCTTATTTTTGAAGGCCTTCACTGGAGCTCTGATTGATGTTCACTCTCAGTACACTGGACCTGCTTATTACGGCCTGCTTGGTAAATCGCTGAGACTTTGTTTACGAAAAGGCATGCTTGCGCCCCACAGCATTTAATTCTCTAATTCTAATTCAGCTGTTTGCGGAGCCCATCCTGAGGTTTTAAATGAAGCACAGAGACGGAAGAGGAAGAAAAGTGAGCAAGAGAGAGAACGGAGAGGGAGAAGGGGGGTGGGCATTACAGAGTGGTAATAAAGGACATCCTGGATACAGAGACAAACAACAGGGAATTCAATTTGGATTTAAACAGAACATTTTACTAGAAAAAAAGTGTTAAAAACATTATGCACCTGTCCAGTGGCAGCATGGCAGAATGTCTCACATTCAGAATGATATTATTACTGCAACTGCAATCTTTACACTCAAGTTTAATCCCCAAGACAATGATACAGTAACACAATGCAGTGAGCACGGCACAAATCTGCTGCGTGATGCATTTCGAATAAGATAAACACCACTGGATATATCCATTAACATAGCTGATATCTACAACATCTACCACACTCAAATTAAAGAAAGGAATCACTTTTCTTTAATGGTTATCTTTCCTCCAATTAAAAAGGCTCAGAGAATTTATTCTGATTAGCCACTGGAAAACAAGAGTACATGAAGGCATTGAATATACATCCTGAGCCTGCCCTCTGATCAGGGCTCATAAAAACCCGATCTGGGGTGAGATGAAGAGGCCTGGAAGAGAACCTGGAGCCCCCCCCTGCTCACCTCCCCACAGTGAACCATCAACCACCCCCTTAATAAAGCCACCCAGCAGTGCGCCAGCTGCCTGGATCTCCCTCCCCATGCTGCCAGGCTGCCAGCACGGAGGCCCAGGAAGAGAAGCACCGAGGATGGAGAACTGGAACTGGGGGAGATCTTGGCACTGCATTTGGGGCCCACAAGGCCATCTGGACTGAGGTTCTGGGGAAAGAAACTGACTTGCACAGAGCAAATCAGTTATTGGCCATTAAAGAAACCACTTAATGATTTGAGTATAAATGCCAGTATTCCAACATTTCATTTTAGTATGTTAGCATGTTAGCATGCTACGACATGGCCCTTTATTTCCATCATTTTTTTCAATTTCTGTCACCTTCTACATCCTGCAGACGTACTCAGAGACAAATTAATGTAAAAAAAGGGTAACATTCCACAAAGTTCAATATAAAATGTCCCATAATGCTGTTCAGTCATTAATTTAACAAAAATAACTACTGTTTAAATAGTAAATATTTGAAATCATTTGTATGGCTGTGGAAGTTCAAAAGAAATAAGAAAACAGATCTTCATCAAACTGAATCAAATAAAGCATTAACCAGACAAGACAGTATCATAGCTAAAGTACTGAAGTCACCAAGATGCTCTGACAAAGACGTGTACTTTCACCCTCTTTAATATTCACTACAGTGAGAATCTGGAGGTTCCTGCCATTACAGTCCCTCAGTGGAAGGAAAAGGAAAAAATACAACAACAAAAGCAGCAAACAAACATAAGAAGGTAAAGAATAACACACACACACACACACACACACACACACGTGGATATTGCTACATCAGTGATGGGGTTTCAAATAATGTGTGTAACCCCACTTGACATCTTTTTATATGATAAACTAATTCAAAGTTGATGTGCATTAAAAACAACAGTATTTCCTCTATGTATCAAGCCACTCGTGGGCTGGGCTCATAGTTCGGGGGGACAAATCCCACCCATCTGACCACGGCAGAGTTCCGTACGGGGCCAGAGTTCAGGTGTCTGCACACACAACAAGGGCAGCAAGCCTGTCACAATCCTGCATACATTCAGTGAAAGAAGTGTGTATGGCAAGGTGATGGCTAGGGAGAGGACAGAATCAGACTGGACTTCATTTTGGACATCTGTTCATTTCCTTGGTCCCCAGATTTACAGCTCAAGTGTTCCCACACCCCAATGTTCCTGATACTATGATAGTGATTGCAACAAATACATTTAGCCCCCCCCCCCCACACACACACACGTACCCTCCCACCTCTTTCTGTGTAGCACCATCTCTCACACACACACACACACACACTCACACACACTTACCCTCCTACCTCTCTCTGGGTGGCACCATCACACACACACACACACACTAGTTTTGCTCGGTCGGACTGCAAATCCCAGATGGTTTCAAAGCGGTGCAAATTTCTGGAGGATCAGGCTAATTCATTACACGTCTACTCCCCAGGTGGCCAGCGCATGGCCTCGGTTTGAGTCGGAGGGTTCTGTGCTGGTGTTTGGCTTTCTAGTCTGAAGCTTTCCCAGCCAGCCAGGAGAGACAGAGCTACCAACCATAAGCACATTCTTCACCCTCACACACGTAAATTAAACTTTTAAAAGCCAGAGTAGGTACATTTTAGCACCGAAATCTCTCAAAACAACACCGCCTCTGTGTCAGCTGGCTAATGAATGGTCTCTGAAGTTGCTTCACTTTCGTATGATTAGTAAAAGCCACGGATCCACAGCAAGCCTCCCTCAGCCCAGCGTGAGCAGACATGGTGCAGTGCTCCATCTATCCATAACCACCACACACAATCCTCAGCTGCTGGTCTCCTTATATGTTACATCATAATTCACACTTACATTCCACTGTTTGTCAGCAACTCTCACAGTCTGTTCATCTGAGCTCATCGCCGTTTGTATGCCTTAAAACTTCCTGACTTACTTTAAAAAAAAAAAAAAAAAAAAAAAATATTTTGCACCTAACGCAACATTTAGAACACGACCCCACAATGCCTGTCAGGAATCCCCTCCCTTTCTCAGCAGTAATGGCCGTCAACGACTGAAGTACAAGCACGTATTTAAATGGAAAAGTCGGAGTGTTTTTCACTAATGTATCTACTATGGCTTTCAGCATTCGTTCCTCTCTGAAGCGGTGCAGCAGCACCACAGACTGAAGAGGCTGTGCTTTCTGTGGAGAAGTGGAGCTCCTCCTAAACATCAACTTTACTGCTTAAGTCCAGATTCCATGGCAGGCCAGCAGTGACTGGGCCAGTAGATGGACTGGCATGGACCTGCTATCACGTGTATAAGGTTTAGTGTATAGCAAGGTTAGCGTTCATTTTCTGAAGTGTGTTTGAGTGTGTGTTGGTGCGCACATGCGTGTGTGCGCACACACAAGAGGAAAGACATTTTCAAATCAAATCAACAGGCTACTATAAACGTCCAAACACATTCAAACACTGGCTAGAAGGATCCTCTGGCTTCTTGTGTAGCAGTTACAGATTAGCATACAAGTCAACAAAGTAGACGTTCTTTGCACAAAATACCTAACAAGAACTTCCAAACACATCTGGACAGAGGAATAATGAACATATTAATGACTAAAACCTGAGTTATTCAAAGTAGTTCATTAGAAAGACCACACAAATATACATCAAAAAATAAATTATGTACCACTGACATTTGAATTATTTGCATGACTAAAGCTACACGATATATTAAGGAGATTTATGTACATCTATATGTTACTGGTATTAGTTATTCTTATGTCTACATAGGTTTTTTTTTTTCTTTCAAAAAAGGGTCTGAAAAAAGCCTGATATTTGACATAAGACATTTTCTTAAGCACGGGTGTCTCCGATAGGGCCTTAGTGAACTAGATATGTTACATAGAAAAACTCAACAGTCTGGCTCAATGTGTCAATGTCACGACCAAAGGAAGGTCCCACTTGTCTTACTGTTCACTCACTCTGATGAGAAGTGTTGTCCTTGGTAAATGTCCCCTGCTGTCTCCATCCTCACCTCGGACGAAGGGGCCGAAACGCGGAGCGGCCACTCTCCCCTCCTCCTCTTCCTCTCGCCCGTCCTCCTCCATGTGAGCGGCTGGGATGGGGTGGTTCTGCTGCAAGCCTTGGGCCCGGCCGGGCTGGGCCGACGCGGGTCACAACAGATCCTCGTAGTCCAAGAGCTTGGAGTGCTGCCGTGTTTTCCAGAGGCGGTAGAGGCGGAAATCGAAGTACATCTCGATCATTTCCTTCCCTAGTACAGAGAGTCAGATGAAGCAGTCACACACTACAGTGCGTAAGGGGACTGCACTTTCACACAGCAGCCAGGTCAGGCACAGATTGTGCGTCATTCACATACTGAGGCGAATGAAACGCTAGCATGCAGAGGCAGCTAGAGAGAGAGAAAAGGAGAGGATGTACACCGTACCAAGACTACACACTGTACCAAGACTACACACTGTACCAAGACTACACACCGTACCAAGACTACACACTGTACCAAGACTACACACCGTACCAAGACTACACACCGTACCAAGACTACACACCGTACCAAGACTACACACCGTACCAAGACTACACACTGTACCAAGACTACACAC